>CM042325.1:25955419-26300419 GCA_023566125.1 Zingel zingel
CGCTGCAGCTGCAAAGCATGGTTCCACTAGCAAAATGTGCTTTATGACAAATACCTGGCTGCTGACAAACACCTGCACACACACACACACACACACACACACACACACACACACACACACACACACACACACACACACACAGATCACGATATAATAATTGTCGCGGAAGTCGACCCCAAAAGTGTTTCCTTTTCATTGCACTTACTGCGTTGCATCTGATGGTGATAAGAATAATGGTTCAGGGATGTGGAGGAAGCAGAGGGAGAGAGAGGAGGGGCGGGGGGATCTGATCTCATCTTTGATCGCAGGTCGGTAGAAACCAAAGTCTGGCTCGCCAGTTGGGCGCTGTGAGCCTTCCTCCACCTAGAGACCCCGGATCAGGTCGTGTTTTTTTTGGAGCGTAGTGTTCCGTATATGTCGATCTGACGAAGGCGCACGGTTCCAGCATTAGTCGTCCCAGAGACGCCTCCATACAGCTTTCATTACTTGAGCTGTTATAATAGAAAGATGTTTTCGGAGAGTGCGGCCTCCATATCTGTTCTCTGCGCTGGAGACAGACGTACCAGAGAGGGGCCTGGGCCAGGTCCGAAAGCCAACTCTGTGTGTGTGTGTGTGTGTGTGTGTGTGTGTGTGTGTGTGTGTGTGTGTGTGTGTGTGTGTGTGTGTGTGTGTGTGTGTGTGTGTGTGTGTGTGTGTGTGTGGGACAGTGTCAGTGCTGTCTTTAGTGTGTGTGTGTGCGTCAGACTGCGGCGTATCTCTATGGTGCCACTGCGAACCTAACATGTTCATTTACCCATCAGTGTGTGTCTGTGCGTGGTCCCGACATTACAAATGGCCGAGAGAATATCTTTTAATAGAGGCGAACAAAGAGGAGAATGGACAGGGAGACAGACTTCACGTCACTCTAATCCATCAATCACATCTTATCTGCTTTGCACAACATCCTGAGCTTCAAAGGGAGGTAACGTTATCAGATGCAGTTACATAATGAAGAGGAGACTAAACAGGAATGAGTGGGATCTGTTAGTTTTTTCACACACTAAGATATATATATATATATATATATATATATATATATATATATATATATATATATATATATATATATATATATATATATATATATATATATATATACACACACACACACGTGTGTGTGGTGGTTTATTGAGGCTGTACGTTATGGCTCTAGCAGGTTTTAGCAGAATACGTGCTATAAGATTACACCAGTCCTCCCGCACACACAGGTTATGTTGATGTTAGTTGACGGAATCATAATTATTTAAAAAAAAAAAAAAAAAAAAAAAAAAAAAAGGAAGGGAAAAAAAAAAAGTCCCTTCTTTTCCTTGGCTGAGCGTGTTGTGCAGAGCAGAGATTTCTGGACGGAGAACAGAATTGGGCTCCAGCGCTCTGGCACCGGTCCTTAACCCGGGCCGACAGAGAAACAGAAGAGTGTCGGCGCCGAGGGAGCCACATTCATCTAGTGTGAAAAACACTGCTGGTCGGACGCTTTCAACGGAAACTTTCTTACGCTCTGTTGTCATTTGAAATAATGTGGCCAATAAAGTTTGCGCTCCGGCGAGCCCCTCTCATGACAGGACTGTGTGTGTGTGTGTGTGTGTGTGTGTGTGTGTGTGTGTGTGTGTGTGTGTGTGTGTGTGAGAATTTTTCTTTTTTTTTTTAACCAACTTTCCACCACTCTATAGGGCCGACTTCTGAGCAGCTCTACGTGCTCGGTAGCAGGCCAACCTGCTTCATATTCACTGTAATTATCCAGTTTAGTGAATAATACTGGAAAAGATACACAAAAGACTGAGTGTATATGATTGAATTAGTCTAATTTGAAACAAAGGTCAGGTCTTAGCTTTGCAAATAGAAACATTCCTTGTACCAGAGAGTGCCTATTGTGGGCAACATGGATTAGCTTTATTTCCTAATTTCACTGTACAGTGGTTTTTAATTATTTGTGTAATTAAGGTTAATAAATAAATTGTTATGGTGTCTCTTTAGCAATTCAGCAGCTCAGTTCACTTATTCCTTAAGAAATGGTAGCTGAGATTAAACAAACAGAAATGTATTTATTTCTCAATAAATTTAAATAACCTAATTATATGCATTAATGAATGTAGTAAACTCATGCAATTAAATGAATAGGCTTTTTATCTATTGAGCAATTACTGCATTTTATTTGATGGTATCCTTAAATGGATTTGTCTCCTTTTTTAAAAAAAAAAAGAACTGCGGCAAAACGGGCACACATTTCCCTCTAGTTTCTTTGTGTTTTTATTTTTGGTCTCTAACACTGTCTCGTTCCAGTGTGTGAATTAGCATGACCAGTCCTCTGTTTCTCTGTACACATGCCAGGCCTGAAATCTGTCTGTCCCCTAAAAACATACGTATCTCGGCGCAGGAGGGGCGGCTTGGCTTCTCAGCCGCCTGAGCCCAGGGGCAAAGAGCAAGAGCAGGAGGAGAGAGGAGAGGTGAAGACAGCAGAGGAGGAGAGGAGAGAGAAAAAGGAAAGCGTCTTTTTCTGGGCCGGTTCCCAGCAACTAGACTCTGATCCGTCCGCGTCGCGCCTTGTTCCCTCGGTCCAGTGGAGCAGAGCACGGGGACACTGCCCTGTAATTGGGACGGCTCTTTTCCATACGGAAAACGGGACCGGAACACCGCGCCGCCGCCGAGCACAGATCCCGCTATCTCTGCGTGGATTTTTTTTTTTTGCTTCCTTCATTTCTCTTTCAAACCATCTCAAATTCCAAAAATTAGCAATTATACGCAAACAAAATCCTCTTACATAAAAAAAAAACCTAGATAAAATCCTTGAAATGAACACTAATAATGACTAGATGAATAAATATCTCTCTCTAATCTCTCCCCTTGCCTTATTTATTCTCTCATTTAATGGTAATAAATGTCAGTCACTGCTGTGAGGATGATATTGAGCGCTGATATAAAGTAAAAAGAGAAGCATACAGTAGAATAAAGATGATGCAAAATGCCATGCTGAAAACAAAGAGAGAGGGAGGGCACATATTCAGGCTAGTGGGGTTGGTTGGCAGCATTTGGCACCCAAAGCTGCAGCTCTGTTTAGAAGGTGCCAGCTTTTCAAACCGACACAGTCTCTGCCAACTTCTCTCCTTCTGATCCTTTTCTTTCTCTCATTTTAACGTCCCCCCACCCCCCATATCCTTTTTTTTTCGCTTAACACTTCTCTCCCCCCCCCGGCACATCCAGTTTTGCCCCTAAAAACCCCTCCTATGGATGCTTTTATTTATTTTTTACAGTGGGTTGCCAGAAAAAAAGCAATCGTACCATTCAAACTTAAAGTCTTATTTTCTGGAGATGTCGGCGCGTTGATTAGAATGGCTATCGTGTTACTAGATATATTTTTTCTTCTCTTTTATTTATTTTTTTTTTTTCCCTTCAAAATATTTTCCACCGGCTTTTAGCAGAGCGAATATTGGTACTCGGTGTGATGGTACTGCTGCGGATTCAGGTCCAAAACAAAATGGAGGATAAAGCGCTGCTCCTCAACCAATCAGAGGAGAGAATGATTCCACATGTGGGAGAAAAAAAAGAAAAAAAAAATGTTACTGGCAATTTAACAATGCTCAATGATTTCTATTTTTTTTTCATTTTTTTTTTTAATGCAAATCTAATTTCTGCCTTTGTATATATTTTTTGCTAAATTGTCTTCAGGTGTCTTTATAGATGTCTTTTTTTCTTTTTTTTTTTTTTTAAAGGGCCGAGCAGGAAAAGGGTAGTCAGGAGGATTAAGGACTGATGGGCTTAGAGGAAATGAAGAACATGTATTGTACAATCATTTGGGGCCCTTCGGAGACACGAACGAGGTGGCGTGAGTGATTGGAGAAAGCGTTAAACGCTGGGTGTGGGGGTGGGTGGAATTACTCAATAATGATCAGAAAATTAGAGCCATTATTGAGGGAGAGTAAACAGGCCTCTCCAAGTGTGAAAGGCCCCTATTCAGACAGGACCAGGAGCAGGACTCCTTTCTTCCTTTCACGGATCCACCCATGGCCTCGAGAGCCCTGCTTTTGTTCCCTGAAATAACAGAGTGAATATATGGGGTCGCAGGGGTGGGGGGGGGGTCCTTCTTCCCAGTGCGAGGCATAATATGCAATAAAGCTACTGACTGTAAATTACACTCCATAGCCATCCATCCATCCATCCTTTTATTTTTGCATTATTTTGACGTTTTAGCTTTTCTGGCTCTCCATAATTGCCGTTTTTAATCAGACTTTGAGACTGTCTGAGCTCAGATATTTTGGCAGCCTGTGTTTTGGCGTTTTCTGTGCGTCTACAAGTGCACCTGGGTGTCTCTTCTCCATTATCATCACTTACAGTATAAACCAACACGCCGACTTCTGCCGCGTCCTCCAGAGTCAACAGTCAGGGGGGAAGGCGGGTGTAAACTAGGCGCTAACGCGGCCACTTCCGCGTTTGTCAGCGCAAATGTTCTAATTAATGGGGAATGGATAAATAAATGAACTCCTCGCCATGTCTCTGAGCAGCTGAACTGCAAATGCGCCGCGCAGACGGGGACAAAGAAACGAAGAGAGGGATTTACGCTTTGAACGAGCCGTCGGAGAGAATAAAGGAGACTTTGTTTCAGGTTTTTTTCCTCCCTCTCTCTCACATCACTTTTAAGCACTACATTTGCAGCTCTGCACTCAGATTAGGAAGATTTGAAGATAAATAATACCATAACACTGTTTTCTGTAGCAGTTTTAATGACTGTAGTTGAGTCTTTAATGCGAGTCCAGAATTTTAGATTCAGCCATTTTTTTTTTTTTTTTTGTTTTGCCCATCTATCCCAGCTAATTTGGTCTTTCCTCAGCAACATACCTTCACTCGTCTCAATCTTATATTTCTATGTAATAGTCCGCCCTTCTTCACTCAGGTCTCCCCTCTCTCATCCGTCCTCCGAGGACCCTCTCCACGGCAGGGCTCCGTCCAGCTCTGGGCTCCTGCTCAAAAACCAAAATCACCTGACACGTTCACTCACTTTCTCCGTCTGTTTGCTTTTCATATGGACGACCAGGTCCATTTCACAAGCATCATTTTTGGGTTGTAACATTCTCATTATACCCGTCAACTGTCAGCGCTCAACTCTCTCGTCTATAATTTCAGGCTCATTTGAATTCTTATTGGCAGCCTCGATGCATAAATTTCATGAAAAGATAGGAAAACAACAGTTTTTTTTTCCCTCTCTCCCTGGTGAGCAATAGAAATATGGAAGAGATCGCGGGGAGAAAAGTTTATGAAATTGCATTGTTTGTCTGGGAATAACACATGTCCAAATACTATAGTTTTATACATTTTGTATGTTTATGTCCTTTTGTGTCGACTTTTAACCCTCCTATCAAAAACCCAAAGCTCTCATGCTGTGTCTGTGCCTTGGGATAGCTGTCAGGGTTTTCTCCATCATTAGAAGACTTCTGCACAGCACCCAATGAATGTAAAATCAGTAAGCATCAGAACTAACTACGTGACGTTTCTCAGTCCTAATGATTGTAGTTGGTCCCCAGTGGACTTTTGTTTAGCAACTTTTGTCTTAGTTTTTTGAGTGTTATTAATTTCTTACCTGCTCTAGCTTTTCAAACATTTTAGAAACAGACATGGCAATAATAAATAATGGTCCAAAATTATGTGAAATTGCATTTCTTTTTATTAAAAAAACTTTTTCTTGAGAAAGGACACCTAAACCGCCCGCCTTTTACGTCTTTCACAAACCTAGGGAAACCACCGGGTGTCCAGAAAGGCAGATGAATAGAGTTGCCATGGCCACGTAGGTTTTTTTTTTTTTTGTTGTTGTTGTTGCTCAGTGTACCTTTCCTGGGTGATATCCAAGGAGTGTCAGCGACTGGCCTGGTTGGCACGGTGAGT
This sequence comes from Zingel zingel, assembly GCA_023566125.1. Lineage (NCBI taxonomy): Eukaryota > Metazoa > Chordata > Actinopteri > Perciformes > Percidae > Zingel > Zingel zingel. The sequence continues at coordinate 25,961,327 of CM042325.1, forward strand.
GGCCATGCAGTGCTGGGCCGTTTCTGTGCCACCCCTGCCCTCTGTGGGGCCAACCAGAGCACAGAGCTCTGCTAGAGCAATCCACTCAGATCACTTTCCAGCTATAGAGGGCATCCCCACACTTGTGCTTATGGTTAAGCAGATACCTATACAGTGCGGTTGAGTGTGACTGTGCATAAACCAAGTACCATCAAGGGCAGCTGCTAAGTACTAACTTTAAATCAACATCCAGGTCTTCACAGTCAGAGCGTGGTTCGAGTTTGTACTCCGAGGAAAAAGAAGGATATTCGATTTTCTTGGCGTTATTATGACATACTGTTTCTGGATACATAAAACACTTGTCATTGGATGTGGACCAAGTGTGAGATATATATATAAATGTCAAACTGTAATTTTAGAGCAGATTTTCCCCTTAATGTTATTCACACATTTTATCAGGATTATTTCAGTCCAGTGGTCTTACACATCATTTTTATGCTCTAAGAAGCTCGATGTAGCCTTTGGGATTGATCATTTAAAAAGCAGAAGCCTGTGATATAAAAGAATCTTCTAAAACAATACAGCATTAACCCTTTTTGTTGTTGACATTGGCTTTACCCCCTCATTATACTCTCTACTGATGTATGTATGAAAACAATAACATGTTTGCAAAATGAACATCAATTTTTTTTCCAAAATATATATTTTTTTAATACCCACACCCTCCCGGTCCCAACCTGTTGTGAGAGCCAATCAGCATTGCCCAGCCTGCAAAATATTCGCTAGTAAACCACACCAACCACGCCAACTTGCATTATAGTATTATACAATTGGGCATTATAGTAGCCCAGTTGTCAGGACTGCGCTCTGAGACATGGTCTGAGTCATTTACAGACAGAGAAGTGTTCCAACACAGTGATAATGATCAGTTAGACTCCAGAGATGTCACACCTTTATTAAGAAATGGTTATAAAACTCAGAAATCCAAACCCTGATTTTTGATTTTGGAAGGGTAGAGCTGCGTATAAAGTCTTGTCAACATCAATCACAGATATAGAGCATATGAAAGTCCATCATATTTAACAGCTGGGCTCTCTGAGGCCCCAAACGGAAGGAATGCTTAGTTTTCTGTAACAGACTTATGAAACGCAGCATCAGTTCAAAATCATGTTTATACGCAGGTCTCATATTATGTGGAAAGTCATGAAATATCAAGCTGATTAAAGAATGGTTAGTACTTTTTTGAGCTGTTAAAGATGGCATGCGGCCCCCAGGACCCCAAACACAACAATGGGATTAAGCACTAGCATAAGGGAGTTATGGCCATTGTTGTGTTTGTTCTTCCTGATCTGATGCATCGTCCTGTGTGCTTTTAATTGTTTCCTATGAAGGAGGGTGGGGTTTGTAATCGTCACTCCCCATTCCCTCTGTGGCTACATTTACACTACCACGTTTTGGTTTGAAAACAGATATCTTTTGCTACGTTTAGCCTCACATTCACACTATTTCAGCGTTTCTGAGCCCCTAAGCGGAAAGATTTGGGAACACTGCTGCCCCCGTTTTGGTTTAAAAACCCAGGGGTTGGTTTGTAGTCTGGACGGGCAGAAACGGAGAGCTTTGGAATCAGCAATGCACGTCAGTCATTTGGATTTTCAGCGGATTTTGTTTTTGTCTGAACTCGCTGCTTAAAACATAGTAGTGTAATTGTAGCCCCAGTGCAGTCTCAAAGGTATGCTATGAGTGACGAGGGCAAAGTACATGCCTTAAGTACGGGGCCTTAAGTACATGCTGTACAAGTCAAAGGTTTGACTGGTACTGTATGCATACTCTGTATTTGCATATTAATACAACCGTTGCACGTGAGTTGGCCAACTGAATTGTTATCGTTCGTAACCATGAGCCTGCATCTCTTCCCCTTTCACTTTTCAAATGCAGTCTGCTTTTCCTCTAAAAAGATTAGGCCTACATCCCCAATGGCTCTCTTAAGTCCATAATAGTAAAATGTGTGTGAAGTATGTTTTTAGGTGTTGTTTGTGTATGTACTATAAGAGATTGTATCTGTGCCTCCATCCATATGTTAACGTGCGCCTCAGAAGCAGGCCGAGCAACAACAATTGCCGTCTGCAGCGGAGCATACGAGTGTCCTCTCTGGACTCACCCAGCACCTGAACCCCCTTCACACCTGATGCCTGCGGGCCTTGCATGTACACATGAAGAGATACGACCACATTTTGAAGCAAGCGTGCACAAAAATATACATGCACTGATATGCCCCAGCTGTCCTGCAGCATGCCTGGGACCTGGGATTAGACTGCGGGGTGCGCAGGCCTCAGAGTAGGTAAACCAGGCCCCAACTGGGTCCCCCTCACTGGTCCTTGACTGGATCCGATCTGTCACCGCAGAAATAGAAAAATCATGCGTTATTTATTCTTGAAATTTGATCAGGATTCTGCTCAGAAATCATCTGCGAATGATTTGAAATTGGGACGTCCTATGGGCTGAATATTAGAATTTGACTTATTAGTATCTATTTTCATTCTCTCTGGAGCAGCAATGGAGCGGATCTACTCTCTTATTTGCCCTTTGTGCGGTAACATTTGATTGGTGTATTATTAGACGCGGGACCACCCGGCTTCTGAGCCCTACTTGAGTTTCCATTCTTCTGCTGCTCAGCTTTAATGCAAGGCTCTCCTTCAGCAACCCAAACATTCAGGGGAGAGCACGTACACACACACACACACACACACACACACACACACACACACACACACACACACACACACACACACACACACAGAATGAACGTAAAGAAATAAGAGCGGAGCGAGGCACAGTCCCTGCAAGTGTGTTCTGCTTCAGTGGAATGGTGACAGAGAAGGTAATCCAAGCCTCTGTGTTTATTTTAAGAGCTGATGATCTAGAGATGGCCATTAAAAGCAGAGGGCAAACAATTTAAGAGCAGTAAATCTGAATAAAGTAGAGGAGTGGGCTTACTGCCACTTTCTCTGTCTCGCTCTCTCCCTCTACTCAGATTTTTTTTTTTTTGTTGAGATGACAGTGAATAAGAGCAATCTGGCCTTCATTCTGTGGTTAGATTTTTATCTGTGGTTTTGGCCCTGAGAGCATCTCCGATCCCTGCTTTCTCTTTTCCTTCTTTTATTGTAGTTTCTGTTCTTTTCATCTGAGTTTACTTTCCCTCTGGCCTGGCTGTAAAATGGACCCTAAAGAGATACCATTCACACCAAAAGGCATTAGGAATGGTCCAATTATCACCACTACTTCGATCCAGGGTGGTTTTCCTCCACCAGGTCCTAAACACACAGGCTAATGTGATTACTTCAAGGCCAAGGTTTCTGTTTTTGATACATGGTTAGAAAAGTTTTTTTCCACTCTGATGAACTGAAAGATTTTGTCTATGGGCATGGATTCAAACTACACAATCCAGACAGCTACATGGGGAAATCCTTATGGTGAGAGCCACTTTTACCCCCGTAAAGATGACTCGCACAGAGAGCGGCTGTTACACGGTCTTTCAACAAACTGATATTCACCATATCAAGTAAGAATTAGTTAAAAGTAATAGATACATGGTTAAATAGCTAGAAGTAGTGGACAAACATTAACGAATCAACAGTTGAAATTGTTTGCTATAAGTAACGGATAAACAGTTAAAATGGTTAGCTAAAAGTAACGAATAAACAGTTAAAATGGTTAGCTAAAAGTAACGAATAAACAGTTTTTAAAATTGTTAGCTAAAAGTAACGGATCAACAGTTAAAATGGTTAGCTAAAAGTAACGGATAAACAGTTGAAATAGTTAGCCAAATGTAACGAATAAACAGTTAAAATGGTTAGCTAAAAGTAACGGATAAACAGTTAAAATGGTTAGCTAAAAGTAACGAATAAACTGTTAAAATGGTTAGCTAAAAGTAACGAATAAACAGTTTTTAAAATGGTTAGCTAAAAGTAACGAATAAACAGTTTTTAAAATTGTTAGCTAAAAGTAACGGATCAACAGTTAAAATGGTTAGCTAAAAGTAACGGATAAACAGTTGAAATAGTTAGCCAAATGTAACGAATAAACAGTTAAAATGGTTAGCTAAAAGTAACGAATAAACAGTTAAAATGGTTAGCTAAAAGTAACGAATAAACAGTTTAAAATTGTTAGCTAAAAGTAACGGATCAACAGTTAAAATGGTTAGCTAAAAGTAACGGATAAACAGTTGAAATAGTTAGCCAAAAGTAACGAATAAACAGTTAAAATGGTTAGCTAAAAGTAACGGATAAACCGTTAAAATGGTTAGCTAAGAGTAACGGATAAACAGTTGAAATAATTGGCCAAAAGTAACGAATAAACAGTTAAAATAGTTAGTCAAAAGTAACGGATAAACAGTTAAAATATTTAGCTGGATAAACATTTGAAATGGTAAGCTAAAAGTTAGTCACGCATAGCCAGACCCATCTCCACAGTGCTGTGTCAGTGCTAGAGAATGGTATGGCTTCACTCCTTATTCTTGTTATAGGGGGAAAAAAACGCTTTGGCTTGTTTGCATTTCTTTAAACCAGTCGTCTTGAGCAGTGCTAAGCCCAGGATGCAACAATGGCGCCCTTGCAAAATAGTGTCGGGAGGGAACTTATTTTGGCGAAACATTTGTACTTGCACTTACTAGAGGTCCCCAGCTAGCTAGTTCTGTGAAAATAGGGCTTAATTATAAGCCTGCCATTGACCATGTGAAATACACTGGCAAACGTATACCCATAGTCTACATCCGATGAGTCAGAAGTTATAGGTAAACAGTTGTAATAATTAGCTAAAAGTAATAGATAAATGGTGATATAGTATTTGAGTTCATCTGACAAGGCTATGGGGGTACTTTATACTCTATAGTTTGCTGTCTCTGTTGATTGATTTTGACTGAGGCTGTCTTTTTGGCAATGTGGCATTTTTGGGGCTTATATTCTTTCACTGTGCTTTGCTGAAGCCTCTGTCCCAGTGAGAAACATTTCATATGTTACTCAAAACCCAACTTATAAAAACTGTGGTTCCCACTTTTAGAATCTCGCCCATCTCCTTTCCATCGGGCTTTAGATGTGTGATGAAGTAATCTCGACATATTTTATATCCTAATGCAAAACAAACAGAGCCAAAATACACACATTCTTCCCCCACACTGATTCGTGGAAGTTGTTAACCAAATAAAGCTCCCTTTTCTCTTTCTCTCTTTCCATCTCTCTTTTGCTCTCAGTGGATCTGTCCTGGCTAGAACTCTTAACTGAAATAGCCTTAAGCACAGAGCTTCTTTTGTGGTCAGGCCTTTTTTTTCTACAAGGTGTTTGTGAAAAAGAACAGGATTTTCTCTCCTGGACTAAGGTCCCTCCATCGCTCCACTGCTGCCTGTCTGGCTTTCTTTGTCCAGGTCTGCTCTGGTAAACAGCTGTGTCCTACGCACACAGTTTATCACACTCGAGGTTGAAACTTTGTTGATTTTATTTTGGAAACGCTCAGGTTTTGCTTGGAATATATCTATGGCTTCTTTTGTTATAAGCTCCGGTTTCTTTTTCTCTTTATGAACCACTGAACATACATGCTAGCCGCACTGGATGCGGCTAAGACCTGGCTAGAATGTTTGAGCCCTGGCTAATGCAAAATGTGTTGGCTTAAACCTAATGCTATAAAATGTGAAGCCCACACCAGACAGAACAAAGTAGAAAACTCTTGCACTCTATAGGTGGAAACTTTCAAGCATGTTCAACTTTTGCCACACCCAAATCAGTGATGTCACAGCTGATGTTTGCTTTTAAGAGCTGATGGAAAACACCTGCTGAGACTTTTGAATTAAAATGAGATTTTTGCCTAATTTCCCTCACATGGTTTGGCTCAACTCAACTGACATTTGGTACCAGGTGCTCTCTATTTCATTTTCCACTGCGGATAGTACCTTCTCAATGAACGCGGGATTCTCAGCTGATTGCCATAGTGAGGTCGGTGAAACTGTTGTGACCTAAAATTTAACGCAACACTCACTGGATCCTTGCTTCAACAACGATGTCTGCACTCCTGCGTAGTGTATGGCGTAGTTTATTGTGGGCTGCCAATAGCGATCGCTATTGACAGTAGCTTGGCTATTTAAAGGTCCCATGACATGGTGCTCCCCTAATACTGTATCTGAAGACTCTTTCCCGAAATTCAGCCTTGGTGCAGAATTACAGCCACTAGAGCCACAATGAGCTTTCCTTAGGATGTGCCATTTCTGTGTCTGTAGCTTTAAATGCTATTGAGGATGAGAGAGAGGGGGGGCAAGGTGGAGGGTGGGGGTGTGGCCTTGACCAACTGCCACTTTGCTCATTTGAAAGCCATGATGTCTCTCTCCCATGGGTGGGCCAAATTATGTGGGTGGGCAAAGCAGAGAAAGGGGAGGTAACCTTCCTCCTTATGACCTCATAAGGAGGTCTGAGCTTTAATTTTCTCAAAGGCAGAGCAGGATACCCAGGGCTCGGTTTACATCTATCGCCATTTCTAGCCACTTGGGGAACATAGGCAGGCATATTAATGTTAAAAAACCTCATAAAGTGAAATTTTCATGCCATGGGACCTTTTTAAAAAGGGCGGGTTTGTGCAGGATGTCATCAAAGAAGAAATGACACATTCTTCTCTTTCAAAGTTGAATTCATATGCAATAGAAGTCACCCTCTCATTCCTGCTACAGCCTTACTTGGTCTTGAATGATCAGCAGCTAATTGTGGCTAATGTTACCAAACTTTAGATAGATAATGCTGTGTGATGCACATTACTTTGTCAGTTCGCTGCCCAGAAAAAGATCTACTACAGTACCCAACACTCAGCCGATGTGCTGTCATGGGTCTGACCTTGGAGCCTGGACTGAAACAGTCTTGGACTTGTCAGGCACATGAGCTTAAATTAAAGTGATTGAGAGATGGAACAAATATTTGCAGAGACTGGTGCATGTCTGACCAAGCCTTCAGTTGAGACTGATGAATAAGTAACCATTAACCTATAGATATATGGCAGTTTGGGTGTATTATGATTTACGGTGTGCGATTGAATGCGCAGAGTTTAACGAGCGGCACCTGAATGCACAACACGCGTTCTCACGGCATTTCGTGAAATGGTCACGTCATTTCTAATCTATTGATTAGTGTACACGGACACGTTTATCTCGTTTTTTTTTTCTTTCTTGTGGTGGTCAGCACGTAATGGGAAGCATCTATACGGCGGTTGGGTTTAGGAAAAGAAGAACGGGGAAAGGGATGGTCATGTTTAGGAAAAAAACAACGGGGAAAGGAACCCGTCACACGCGGGAGATGATCCCTAGTCTCCGGGGTGAAAGTCCTGTATTGTTTGACCCATCCACCACCCCAACCAACCTCCCTGCTCGGATTTTCGGTATTTCATACAAATTGCTACCGTAGTCGTGCTGTGATCATGAAAGATGCTTCACATTGAAATACATTAGTTTGAAAAACGTGCTGACCACCACGAAAAAAAACGAGATAAATGTGTCCGTGTACACGAATCAATAGATTAAATGTCACCATTTCATGAACTGCCGTGAGACTGGGTTGGAATGCACCATGAAGTCCTGTCTGTCTGTTTACATGACACAATGGAAGACAAAATGTTGCCACACTGGTGACTTCAGGGAAGTGTGAGGATTTTCCAGTTCTGTTGTCCTCAGTTATCTCCGACTGCTTTTTCATTTGTGGCACATGACCCATGTACCTACATTTCCTGAGCGAGTGGAGTATAGTCTAAATTTTAGGCTGCATGTGTACACTCTGTGCTGTGTTGCTTTGTGGTATGTACGACGTACTGTGCATGTTTCCATGCTGAGAAAAATATTACCCAGTTAACTAAGTCATTTTATAGCGCTTACAAAAGGGTGCACGCACACACACTCACACACACACACTCCCCCACTAAGTCCGACATGTGTTCCGCACAGCCTGTCATTACAGAAGCCTTGATGTGGTCACTGGGTGGCACTGAGGCCTCTTATTATTGTCGTTTTATGACAACTTTCACTCTTGCTCTTCCCCTCCCTCCCTCCCTCCCTCTCTCCCTCATGTGTACCCTGATCCTGCCCTCCTTTCCATTCCATCCCACCCTCCCTCTCCCACTTCGTCCAAACCCACATCCATTTTTCTTGCTGTTGCAATTGGACGCCTGTTTGTTTTTAGTGTGTAAACCATCTTGACACACATCCCCAGGGCAAAGGGCGGATATAGGATTGTTTTTTGGGGAGGGAGGGGGGAGTAGACAGTTTGGTCTCCATTTGCAGAGGTATGAACTGGGGAGATGGAGCCGGTCCAGACGTTGTTCTCAGCTTTGGCGATTGTGGCTGACAGTTATCGTTTTTGGTTTTGTCAAATAATAGGGTTGGTAACAGCAGGATGACATCCCGCCATGACCCGCCGATGAGTGTGCTCTGCGTATGTTCATATGTCGAGGCCTGTGTTGTAACTTGTAAATTCAAAATGACTAGTTTACCCAGGGGCGGGCCTGACGTTTGCTAAAACATTCCCTCTTTTTGCCTTCGCTCCTCCACCCCGCCACCTGTCACCTTACTGTTTAGCTTTGAGGATTTATGGCATTATGGTTTGTTTATTATTATTCTCCCCCCCTCCCCCGCGGCATAAAGTGTGGCGTGATTGGGCTCATGTTGCTATGACAGAGACCCCTCTGTTATAGTAGCACTCTAACGTATACGAGAACGTTTAACAAATGAACTTTGTGTTTGTGGGAGTTCATGAGACACTGATTAAAGGTGAGAGTTTCAGATAATTAAATAAAAGAACCCAAGTGGAGAGAGTCCTGTGCAAAAACACACACGCACGCACGCACGCACGCACGCACGCACGCACGCACGCACGCACACACACACGCCTGAATGTTTTGCATGTCTGCACTTTAATTAACGAGGTCTTTGGGAGTTTGGGCCCTGCGGCAGTAATTGAGTGAAGCGAGTCACCTGGGGACAGCAACAGGTAAATCCTGTTTAGATCAGCCCCAAGGCACTACTTGATCCTTAATTTGGCTACGAACACCCTCCTGCCTCCCTCCTCTCACCCTAATCACCTCGTCGCCTCCTCCTAATCTTGTGCATGCACCATCTCTTAATTTCTTAACTTGCCACATTCTCTCTTTATCTTTGTTTTCTTACTGCTCACGAAAAAACTCGATGCACCGTGCACACTTTGCTAATCGCCATCAAGTTGCTAAACAGCATGCTAGGTCAACCAAGGTGATGAGTGGCGCGGTAGGGCGAGGTGACACTGACACTATTGTGTCAATATACAATCTCCAAATGTCAAAGGTTTTTGTTACCAAGTCCAAGCATGGATTTTTTTTTTTTTTTTTATGGTGTTCCTCATGGTCTTTGGTGTCTTAGCGTGGTATTTTGGAGGGATTTCTGACCATCTTCATAAATTCTAGAGTGGTCAATAATTATTAAATTGTTACTGTGCACAAATCTGTGTAACAACTAGTATCAACCCAAAAACTGCTGCAACAACTTGTGATAGGGGTGGGAATCGATTGGCACCTCACCATTCGATTCCGATTCTTAGATGTCTTATTAGATCATGTGTGTGTATATATACAAAAACATTTTTTTTTGTATATATACACATTATCTTTTTCCTTTTGGCCATTTTTGTGTGTTTTTTTTTCATGCACTCTTGCCTAAACTCTAAGTTGTTGTCCATTATCCCATCCTCTTTTAGTCACTCTGTTTTCTGATTTGTACTTGTCTGGAGACAGTAACTTTTAAATAAAAATCAACACTTTTTAAAAAAAAAATTTTTATGCACCTAAGAATCGATTAGTTTAGTGAGCACGAGAATCATACGGCCACGGCATTATATGGCCATTATACACTCACACCATAATGTTCTTAGTCCTTTTACACTTTCAGAATTTAATTTATTTAATTGATTAATTAATAAATGAATCAATTAATATTGGTTTCTGATTTATGACATTTTTACAAAAACCTGACCCACATAGCTCCGCTGCATGTCAAATTAAGCCTCAAGTTCCCAGCTTTCAAATGCTGTATATCACTTCTATGAAGCATCTCCTGTTGACCTGCTATCACCCCCTAAACATCCCCTGTCCCCCACCCCTCTAAAAAAAGAAAAAAAGAAATGTATACGAAATGAGAGATGCTAATGATCACAATTTTAGAAAATTTGCAGGAATCATTGACTCATATTTCAGAGTTAAAGTTGATTTGCGGTGACAGCTGCAGCAGCGTGGCCTGCATTTTTCATTACATGTGCCTTTTAGAAAGCAGCCAAGCACCAATAGGATTTCAGCGTTCCTTCCTGATCCATCTGTGCTCCTGGTGTGAGTATAACTTACAGTAGTGTGGAGGGTCTCATGAGGTCAGGGAGCTGAAAATCACAAAGACATGTGGAATGCTGAAAGTTGGCCAATACAAACAGGCAGGCCTGGCTCTCCATCCGTGCAGAGCTCAACAACCACCCGCTAGCCTAGCACCTTCCTCTAGCTCGGCCCAGGAGCAACCAAAAGCTGCATGAAGTGGATTTTGGCTACTAGGGGGTAGAACGTATGCTAAATGTTTTTATATTGACAATAGATTACATGAGGTGTGTGTACAGTAAAAGTGTCCTTTGTAGTGATGAAGAGAATTATTACCTGACTCTAGTTTCCTTCAGCTCTATACAGATTTTTAGCATCTTTCAGCTCATGGTTTTGGTTTTACAGCCCACAACTAGAGTTTTGGTCCGCTCTTACCGCTCTTATACCGCCTTTTTTAACCACAGGGCAGGCAGTTGTTTCAGCAAAAAAAGTTCTAAAAACCCACCGTACCTAACTGCTCAGCACCAAACTGCGGACAGACAAATTTAGCAACTAGCTGGTGAACATAGTGGAGCATTTAGCAGTTAACAAACGCTTACGTTGGATTTAAATTCACCACTTTGTTGCCAATGTTGCTCCGTAACTGCTGGATGAATGAATTGCTAACACATTCGCCATATCGACTTAGAAGGGGACGGCATATCAAAGTTGTTTTGATGACTTGTTTCTGCTGCCAAAAAAAGATGCTACTGCTGGCTAACTTAACCACACCAACCCCTGTGAATATCACTTGAATCAGAGGCTAAGACGGCAATTATTATAACCTGCTAAGCTCTGCTTGATACCCTTTTTAGCAGAACTAGTTTAGCTGTTCTTTTCCTCCATATTTAGCTACTAGGTATGTGGACTAACAAACGGAGTTAACATGTCCACTTTAGCTCAGGCTAGCTGTGGCTATCTCGCCAGCTAGCTTACACAGAGTGCAGTAAGTCCTTCCTCCTCTGTGATGTTCTGGCTGAGGACAAGCTGCAGCTGATGGATGACTCATTTAGGCCTGTAACAATTATTACATAATTGTCTAATTGTCAATTTTTATGATAATAAAGAGAAGTTGTTGACTTCATAAGCTGGGTATTTGTGTTATTACAATATCTGGGTCACATAACGGAAAGATCTATCCTGGGATTCATTCAAAAATTTGTTTAAAAATTTAATAAAATAAATAAAAAAATGAATACATCTTTTAAAATTTGACTGAAAGAGACAATTATATTAATTGCAATCATTTCTGAGACAATTGTACAGCAACATTTAGAATTGTTAGAGCTCTAGACTCATTGTCTCGGCTAAATTGGGTGTAACTCTGTCTTCCTTGTGGCTAGTTGCTTGATTTGTGCATTGTCTGCATACATGGCAAAAAAAGAAAACAAATATAAACAATTTTTAGGGTTTACAAGTTGGTTTCGTGAAAAGTTGCAGGCTACACCTTCGCCTTCGCCCACATAGTCCAAAAGTTTGCATTTTGAAACAAAACCAGACTTCAGAAGGAGCTGACTGGGTTTTCTTCCCCCATTTTCTAATCAAAACCACAATAAGCTTCACCCACAGAGGGACGATCCACGAGGCTCAGTTTCTCTTCCCCGGCACACATCCATAACAATAGAGGGCATTTTGGTCCAGCATAACTCAGTTGGCTGCATCAAAATGAAGGGTGCAGTTAGGGTTTCACTTACAGAGTAAAAGTAAGAGAGCGAAAGGAAGAGAGAGAGCGGCAAAACAAACACGCAGGGATTGTTGAATTATGGGTAAAGACAGCTGAGGCTAACCAGGTTTGGTTTCCACGGTGCAGTGGGGGGCTTATTGAAAAACAAAAAGTCTATGACTCAGTCCTGCGCCCAATGAGACTCACAGGCTGTAGACTTTCTCTCCCCCGAAATTTGACAAAAACAGTTGAATATAAAGGGGAAGACATTCAAAAACATAAAACCTTAGAGTTTAATATGGTCACGAAAATGTTCCACGTATCCTCACTGTTAATGCCAAAAAGGGAGGAGGTGGGGTGGTGTGCGATGGAGGAATGGAGGGAGGGAAGAGTGAACGAGAGGAGGGATCTGTCCTCACATTTGCTATCAATTTAGGGTACTGAAAATAAGCACCAGGTTTCACTGGAGCCGAGTAGAACACCAGGAATGTTTTTCCATATAAAACCGAGGGAGGGAGAAATCGAGAGAAATGGGGCTGGGAAGAGAGTGAGAGAAAAAAAGAGAGCGATATAAAGTTAAGAAAAGGGGTAAAGTGGCAAGCAAAAAAAGCTATGAGAGGAAGATTTCAGTTTGACAATAGCACCTTGGGTCCAGATGTGAAGCTGTCCACTTTTGTTTGACATCTCATATGGCAAAAATGTTTGTGAGTCATGGTGACCCTTATAACCCTGTTGTGAAGGACAAATAGACCGTCTGATCACCCTGAAGTGAGTCTGATATTCAATCTGTGATTATGGGGATGATGGGTTGAAGGTAGCGCGCACACACAAATGGAGATTTCTACAAACAAGGCGATTTATGCACATCTGTGGGCAAACTACAATCACCCACATACAGATGCCAAAGCCTTTTTTTAAAACTTGCTCTGCACACTTGCAGTTCCATTGGTGTGCGACGGTGTCAGTGGGCTAGGTGGAGACCAGAGACTCCCAGAGTGCACTGACTAGGCACAGCGGATGGAGGTTTTTCTTTTGAGAAGATAATCAATACTTCTAAATTTGAGCAGCAATTTCTGCTTGTGACATAGTTTAAACAGATGTAGCCAGTGTTGAAGTTCCTCTTTTCACATGCTTGCTGTTAGTTTGCTTAACCAACAAGGGGCTTAGAAAATCCTGTAGTTTAGTGATTCTCTAAGGGGGTACTTCAGCAGATGCCAGGAGCTACTTCAAATGATTTTAGAGAAGCTCAACTAAGAAATTATGAGTTGATTAAGAAAATGTATCCACATTGTGAGTCAGCAGTAACAACTGAACATTATGTTTTGCATGTGTGTCAAAACTAGGGCTGCACGATGTGAGAAAAGTATTCCATAACATTGTTGACTTGCACAGTACCTGTGCTTTTGCCACATCGCCTCTTCTGTATCCAAAATATTGCCAGATGGCTGACGTGCTATTATGGATAAACTGTTGAAATAGTTAGCTAAATGCAATGTATAAACAGTTGAAATAGTTGGCTAAATGCAATGTATAAACAGTTGAAATAGTTAGCTAAAAGTAACACATTAACAGTTGAAATAGTTAGCTATAAATAACAAAGTTAAAATGGCTAAAAGTAATGGATAAAAAGTTGAAATAGTAAGCTAAAAATAACAGTCGAAATAGTTAGCTAAAAGTAACGAATAAACAGTTGAAATAGTTAGCCAAAAGTAATTGACCAATTTTTAAAACGTCAAGCTCATGCTACTCCAAGGAAGTAATACGAGCACACTGGCCTAAACAATGACAGTAATTGCATCAAAATAAAAATATTATTTTTTTACTTTTATTTTATCCACTTTTATCAAATAAAATGGAGTAAAATCCATTCAAATGAACACATCTGGAACAGGACAAGTAGTGTGTTGATGAAGGTGTACCTCATCTGACAGGCTGTGGGGTTACAGCAGACAAAATGTATGTAGTGTACAAATGCTGGATACATAAACAGTTTTGAGAACTCTACAAAGGCAGTCGGTTAGGCGTTTGTATACACAAGGTAGTGGGATACAGTGGTCGTCTTTCACAGTGAGTCGGACTCCAGCGACAGTCTTAAGTCGAGTGGTTGACCCTCTAACTAAGCTCCTTCACCCGGCTCTTCCCACCAACAAAGTGCTGTTCTTAGGCTGATAGAAACAGTTGAAAAAGACTTGGAGAAGAAACAAGGAGGGAGTTAAAGAGAAAGAAAGCGAGAGGGGAAAAAAGGGGGGTAAGAGACAGACCAGATGTGTCTTTTGTTTAGATTTGAACGGAGCGGAAAGGAAGGGTGTAGGAGTTAGGAGGCGAGCTTGTGAGGAAGAGAAAGAGAGAGGGAAAGCAAGTGGGAGTGAGTGGATTTTTTTTTTTTTTGGGAGGGGAGGACTGTAATGAAACCAAAGCATTCATAGCCGAGAGCCTGTATGTGGGGAGAGGGGGCTGCGCCATACAGTATGTGATTACCTACCAGCAAAACCACATTCATTATACTAATTGCTACAATGGTCCCGGTGGTTGGGGGCTGAAAAGGGGCGAGGACGAGAGGGGCTACGTTGTTAACATTTGTTAGGCTCATTGACTCCAGAGTTCATGGTGTCTGCCATTGTAGGTCGCTCGGATGTTCTCCAGGGCCTGTATTTCTAGAGAAACTGATAATCTGGAGGTCCTAGCTGAAGGCCTGTTTCCTCTAAATCTCACCGAGCCTACATAAGCGTCCCAGGCCCTACAAGCTTAATGCATGCATGCATAACAACATGCTGCGCCTCTGTTAAGGTTGCTTTGCGTTTTCACGAGTGCACGCGTTTAGCATGTGTTATGCATTCAGGCCCTCAAAAGCAGCAAGACATTAACCAAAACACAGCCAGAGGGGCCAAGATTTAAATGATTGAAAGACGAGGCCTTTCCGGCATTTTGCTGCACAAAGTAGCCAGGCTTCCAGCATTTTGTGTGTGTGCGTGTGTGTGTGCCCAGTGTACGCAGGGAGCTCTGAACAGATGACTGCTATGACAGTTAGAACATGTGCGATGGTGAGCACACCACACAGAGACTCGCACAGCTCAATCTGTTGAGTGTCGAGCCCAAATAAACCCAGTTGGGGAATGATGCCAGTTGTGATCACCAATATGGCCAGCAGTTGTTTGTGGAAATGTGGAGGGCATTGCTGATTTCTTTTGCGTGCCTTCACAGGAAATGAAGGACTAAGTGATTTTTTTATTTTTTTTATTTTCTCCCGCCCCCTCTGACCACACTATCGCTGCTTGTGTGTGTCTGCTTAGAAACTCTCAGCCTGTTAACTGTGCTTCCTCCTCAGCTGGACCTGTCTCAGTCCCTCAGTGCAATAACATCATTACAACCATATATTATCAAGATCAACTCTCACCTCCCTTACCCCCCCGCCCCCCCTTCACCTCTTTCCTTTTGTAGCTCAGCTCTTGTATCAGGCAGCCTAAAGTAATGATCTGCATCATGTGTTTTTACTCTTTGGCTGGAGAACTGGTGCTTTTCAAATTAACAGAAACAGGGACACAGGCTAGTGGGTGGTTGGCAGAGCCTCTCTTTCTCTTCTCCGGTCTCTCCTTCTCTTCATCGTTATCCTTCAATGGCTAAAGAAATTCTCAAAACCATTACTTAAGTAAAAAATGGGATTTGACAACCTGCGTTCAAAACCCTTTTTGAAGTACAGGAGCATTATCTTATTATATGTACTATATATTAACTAAATATGCTTAAAGTATTCAAAGTAAAAGTATTAATTCTGCAGTAAAATGTCCCCTGGGACTAGGACTGGGTATCGTTATTGATACCTATAGTGGTACCGATACCCTGACTTCGATACCGGTATATTTTTCGATACTAAGAAAGCTATTTGGTCGGTGCCTAAAAGGTATGAAAGTTTGGTACCCAGCCCTGCTTGTGACTGATATTATTACATGTGACATCATTAGATTGTTAATACTGAAGAAAGTATTGTAAAAACGGAGTTATGCCACACACTTTTGTGTTTTTTGGACTTAACGTAACTACAGTTTATAAGTAAATGTAATGGACTTGATAACTTTTTAGCGCTGCCACAATGTAAATAAACTACATTACATTAAATAGCATTTAAAAGCACGTAAAGCACCCATTATGCAGTAACCCTGTCAGTGTTATATACCATATTATTGGATTAGTACACGTGCTGCATTAACTTGTGTGCAGCATTTTAATGTTGTAGCTGGTGGAAGTGGAGCAGCTATCACATATAATCTCATATTTTATATACGATATCTATTGTCGCTGTTGGGCAGAAACCTTGTATATCCATATCTCGTCATTTTAATGCTTTCATAAATCAACGCGATTGGTCACTCTTTACGTCTGTCTGTGGGTTTCACAAATATTTAAACGGCGACAAAGCAAATTCATCTGGTTTTAACGAAGGTAAATAGCTCAAAATGTTTTGAAATCAGCATTTTTTTTTTATTTCCTGAAAAGCAACATGGCAACATTTGGACATACAAAGTTCTCCCCGACAGTGACGATAGAATGGATAAAGGTTTTTTAGTAACTAAAGCTGTCAAATAAATGTAGTGGAGGGAAAAGTACAATATTTCTCTTTTCTCCTCCGGGTTTCTCTCTCTCTCTGTCTGTCTGTCTGTCTGTCTGTCTGTCTGTCTGTCTGTCTGTCTGTCTGTCTGTCTGTCTGTCTGTCTGTCTCTGTAGCTGTTACTTAGTAGTTGTTGTTGTTGCTCTGTGGGCCAGGAGAGACCCAGGAAGAGTGGGTCTGGCCAAGGTGGCTGCTGCCTGCTCTGATACAGCCAAAGTAAATGAGCAATCCGCCCCCAGTCTCTTGGAAGTGTGTGCTACTGTTGTAGGAGGCTAAAGCTGGAAGGGAATTCCCTCATGTGTAGTGTATCAATATTGTGCACGCGAGGGCTGTGCAATTAATCAAATTTTGATCGCCATTTTTGGCTCCCGTCGATCACAAAAACAATGTATTCGAGAAGAACAATGATTGTGCACGTTACATTACGCAAGTGTTCGACAGGCAAAGTACTAAGGCTGTTGATTTGTTTAACTGTTCCACTGGTTTTTTTTTTTTAAGTTCAATAAATGAAACATATTTCCAAAAGTCAATGAGCAATCGCGTTAAATAATCATGATTTCAATATTGACCAAAATAATTGTGATAATGATTTTATTTCCGTAATTGAGCAGCCCTAGTGCACGCAACACTTGGTGTGTGTGGGTGTGTGTGTGTGTGGGTGTGGGTGGGTGGGTGTGAAGAAGATGGATGATAGATTCCCGTCAGGTGGTTGTGTTGACTTCGGGTCACATTGGCCCGTTTTTAAAATTTTTGTTTTATATCAGAAAATATTGGACGCAGAAATAAGCGCTGAAAATGTGTAGTAGAAAAATTTTAAAATTTAAAACGTTGGAAAAAGCAAAAACAAATTGTGAAAAAAGGCGTCACAAATGTCAGAAAAAAGTGTTTTTTTCAAGGTTGAAACGAAGACAACACAAGGGTTAAAAAAAGTCACAAATAGCCGTGGGGCTATGAGAAGAATGGGGGGGGGGGGGGGGGGGGGATCAACCAGGGCAGGACAGGGTTGGCATTTTAAGGGCGCTCTGCGCCTGCTTTCTCCCTGGAGGTGGACAGCTCACGGGTGATGTTGGGTTTCCTCACGCTGGCAGTTCACCCTCATCAAACTGCCTCCCCCTGTTCACTCACCCACCGCAGCGCAGACTCCCTGGGTCAGAGCTGAAGCCCAGGGGCCTGACTAATCAGACCACACACGCTAAAGCCAACAGAGTAAGAAAGACGGTGAGATGGGACGTTGTTGTTTGACGTCTAATGCTCTGCAGGGCAGTGAAGAGGAGGGTGGAGCTGGGCTGAGGTTTTTGTACAGTATGCAGTGTGCATGTGTGTGGAAATCAGTGAGGATCCAAGAGCACAGAGTTAAAACATTTTGGAGAGAGAGGGAGAGAAAGGGAGACAAAAAAGAAAACACTGATCAGGGCTACGGGTCTAGGGGTGCAACCATACATCGGTCTAGATCGATATATAGCTTGGATCCTCAACGATCAGACGTTATCGATACAAAGTGAAAATATCCATACCCGTACATATCGTCATCTTTAAGATGCGCCTTGATTTTGAAATTCCCATTTTATATTTATTCTTGTTACTAAAAAGAGTACTTTGTTTACAATTTAAATGTCTGGAAGAGTTTAGTAATTGTCAAATCAAATGTGTTGCTTTTTGTGAATATGTATAAATGTAATTGTGTTAAATGGGTTTATGTTTCGTCTCTTATCGGTCGCAGGCCCCTGAATTGAATCCAATCCAAATCGTAACGTGGCAGACCTGTGATATCAGTAATTGTATCATTGTCCAAAGAATCAACATAATATATTGTGATCAAACGTGTGATTTACACCCCTAGCTAAAGGTGGTGAGGGATAGTGCTTCAGGTGAGAGTAACATCTTAAAGGTCCCATGACATGGTGCTCTTTGGATGCTTTTATATAGACCTTAGTGGTCCCCTAATACTGTATCTGAAGTCTCTTTTATATAGACCTTAGTGGTCCCCTAATACTGTATCTGAAGTCTCTTTTATATAGACCTTAGTGGTCCCCTAATACTGTATCTGAAGTCTCTTTTATATAGACCTTAGTGGTCCCCTAATACTGTATCTGAAGTCTCTTTTATATAGACCTTAGTGGTCCCCTAATACTGTATCTGAAGTCTATTTCCAGAAATTCAGCCTTGGTGCAGAATTACAGCCACTAGAGGCAGTCCCACAATGAACTTTTCTTAGGATGTGCCATTTCTGTGTCTGTAGCTTTAAATGCTATCGAGGAGGAGAGAGGGGGGGCAAGGTGGAGGGTGGGGGTGTGGCCTTGACCAACTGCCATGTTTCGCCCGTTTGCAAGCCATGATGTCTCTCTCTCTCATGGGTGGGCCAAATTCTCTGGGCGGGCAAAGCAGAGAAAGGAGAGGTAACCTTTCCCCTTATGATGTCACAAAGGGAAGATTCCAGATTGGCCCATCTGAGCTTTCATTTTCTCAAAGGCAGAGCAGGATACCCAGGGCTCGGTTTACACCTATCGCCATTTCTAGCCACTGGGGGACCATAGGCAGGCTGGGGGAACGCATATTAATGTTAAAAAACCTCATAAAGTGACATTTTCATGCCATGGGACCTTTAAACCCCTCTGACCTGCCACTGGGTAAGTCATACAAACTCTTAAATGTCTTTTTGAGGTCCCAAATTTCCCAAAGATACCAAATATGTCATGCTGAACTGTGGAGAAAAGAAATGTACAGTTAAAGAGAGTACCGCACACTGTTCAATGCCCCACAAAGCTTTTTCCTTTTCTTCCTATTTATTTATTTTCAATTATTTTCTTTTCTTCATTATTTAATGTCTTTTGGTTATTTTTTTGGGGAAAATGATTCATTTCACATTCATCATTTTACTGTACTGTAAGTAGATTGACATAGCTTTGTGCACACTTGATAACCATTTTTCAGCCTGAGGTTTTCTTTTATATCATAAGCTTTCATTATTTACAGTTGAACATTGGAAGCTTTCACCTTTACATATTACAAAGAAAAAACGTGAAAAAACAGATATTTGGTAAAGCTATTTAAGGAGAAATTAAAGGTCAAAACTGAGAGTTGAAAGGATGAAAGCACGTGCGTGCGTGCGTGCGTGCGTGCGTGTGTGTGTCTAAAGGTAACGTGAGGTGCTGGACTCGAGGTTAACAGAATCACAAACGGAAGCAGAAAGTGTTTAGTGAGTAGGTTTTAGTGTACATTCGTCTCTGTGACTGCGATGACAGCTGAGACTCGCCCTCCCCACACACACTTTCTCTCTCTAGCTGGCATGGGGGGCTCCCATGCAGGGTGCATTTGAAGTGGCTTCTGGGAGGCCCTGGAGCGTGCCGAAAGGTCAGAGGTTACAACAACTGGGCCTCCCTGGACCTCCCCACACCCCCTTAAACACCCACACACACACATACACACTCCGCCCCCTCCTGTTTCCATGTCAGGGCCACAGATCACTTCCAGATCCCCCTGACATTTTAGGCAGAAAAAAAACCTCTTTCTCCCGTTATCCTGTGCTTACTGCTGACAGCTTCACATTTGAATGTCGTGTGTGTAATCCCCTCCCCAACACCATCATCACTGTATCTTCATTAAGTTACAAATGCCTCTTGAAAAGACCCCCCACCCCCTCCTCTTCTTCAAAGACAGACGTGTCTGTGTATACACACACATATATCTCATCAATAGGCCATTGTGTTTTTTTTTCTCAGAGTGTAACCCACAAGTGTTAACAGAATACATTGTGTGTGTGTGTGTGTGTGTGTGGCTTCTCAGGAGGATGTTTTGTTCTCCTCGCTAACACAGAAATATCTGCCGTTCGCTCAGCGAGGTGTGAAATTGCACTGTCATCCGCTTCACCTGTCAGGGGAGGGGGTGTGGCGAAGTGACTCAGATCCTTTTTGGAACATTCTTTTTCTCTTGTTATTCCGTCACCCTCTGCTCCCTTTCCCTCTTCTCTTCTGGAGATCTGTATCTTGGCTCAGCAGCGTTCGCTGTATCACCCACCACCACCACTCCTCTCCCCTCCCTCTCAGCTTAACATCTGTTTCTAGTGAGGGCCAGAAAGGCGCGGGGGATGTCGAACTCTTAAAATTAATTAGCGCATTACCAAACGCTTGAGTTAGAAGAGGCCTCGCTGGACCCCCGTTACTCACCCCACTCCACAACTCCTCGCTCCTCCCCACCCCACCAACTCCACATCTCCCCAAGTCCCAGGGGGCTGCTTTATCGCCCAGGGCCAATTAGAGTAGGAAGTGGGGTCGCTGACCTTCTGTCAGGCCTCATCAGCTCCCGTGTCACCTGACAGGGGCCATGCCACCACAAGGAGTAATATACAGAGAGAGGGAAGGGGGGGGGGGGGGGGGGGGTCATTGACATCATGAAGGAGCGTGCTACTGGGCTGTGACTGCACTCAGGCATTCTTTTGTACCTGTGGAAAACTGGGCTTGTTCAACTCTTCTTTTCCCCTCTAATCTTTTCCCTTGTTGAGCCTTTCCCTCGCTAACACGAGATGGATATCAAAGGACACGTGCTGTTTCCAGTCTTATTACAAACGCAGATAATGTCGACACACTCAACCTTAATCAATAACCTGCCAGCGTGTTTCCCTCTAGAAAGAAAAACTACTGTAAGAGTCTACAGCCGTGCAGGCAGGGCTTTGAGCTACATGCTAATGTAGGCATGCTAACACGCTCACAATGAAATGCTATTGTTTAGTAGAAATACTGGTTCACCATCTTAGTTAATTGTACGTGTAAGCATGCTTACATTTGCTAATTAGCATTTAGGGCCACAACTAACTAACTTTTCGTTGTCGATTATTTTCTCGATTAATGGATAAGTTGTTTTGTCCACAACTCAAATATGTTCAGTTTACTGTCACAGGGGAGCAAAGAAAGCAGAAGATATTCACATTTAAGAAGCTGGAATCACAGAAGTGTAACTCTTTTTTTTTTTTTTTTTTTTTTTTGTTGTTGTTGAATAACTCAAACCAATTGATCAATTTTCAAAATAGTTGGCGATTTAAGTCTGCAGTGAATCAATTCATCTTTGCAGCTCTATTAGCATTTTACACAAAGTACAGCTGAATCTGGTGGGAATGTCATCGTAGTTTCACAGATATTTGGTCTTAAACCAAAATATTGGAAACCTGATAAACACATTTCACTTAAAACCACAGATGTCAACCTCATTGTGGTTCTAAAGGAAAAGTCAGGGGATGTCCATGTTCTTCAGGATTCTCCCTCTGGGGACCATGACTGTCTGTACAACATTTCATGGCAAACCATTCAGAGGTGTTTAGATATTTAGTAGATGTTTCAGGCAGGACCAAAGTAATTACTGTGTGAGTTTGGATGTCAGGTCAGCGGTCTGGTCGCTGGACGTTAGGTTGGTAAGTCACGCTGCTAGCTTGGCTAGCATCCACCACTCCATACTGCCTCCTCCACCTCTTGAGAAGCATCTTCATGCCACTGCTTCCCATCACCTTTAGCCTGTATCCTAGAAGCATTACCCTAACAAGATAGCCCTCGTCATATGGCACTTCGTCACACTTCCTTATGTCACATGAGCTAATGCAGTCATGTACAGTCATCTTCGCAGGTCTGCTGCTGCAGCGTATGAACCGGACTCCCGTCATCATCACCACCCACCCAGACAAAAATCAAGAAAAGATGACGCAGTAACTACAATATTCCAGACCATTCAACCAATAGTAACCAAAATAGACGACTAACCAAATAAACATGATGTATAAATGACAACACCATAAGCCCATCATACACGTCTTTCCCCAGCACAAAGCTTCCTAGGAGCCCTCTAGAAAGTTCAGGAACTCACAGGCCCACTCCTGGAGTGACTGCACCCCTTCATTCCTCCATCCTCTTAGAAGAATCTGCCTGGCTATCATTAAACTAGTCTGGACACAGCTTCTTATGTGCTTAGGATTGACCCATCTCCCAGAACGAATAATCTTGGTCTGACTGGAAACCGGGTCCCTGCAATCTGACATAGGTTATCATGTTGTACGATAGCATTTTTTAAATATTTACTTAATCCAGCACTTGTTTCAACATTTTTTTTCATTTACAGCATGAATGTGAAACCAAATCGTCGTGTTTTGCATTATATGTTCCACACAGGGAAGAAAGTGTGTATCAAAGCTACAGCAGTGGTGCGTTTTACCTTTAGCTTTGATCAACCATGTGACCAGCCACAACTGACCCAGATTAGACTAGCAGACGCAAGTGTTTCCTAAAACCATCATGCTAATTAAAGTCTTTTTCTTTCTTCCTCCCATGTTTCTGCTGCTGCCCTGCTGCTGTCTCAACTAAAGGTAAGACACCACGGAACTGATTTGTGTTTGAACAAGTGTTTCCAAAACTCATTTCACATCCGTCTTCACCTGGACCATATTTCCTCTCCCATATAGTCTTCAATTTACTCATTCTCAAATTATTAAAAAAAAAACAACAACTTTCAGCCTTTTTTCTTAGCCCTCTCTTCTACAATTTCCCCGCCACTTTGCAAGATTACTGTACAGAGACAGACACATGGTGTGTGGGCACTGCTCACAAATCTGCACAGTATCGCTAGGAATCCTGTTCATATTGGACAAGTTTGTAGCGCACTTTAATGTGCAATTCCACCAATTTGTGAAATGTTTCAAATCCTACATTGTTTGCAAGCATCTATGTTTGCTAGGTAGCAGTCCTCTTTTTGACTGCCTTGGTAGGCACCTTCGCCAACGCTGAGCGGAACAATGTGAAACTGTTGGCAGCGTGCTTGTAACGGTTTCCTTGATACCGTGCATGGGGGGGGGGGGGGGGGGGCTAAAACAGGCAGCAAGGTTATTCTAGTTTTTAATTTTCAATTAGTTTTTACTGTATTTTAGTTTTGACTTTTCAATTTCATTTTAGTTTAGCTTTAGTTAGTTTTCAGAGTGCTTTAGCTAGTTTTAGTTCAGTTTCAGTTTTTTTTTAAAAAGGTTTAGTTTTTATGTATTAGCTAGTTTTAGTTCAGTTTGAGTTTTTTTTTTAAAAAAGGTTTAGTTTTTATGTATTAGCTAGTTTTAGTTCAGTTTGAGTTTTTTTTAAAAAAGGTTTAGTTTTTATGTATTAGCTAGTTTTAGTTCAGTTTGAGTTTTTTTTAAAAAAGGTTTAGTTTTTATGTATTAGCTAGTTTTAGTTCAGTTTGAGGTTTTTAGAAAGGTTTAGTTTCTATGTATTGTTAGCTAGTTTTAGTCCAGTTTGAGTTTTTTACAAAGGTTTAGTTTGTATGTATTGTTAGCTAGTTTTAGTCCAGTTTGAGTTTTTTACAAAGGTTTAGTTTTTATGTATTGTTAGCTAGTCTTAGTTCAGTTTGAGTTTTTTGGAACGGTTTACTTTTTATGTATTGAGTTTTAGCTTTACAGTAGTTTTTGTTAGGGCCAGGTATAATATCTCAGAAGTAAGTAGCTACATACAGTATACAACCAAAATACATGGTTGGAGATCTGTGTAGGAATGGCCATGATTTTTAAATCTTTTGTTATGGAAATCAACTTCAACCTGACCCCAGTTGGTTAACATTAGACCTGTGTTGAATGAAAATGGAAAGTAAATGGCATTTGATCTACTACGATATCTAAATCATGTTATTTACAGTGCTCTTATTATGCTTTTTGGCTTTTTTCCTTTCCTTTATTGTGTTATATATATTTTGTGTTCATGTTATAGGTTAACAAATTGGAAAAAGCCCAAAGTCCACCCCCAAAGGGACTTACCATCTCCAACAGAAAACACTGTTCACCAACTGCTCCAAACAGCTCTATTGTAGTCCAGCCTTTACTTCCGTGACAAACCTGCGTCACTTTGTAACTCACGTTATAAATGCTCGTCTAGCTGCTAGCGTGGCACTCCCTCATACTCTGCAACTGACTAGCTAGCAGTACTTACTGCGCATGTGCGACTCCCAACAAAGATGGAACAGAAGTGAGATGCCTCACTCTGTAGCTAAAACGGAGAGCTCAACACACAGGGTGAAAAGTGGAGCTGCATCAGCATGCAGTACAGCAAAAATATGGTATTTTCTGAAAATTAAGCATAATATGAGCACTTTAAATCTTCTTTTACTCAGACAAGACTGCATGTGAAAGACAACAGGGATTAATTGTGAAGCAATTGCAGCACAGCGCCATCTCTTGGAGAGTCACAGCCGCTCAGTTTCCGTGGTTCGGTGTCCCGAGAGTTGATGGAAATTCATGCTGTCTCCTATTTTTCTGTAGTTATTACAGCTACAAAACTAAAAGTGAAATTAATTGACCGGTACGTTCATTATTTTATTAATTTTTTTATTTTTTTTAACCAGGCAATATCGTTTCAGTTCGGTTTTGATTTAGTTTCAGTTAACAACAATGTTTTCTTACTGCTTATCTTCGTTTCACTTCACGATAACACTGCGGTAGCCAAAGACTCCACACAGTACCTTTTACCCATAGCTTATTTGCCATAACAACAATGTTTCCCTCACCCTAACCAGTCTTTGCCATGTGCAGATATTCAAAGTTTAGCAGAATAGTCAGTGAACTAACGGTACGTGCTCTAGGCCAAATACTTGAAATGTAAATGCTATAAAAATCAATGAGCGCCACATGTCCTGAATGTAATTTTAATCACATATTTAATAAACAAAACAGTGTTACAATTAGTGTGAGCTAACTTTTTAAATTTCCGAATGGTTTCATAGCACTTTGGAATGGAGCCCTCCTATTGTCCCGTATTCTCTAATAATGGATGCAACACCAACGAGTGTTTGGAGCTCCCACTCCTCCTCTCCTTCTGTCAAACCTCGACTACAACACCTTAATTTGTTCCCAGACTACATTGTTGTCACCCTCTCCGCCCCCTCCTTCCCTCCCCATCATCCGTCTCTCCTCCGCCTCCTCCTCTTCATCCTCCACCTCTCCCCTCCCTCGCATCCAAATTCTCCACTTTTTTTTTTCCTTCTCCCCACCGTTCCAGCTCCGTCTCTTATTACTCCTACTCCTCCGTAACATTCGGCTTATCTCATCCCATCTCCCCTCTCTCAGGATCTCTGCTTCTCTTCTCCTCCCTCAGCTGACTCTCTTCTCTCCCCCCCCCCCTTCCTCGTCTTCTTCCTCCCAGTCCGGTTCTGTTTACGCCTGTTTACCTCCATCGTTCCACCAGATGGTTTGTGTTAAAACTCTACGTTTGACAGCTTGGATGATTTTTTTTTTTTCTCTTTTTCTTTTTTAGATATTATTTTAACATCGGGGGGATTGCTCAGACCTAGAGGAACACAGAAGCAGGACAGGCAGGGGGTAAAAGGAAATTAAAAAATGAAAAACCCCTGACGTATTGAAAGCAATTATTCCATCAAGCGAAGGGCAGCAGTCATCACAGGGCCCTTTTTTGGTTTGGTTCCCTGTGTTACTTTTTTTTTCCCTTTTTTTTATAAATAAATAAAGGCACATTTAATGCAATATTGATTTAAATCACATCTGTTAGGGTGATTTCATCCACCCCCTCTCCCTCTGCTCCAAGTCTTTTGGAAGAGAGAAGGGCCTCAGGCTGCCAGAAATAATTGCTTGTTTGCTGGTATTTACTTGAAATCTGTCAAAGATGGAGAGAGGAAACGAGTAAGTGCAAGAGTTAGTAAGAGAGACAGAGAGAAACCACTCGGACCCTACACAGATCATTATCTGCTGCTTGTCTTCCTGCTGCTGACGAGGAGTGCGTGCGTGTGCGTGACATTTCAGAACTACGGGGAAAGTGTCTCAAATACAAACTCACTGGGTGCAATCTATTCAAACCGTTTTTTAAGGTGGACGAAAATGTCAACCCAAAAATAAAAAAAAACCAAGCCACTTCCATTTGCAGAAGAAGACTTTGAGATAAGGTTGATAGCTCCTAGAAGATAGTAAGGGGACCTTGAGATGAGATTGTTTTTGTCTTAAATCAACCACACTTTCCAACAAAGGGAGACGTCTTCCGTTAAAGTCGACGCAAACAAACGCTGTGTTCCAAATACCTATCAAAGGAAGCAATGCTTTGTGGTATTTGTTATGGACATCAGTTCCCAGAAAAATTCAAAACTTCATTAAAATGACAGTAAATATCTTGCACTAGGTAGTCAATACTGAGCCATTTCAGACATGTGAAATCAAAGCTGTCGCAGGATTACTTCCATGCTCAGCGACCACGGTGTGCTCGGTGCTGCCACTGGTGGCCAGTAGCTATATTGCGGCAATGGTATTGATTTTAAACGGCACTCTCCTTTTTATACATACATTTCCGGACCACTTTTCCAGTCAGTGAGCGAAGAAAAGATGCTTGATTTGACATGGTTTGTATTGACTTTAATAGAAGATACATTTCCCACTCATAATAAATCACGTTTGTTTTTGCCCAATCGGTTTTATTTCCACTTCAAAAATGTGCTGAATTGCCCACTAGCTCTCTGAGAGTTAGATGAGAACATTGACACCACTCTCATGTCTGTGGGTTAAGTATGTAGCTACAGCCAGCAGTCGATTAGCCTACATGTAGCCTAGCATGAAGATTGGAAACGGGGAGAAACGGCTAGCCTGGCTCTGTCCATCAGAACTTCTAAAGCTCAGAAAGTAACACACTGTAGCTCAGTTCTTTCATTACATTCATCTCTTCTTTAGCGTATAGCTCGACGTAAAAACCACAACTTGTCATTTTGACATTTCTACTTGTGTATGTAAAAACATTTGAATTAGTGAGCTTAAAATGTGTTGGTGGGCAGACTTTTGAACTTTGGACAGAGCCAGCCTAACTATTTCCCTCCCGTTTCCAGTCTTCATGCTAAGTTAGGCTAATTGCCTCCTGGCTCTTGCTCCATACACACAGACATAAGAGTGGTTTTAATCTCATCTAACTTTCTGCAAGTAAACAAATAGGTTTTCAAAATGTACAACTATTCATTTCATGCTCAACATTCTTCCCGCCCGTGTGACAGAAATGTCCCGAGTTTCGTGAGATGACTATCCAGGAGCACATTGCCTGGCACACATGCTGACGTGGGCTTTGTGTGTAGTCTGTGGGCGACCTGAGCATGAAAAGCCTCCTTATTGCAGTGTATTTAATCCTGTGCCATAGCAGTTTGCAGTTTTCCAGTGTGCTGGCCGTCTCCTGAGCAGCATTAGTCTGATTATGGCGCTGCTTATTTGGTAGGGAGGCCTCCGTCTGCAGGTCTGCCTGACGTTGTGGCCTCTGCCAACGCGCTGTTCCCACTCTCTCCCTCCTCCTCCTCCTCGTCTCCTCCCCTCAGCCTGCTCCCTTCCCCTCCTTCGCTCGCTTCGTTCCCTCCCCAAAGAACCACAAACAATAAACCCTCTGTTACATTTAACCTCCTCACGTGTTTCCCTTTCTCCCTCAGTCCCTCTCTCCCTCTCTCTCCCTCCCCAGTTCAGTCTCTTACGCACTTGTTGCTTTTTCTCTCTCTCTCTCTCTCTCTCTCTCTCTCTCTCTCTCTCTCTCTCTCTCTCTTTCTCTCTCTCCCCCTCTCATAACATTATAGCCTTTTCGGGTTCTGTCTTCGGTCTGTTACTCATCTCTCCTGGGTGTTTTGGGACTTGTTTGTGGGCTTGGAGCATACAGTTGAACAAAGACAACACACACACACACACACACACACACACACACACACACACACACACACACACACACACACACACTAACTTGGTCAGGCCACCGCTAACTCTCCCACTCCAAACCAGTGACAGCGGTGATTAGTATCTCATAACAGTTTAGATTGTGTGGAAAGTGGGTGTGTTTGTGTGCATGTTAGCTGGTATAATAGCCTAAAAGCAGCATTACCACTCATCATAGCTCCACAGCGGAGGGACAGCAAACAGATTTGGCGTAATCTTCCCCTAATGAGATTGGTCCCCCATTCCTGCATCTTTATGGGAGCAGCAAGCTGGCAGACAAGCAGGCTGACATTCTGTAGCGCTTTATGGAAGAAGCATCACTAAGACAGAGTGGAGCTGATGTCTGGGAGTCAGTAAGTGAGACACGTGGAGCGTCAGGCAGGTTGTAATGTAAAGAGGCTGTTCATTTATCAGAGAGGAGCTTTGGTAGACAAACAGTCTGTTAGGTGTACAGTAGTCTGCATCCACAACGTTCCACTTCCGGGATTGTTCAGGTGCCGCCGGAAATCCCGCTGGATGTCACTCCTTTCGGCCAGATGTCCGTTACCTTCCTCTTTCTTTGTGTTGGCGTTTTAAACTCCGGTGGATTTGTGAGGACTGTTGTTAACTGCTCCTCAGATCTCAGCAGGGTAAATCCAGACAGCTAGCTAGACTATCTGTCCAATCTGAGATTTCTGTCGCATGGCTAAAACAAATTTTTTTGGGGCATTTCAGGCCTCTATTTTCATAGGACAGCTGAAGACATGAGAGGGGAAAGAGAGGGGGAGCGACATGTAGCAAAGGGCTGCAGGTCGGAGTCGAACCCGCGGCCGCTGCGTCGAGGAGTAAACCTCTATATATGGGCGCCCGACTAAAACAACTTTTTGAACGTACACGTTCCACCAAAACAAGTTCCTTCCCGAGGCTATTTTGCAGCGGCACCGTGGCTCTGTCTGGCGCCTAGCGCCGTCCAAGACGATTGTGATTGGTTTAAAGAAATTCCAACAACCACTAGCCAGACCCTTCTCTACAGCGCTGTGGAGGAAAGAGTAGATAGAGAGGCCGGTAGGTAGGTAGGATGGTAGGCAGACGGCCACCAACTCTCAGGATGTGGCAGACACACATGACGGGCCTTTATCTGATGGCCTTCGCTGGTCAATTAGATCAGAGCACAGTACAGCAAAGAACAGTTAATTCTCCAGATTAACATCCTCGCTGGTTTCTCAGAACACTAAACCAATTTGCTTTTTTCCCATTTGGTGAATTTCATTATACAGTATATCAAGATCCAAGGCTGTTTTTAATGAAAACAAATTAGGTTGTGTGAGCGTATGGATAAGAATAGGTCACTTTCTTTTGAAGTTTCTTTTATCCGTGAAGGTCACATTTTTTTATTTTTTTTATTTTTTTGACTAATCTTGTCTGGATTGACCGGTCTTTTCTGGGGCTGACTTCACCCATGATGCACTCTGAGCAGGGGTTTTGTGAGGACTGACGCAAGCAGGGGTTAGCTCTGTAGCTCACGTCAAGTGTGGTCGCCTCTCTACCGGGGATAACCCTGCTGATGTAGGGCGCCACCTGCTGGTGCTTGGCTGCAGGGACTTTTTTTAATTTACTTTGTTGCGGAAGAACATTTGCTGCACCACCCGATCACGCTATCCTCCCTGGACTCCCTGGGGGCCAGCCCTGTAAACAACGAACGTCTGTCTCTGTCATTGAGTGAGTGATGAAGTTATGCTATTAGTTGGTTGACTTGGAGTTTCCCCATTTGCCGTTGTTCTTTCAAAATTCATTAATATTTATTTCAGGTTCATTTATCAGTGACAATGCACAGTAATAATACATAAAAAAAGACTCTGTTATCAATAATCTGATCCACTTCCTCAATGCTTTCACGATTGTTACTCCAGACACAGACAGCCTCAGTTGAGAAATTTAAGTGTAGTTCTAAAATATCACATTTTTTCGTTGCTCTTTTTTTTTCTGTATAAATATATATTTTCCTGTATAGGCCTTTTTGTGTTTCAAATATGGCGTACAAATCCTATATTTGTAGGGTGTTTAAAGTTTGCTAAGTTATGAGAGAGAGAGAGAGAGCGATGTTGTCGATCAAAGCGGAGAAGAAATTTGCAGTAAAGTTTTTGAGTGGTAGAAAAATGGACGGTGTAGGTTTCAGTTTGTCCATGAATAAACGCTGCAGCTCATCAAGACCCAATTAAAGTTTCTGTGTCTTGCTTCCCGATATCTGGCATGTTCATAATTGGTCTGTTTAACCGTTTAAGAACAAATAATACTGGGACCACTACAGAAAATAGCAGATGAACATTTAATATCCAGCTATATTTAATACACCACTATGCTACTGTCGGTTTCCATCTAGTCTTAGTACTTAGTTGCCATCTCTCGCTCTGTTTTTCTTTCTCTTCCTTTGCTCTTTCTGTAACAGGAACACACACATGCACACACACACACACACACACACACAGCCAGCAGTCGTAATAGCAGGGTTAGAGTGCTGGGCCGACCACTGGACAGTGTTTGTACAGAATGCTAGCATATGTCAAACCTGGCTTATTGAACTTAGACCGCAGCCTGAAACAGCCCACTGCTCGGCTTAGAGCAGCACAGAACTGCTCTGGGCCCACAGGACGGACGGGGACACACACACACACACACACACACACACACACACACACACACACACACACACACACACACACACACACACACACACACACACACACTTCTATGCATGCACAGACATAAACAGTGTCTATATATGCGTGCATGCATACATACATATGCAAAATCACACACACTCACACACACACACACACACACATACACACTGACAGGGGTTACTCGGTACGTTTTCAAAAAAATAATTACCTCACTTGAGCCATTAGGAGGCTACAGGCAAAATGAAAAGCAGACAGACAGAGAGAGAGAGGGGGGGGTGGAGAAAGACAAAATGTCACATGAGAGTTTGTGTGACGCATATTCATTTTCATGTAAGCTGATAGGCGTGCTGATAGGCGTGCTGATCAGCTTTCATCTTGTGTGCACTAATGACCTTAGCAAACGTACTTAACACACGTTACACATGATTACACAGGTGCCTTTTGTGTGTGGGTGTGTGTGTGTTGCTGGCGGACACCTGTCCCTGTGTTTAAAACAATGTTGGACAGTAGCAATACAAACGTTATTTCTTCAACTGCAACTCCACTACCGCTCAGGGTCATCTTTGGAGAACGGGCAGAGCGGTGAACATCGGGGCACTTTGGCCCCTGTCAGTGGTCTGTGCTCATATGGCTGCTCTCATAGGGAATTAAATGATTTAAAGCGCTCAACTCTGCTGTTGTTGAATCAGCCTGTGGAAACCCAGCGTAACGCACAATCTATGCTGTTGTTAGGGATGTCCCGATCGGATTCCAGCCAACGTGGGCATTTTTTTTTTTTTTAACTAATCCGGGATCACTCCAATCATCTTACTCCTGTCATTTACTTAAGTCAATTCTACACCATTCTAAGTAGAAGTTGATTTTATTAGTTATTATTATTAGTTTTACAAAAAGTTAAATGTATTAAGTTGAAGACATCTTTTACTTACTTTGTTCACTTAGTTATTATTTTTGTAAGCAAAAACAGTGTGCAGCTAGGAAAATTACAAAAGTATCGGAACGGGACTCAGTATCGGGACATCCCTAATGTGCGGCGGCCTGTGATGACTCTGCTCCCCCCCCCCCCCCCCCCAAATCCCATCAAATATTTTTTTCCCGCCCCGTGTGACAGTCACATTGAAATCGACCCACGTCCGACCCAGTAGTTCAGGGAATTACAATTTGATTCAGTGATCACATTCACGTTACTTATCCCAGTAAGGTTTGGCTATTTCTACATCTTCTTGTTCCTGTTGTCTTAGGGGAGTTGGATATATATATATATATATATATATATATATATATATATATATATATATATATATATATATATATATATATATATATATATATATATATATATATATAGTCACTTCCATGTTTACAGCCTTTGAATGATGTCAGTGCTGTTTTTATTGAATAACTACTTCTTGTTTCTATTTAAGCCAACCTTCTGAACAGACAACACTGCATGTTATCCACTGAGGGAGGATGATGCCCAGAGGATCATCTTGTTAAAGCTCATCCAGTACCACACTGTCTATAAGGCCCTTATATGACTCTTAAGGGATACTCAGAGACCCACTGTGGGTGAAATTAGTCCCAGATAATCATCTCCTTGTGGGCTACAGCCACTCTCAGCACCAGGCCTGTTTTACACCCCATTTACCAAGAAGAGAGGGAAGGATTTGCATCAGTGACCCCTTTGCTGTGAATCTATATAGCTGGTGGAATGGATGGTGAGAAGAGCTTTTCCTCCACTGTTTCTCAAATGAACACTTAAAATTAAGCAGACTAAGTAAATAAGCCTGGGATTGTAGATGGGAGAGGACACAGCTGGAGTTGACCGGTAAGGTCTTTTCTGATTAACAACAGCCATGCAGTACCCATAAGACAAAAAAAAAGAAGCAGAGATTGGGAGAAAGAGCAGTCTTTTCTTGGGAAGTGTCTCTGTAGGATGATGGATCGCAAGGACGCTCGCATCCCTTCCCTCTGCTCACTTTTCTCTATTCTGGTTCCCTTTCTCCTCAATCTCTCTCTCACCCCGCTCCCCCCCTTCAATCTCCCACACTCCCCTGCTCCTCTCTACCCGTCGTCATTGTGTCTTAAATCTCTCTTTCCGCCTGATTTTGTCTGAAAGGTGATAGAGGAGGTTCTGGCTATAGATTAAAAAGAGGCTCTCTATAGATGAAAGAAGCTGTGTAGAATCAACACATTAGACAACCTTGCTGCTACACATCCCCCTTAAAGTAACAGTATGATGCAACACACGCTCTGTCTCTCTCACACACACACACACACACACACACACACATATGTACCGTAAAGAGAGAGCAAGAGCACTGCGCATTAAGATATCTTGCCCATGGGAGGAGAGGTACGCCAACAACTAAGGAGATGAATAGTGTTAATGCCTGTTAAACCACATATGTTAGAATCAGATGGGAATACACCGAGTTCTTTCCTCCCTCGAAGCCCAATATGAAATATATCTTCCTTTACATTCAGCCAAGATGTGTGTTTTTAGGAGTGATTTGTGTGTGCGCGGACATACTGTAGTCGAAGTTGGGATGACAACAGAGAGATGTTAACCTCAAGAGCAGTGAGCATGCATACATGCAAATACACACACACACACATATGCACAACTCGCTGTGGTGTCCTGAGCCTGTGTGGCCCAGTGCTGGGATGTGGACTGAAGCAGGAAATGTGTGAGCCATGAAGGCATGTGTTTATGCTGGCTGCAGTCGGCCATCACCAGCCAGAGGGAAAACAGACACCAGCACCGCTTCATTTGCTCTCCTTCTCCTCCAAAACCCTCAACGTGATCTTTTCTCACCTCCTGCCTCTCCCAAGATGTCTTCTCTCACACTGCTTTCACTCCTCCCCCCCCCTCACTGTTTCTCTTTTTGACTTTTCGACTCTGAAAAGTAAGCTGCAACTCAGAAAATAAAACAGAGGCTGACTCTGTATGCAAGGAAAGATAATTCCCATAGTAACACAAATGTATTTACACTTTAAAAAGCAACATGAGCCCACAAGAAATAATCTGTTCTGGAAACAAATATTTCAAAAACCAACAAAAACACTCAACAGAAGTATCCCCAGTGGGGATTCTCTATTGCCTAATAAAGATAAGTTGTTTAGATAATGACACTTAAATAAAAGAATGGATACACATTTTAAGACAAATAGTGAAGCAGTGAGACTGCGTTAATGAAATGAAAATGTAATAACCCTAAATAAATAAAGGCAGTCTTGCAGAACTTGGCTGTTCTGCTCCCTGTGGCTGGCCCGAGCCCTGAATCAACAGTTAGCTCTCATCAAGGCCATTTTTCCTCAAGGTTTGGACAATAAAAGGTCCTGTCACACAGTTGCATGGCTTTCAGTATTTCTCTGTTTGTTAGACAGTTACATTAGCGTAATCACTGCCTGATGTGGCCTGTACTGTGTGTGTGTGTGTGTCTCCGCGGTGCAGTGAAGTAACCTGCAGCAGTGTTAGATTGGAATCTGCTCTCTGCTAATGAAAGGCGTTGGAGCATGGGGGAGCAGACATTAGGGCGGTGCAATCAATCGAATTTGAATCGCGATTTCGGCTTCTAACAATCACAAAAACGACGCAATCGAGAAAAAATTATTTTGCACGTTACGTTTTGCAAGTAAACTCACATTTTGTCTCGTGTTCTGAAGGGGAATTAAAAAAACGTTCATCGGGAAGAGGTATGAAAGGGTAACTACCGTTTTTGTGTCTAAGCGACTGATGGGAACAACAATCTTTGACAGTGCTCCAGTATTAAGGGAGATGGCTGCAGTCGGCAGCGGCGAAACAAGCTACAATGTAAGTTAACAGGGCAATTGTAAAGCTTGTATTTTACTTCACAAAAGTGCTCGTTTTGCCGCTGACAGGCTCAGGTTAATATTCTAAGTGTCTGACATTATGGAAAGGATTTCTAAGGTGGTCGACCTTTCTGTTAAAGAGTAAGATCCTTTTTTTTTTTAAACATAAAAACCTCGCAAAATAGCATTCGCTAAACCCACCAGACTCCATGTAAATAAAGAGTAATTTTAGCATCGTAAAATACACTTTATTCAAAGTCGCCAGATACAAAATTAAACTATGAAACGCCGTTTTGGTTGTCTTTCCACTTTTCCATCACAACTCTAGTTTCGGTTCTTGCCAATTTTAAAGGGAGGTTTGAGAGGGGAATTTATCGGTATGTTTTGGTAGTTTGCTCGACAGCTGCCTCCAGGTCTTTATGGCTGGTTGCTGTCCAGGATCATCCCCCCGTTGCAGACAGGAAGCCCATTTCTCACTATATGGCAAGTCTAGGGACATTGATTATGGCAATAATCGCATCTCACAAGCTAACCTTCTCAATAACAGGTAGTATTCATCAGGCTGGACAACTAGGGTTGGGTATTGTTCAAAAATATTTAATACCAGTACCGATATAAATACCATGACTTCGATACCGGTTCCTAAACGATACTTTTTTCGATACCAATTTTATAAAACAAAAAGAAATGACAACATTACACATTACGGCAGAAATCTTTTTATTTATTTTTCAGCTCCTACTCCGTGAGCCCCGTCTCTGTGCGTAGCGTAGAGATTTTACTGCCTGTCTCTACGACGTGTAACATTAAACAGCCAATCAGCAATTCGGTACCCATGCCTGATGACAACTTTATGCAGTTAAGAGAGTTTTGAGTAGCCTCACAGAACAAAAGTAGCCTATAGTGTGGTGTATGAGGTGTGTGAGAGGAGGAGTGATGTA
Organism: Zingel zingel; assembly: GCA_023566125.1. Lineage (NCBI taxonomy): Eukaryota > Metazoa > Chordata > Actinopteri > Perciformes > Percidae > Zingel > Zingel zingel. The sequence goes on from CM042325.1 coordinate 25,997,058, forward strand.
ATGATGATATTAATGAGTTCTGGAGTAGACGGCACGTTAACACAGAGTTGAACTTCTCTGATATTCTGTCTCTGTCTCTTCTATCTCTCCCTCTCAGCCACACACCGTTCTCGCTGCTCTGTCCATCTATTTGGGTGTCTATGAGAGAACACACATACATAAGGATAACATGGGAATAAAGGAAAGCACAAAAAAGAGCTGGAGGTTATTACATTTTTTTCCGTCTTTTTTTTTTTTAATAAAACGAGCACTCTGAATATGTTGGGGGACAGGAAAGGGGGGTATAAAAGCTTTGTGCAAGTGCAAGACGTGAACTGAGAAGTTCGATAGTCTCCTTGGGCTGTCAACATGCTGCACAAGTACACTTTAATGAATCCCAAAAGTCTCTTTCAGTCACAATCTGCCAATTTGGATCAAACACCCCCTCTGTATTTTGTCTCTTTTGGGCATTAGAGTGAGAAAATGTGCAAACAGCAGTGGTGGAAGAAGTATTCAGATCATACAAATTCTGCAATGAAAATGTTAAGTCAAGTATGTAAGTATCACTGGGAAAATGTACTCAAAGTAAAAGTACTGAATGCAAAAAAATCCTCCCATTTAAGAAGCTGGGAACTAAGTGTTTAGTCGGCTAATCATTTCAGCTGTGCCCAATTTATAATAAAACATTTTATAAACTACGTGTGTTTTGTGTGCAAAAAAAAAAATCTTCATTTGTAAAGTAACTAAAGCTGTCAGATAAATGTAGTGGAGTAAAAAGTACAATATTTCTCTCTGAAATGTAGTGGAGTAGAAGTAGAAAGTGGCATAAGAAGAAAAAGTGAGACTCAAGTAAAGTACAAGTACAGAACTTGAGTAAATGTACTTAGTTACATTCCACTGCAGCCCTACAGTACAGAAAAACAAAGACAGCTTCTAATCCTGTACCTACCTGCACTATCTCCCCCCCCCCCTCTGTTTGATATTATTATTCATGGCAAGCTGCTGATAGTGATGGGAAATTGGTCGACCCAGCAATGCAGATAGAGATAAGGGATCATCAGCGGGTCAGCTCAAGAGTCCAGCCACAGTCAATGTCAGCGGGATCTGTGAGGCTAAGTCCCAGCGAGCGTGTGGATCCCGGTGATTGAGTGATTGAGCGCTTAGTGTTTGAGCCTGCGGACAGCCGAAACAAGTTAATCCCCACATCCCCCCTACATCCCCCCCACTAACTCCAGATCTACAGCAGAGGGAGAGGAGCGGAGGCAAATTTAGTGGACAGGGCTTTAGTGGGGCTAGTAAAAAAAAAAAAAAAAAAAAAAAGCTCCTTAATGATTTAATCAGCGGAGATATTCATGTGCTGTAATACCAGGGTGCCCCGCTCAGCTCTGTACACTCTGTACACAGCTCCGAGGCCGATGTGATCGGGAGCATTTGTGATTATGGAGCCGGATTAACCGACGACGTTGTGCTTTTTTGATTGGGGACAGAATCTGAGCCGGAGGTCAGGCTAGCTTGCTTGTTGGGAATAGGATGATCCTTTTTTTGGAAAGAGGAGATCCACTTAGAGTTGCAGGCATGCAACCTAAAATACTGGGGGGGGTTTTGTTTGTTTTTTCCCCACACAATCCAGATTGTGCCCTCAGTAGAGCCGGATGTCAAAAATATTTTTTTTTAGCGGGTGTGTTGCCTTCATTTTAATGCAACCGTGAACGTTGCAATTACATGGTTAGCATCTTAAACCCCCTAGGTGACCAAGACGCCCTATCTCGATATTTTTGAAGTTCCGATCTGAAATGTATACATAGCCCCAAGAATCAAAAACTGTCCAGAATCATGATGTATGGTGTTTGGATGCATGGTCACATTCTTCGTCTTTAAAAAATTTAATTGCCAGATATTTCATTTAAATAAGAATTTATCTTATTTTAGACCATATTTCAAATTTGCAAAGTTGTACAGCTGTAGTAAGGTATCAAAAAAAGTTTAGGTATTGGTACCCAAATTTGGTATTCAAAACCCTCAAACAATACCCTGACCGATCCGCCAGCTCCCACAGTGCAGGAAAGCAAGTGTGTCTCATTGTCGATTGGCTTATCACACACATGCATGATCATGAATGGATCATATAGCTGGTGAATAATCCATGTAAGTCGGTGTGTCCTCTCCTCAGAGTGGTGTGTAGCTAGTCTTTATGCACCGCTAAGCAAGCTTATCTGTTGTGTTTCAGCTGTAAAGCCACGGGTCTTAAAGGTGCTCAAGCCTGGGAGGCCCTCTTCGTCTGACCCCAGAGTAACACTGGGAGGGTTGTTGCATTAGTACGACCCGTATAAACTGGGAGATATGTAATGGGAAAACAGTTAAATACATTTTAAAAAAATGCAGTGTTCAACGTACGTTTTTTTCCCTTTGCCGGGTTGGGCAAGTGATGATAATACTGCCCAAAGTCAGTTTTTACTGTCACCTATACTTATTGTTTTAGGACATGTCATGACTTTTATCGCTCAGTCAGAACGTTTTAAAAGAACTCGGTCTACACTAACCTGCAGCGCCGGATTTTCAAAATAAAACAGGGATTACGGTGCCCTGTAGCTATGTATTTCACACACGCAGCTGCTTCTCACACACAGTTTGTTTCCTGTGAGTTTGACTAATTTGATTACAAATAGTACATTAGACTTGATTGGCCAACGGCATATTCAAAGCATTCTCCAACGTGGGCAAGGGGAGGGAGGGGGGGGCAAGAGATCAATGATGATCGGGAAAAAATGATTGAAAACTTTTTGTTTAACCAAAGGTTGTTATATGTACTTGTCCGACGTGGCGTTTTACTTGCCCCGGGGCCATCGGGCCCTTATTGTTGAACTCTGAAATGTCATCTAAAATCCGCAGTCTATGAAGATCAGCACTAAACTAAACTGGAATGGCAGATTGTTCCTACCAAATTGCAAATCGCACAAAGACAGAAATGAATTGGACTCAAGAGCAGAGACCAAAGTCCAAGTGAAAACACCCCCGAGTCTGAGACAAGTAGGAGAGACCGGACTGGGTAACTACAGTCCTGGATGTGCCCATGAGGACGTCTACTGCAGCTGGCTGACCAGTACAGTCTGTGGGCTATGTAAGCAGCACATTAAGGAAGTTTAAAAGTAGAGCCCATGTGGAAAATCTCTTAGGCGGTGATCATGAAATTGCCACCTGTGTTTCTTCACTGACGTTGATCTTGGCTCATTTTAAACTGTGCTGACTTAACATTTTGATTGGAATAATCAGGGCCTTCCTTCGAGGGCAGAGTAGTTTTGCACTCTTGTTCAATGTTAATTTTTATTTATTTTTTTTACCATTCTGTGGTTCTTTGACTTGGGTTTGCTAAATTAAGGAGACAGAGAACTTAAGAAAACCTTGACAACATACTTCCTGTAGGTTAAAGGATGGGGAAGAGGTGAAAGAGGAGAAGGAAAGAAGAAGTGAAAAAAGAGGAGGTGGTGGAGGAGAAGAAAGAAATGAAATGGAAAGACCCAACTTCTCAGATCGCACCAATTACAGGAACATTCAGGAGCCAGTTTCTGCAGAAAGCATTAGCAGCAGTTCCACAATCTCTTCCCCTCTCTTTCCCCCACTCGCTGTGTCCTCGCTTCATCTCTCCTCCCTCTTTTCTTTCCATTTAATCTTACTATCCCAGTGGGGTTACTAGTGGTGAGGTACTTCCTGCTGTAAGTTTTCCTTCAGTGTGCGAGTGCTCTCTCCCACAACACCCTGAGAGCAGTGAACCAGCACTGGAGCATTCGAGGACTCAATGCAGCCTACTGGAGGAACAGCAAGCTGCAATGCAATTCTTCTTTTCTTTTCTTTTGTGTGTGTGTGTGTGTGTGTGTGTGTGTGTGTGTGTGTGTGTGTGTGTGTGTGTGTGTGTGTGTGTGTGTGTGTGTGTGTGTGTGTGTGTGTGTGTGTGTGTGTGTGTGTGTGTGTGTGTGTGTGTGTGTGTGTGTGTGTGTGTGTGTGTGTGTGTGTGTGTGTGTGTGTGTGTGTGTGTGTGAGAGACAAAACTCAACAATTGAGCTTTCGCTAAGCCAACGGCATATTCAAAGCATTCTACGGCGTGGGCAAGGGGAGGGGGGGCAAGAGATCAATGATGATCGGAACAAATGATTGAAAACTTTTTGTTTAACCAAAGGTTATTATTACTTGCCTGACGTGGCGTTTTTAATCTAAACTGGAAAAGCAGATTGTTCCGGTTCTTACCTAGCAAATTCACGAAGACGGAAACGAATTGGACTCAAGAGCAGAGACCAAAGTCCAAGTGAAAACACCCCCCAAGTCTGAGACAAGTAGGAGAGACCGGACCGGGTGTGCCCATGAGGACGTCTACTGCAGCTGGCTGGCCAATACAGACCGTGGGCTTTGTAAGGCCACAACTGTTGTACTCGTTCGGACAATGTGCCGTTTACAATAAAGGTGACAGTTTACCATCAAAATTCTGAGTGACGTGAGAAACAATGGGTCCTTGAATTCAGAGGTAGACAAAATCAGGCTTCTCATCTCAAGTCAGTAACCATCTATTCGCCGGCTCAAAGGAGTCAGCCGGCAGATTAGCTAGCTAACGTTAGCCCCATGAGTAGAGATGGTCCAATACCATTTTTTGCTTCCCGACACAGATTCCAATACCTGAACTTGCGTATCGGCCGATACAGAGTACTGATCCGATACCAATGTGTCATATATTTTGTTTTTAAAACTGTATACTACTTTCCCTGTGTGGATGTGATAGGATTTCTATCTTTGTTGTCGGTCTGGCTCAGGTTAAACTTTTTGTGAAACATGAACAGACACAAACAATGAATGCCACAGAACTTTCTTTTATTATCCAGTTTGATAAAGTCAGTTATAACGGAAAAAGAACATAAATAAACTACTTTAACGTAGATTTTCTTTAGGGCTTTATTACTCCAGTACTTCCCGATACCAGCGTTTTAGGCAGTATCGGAGGCAATACCGATACTGGCATCGGTATCGGAACATCTCTTCCCATGAGTTGGTTGAAAACGCTGTCTCTGGGTGACTTTTTATTGTTCTAACTTAGACTTGTTTTGAAAATAGAATCTTGTGAAAGCGCTCCTAAATATGCACATAATGGGTGCATACATGATATAATACTTAAAGCCGGAGGATAACGCTTCATGTCCCAGGTAAAAAATTAGTGTTGTTTTCACCTTTTTAGCGCTACAAAAAAAAAAGTTTTTTTGGATGAGGTTTTTTGGCAAACGTCACTCTGTCTTGGGTAGGGGTGTAAGAAAAAAATCTATACACTTGAGTATCGGGATATTTTATTTTGCAATACCGTATCGATTTTTTTTTTTTTTTTTTTTGAAACGTTCAAAAATATTCATGTAAGACAGTGGTTCACGTTTATGTTGTGTTTAAACCCCCTACCGCTAGATGGCTATGCTGAGACGCACCACTAGTGTCCATGCCTAACAGTGCCTAACGGTGCCTAACAGTGCCTAGCAGTGCCTGACTTTTTGCTAGAAACTAACATTGTAGCTATGGCTGAACTTTGGCCTACTTTAGCATGTATAAATTTGCTCACTAAGAACCTGTGAACCACAATCCCAAACTGGCAGTTTGATTTTCTGTGTACTGAATTTTTACCTAAAATAAACTTCTTAGACTTTTATGAACATCATGTCTCTTTTTAAGTATTAGTTTTTCTAAAATTCTACTTAAAAAACCCAATATATCGCCTTACGCACAGTATCGAAATATATTGCAATATATTGAATCGTGACCCATGTATCGTGATACGTATCGTATCGCCAGATTCTTGCCAATACACAGGCCTAATCTTGGGTAGCAATGGCTTCCCCAAATCTGATAAAGAGCAGAGCTGCTAATATTAGCCTAAACTACTGAATAGCATCCACAACCTCACACGGTTTAACGTAATCTGTAGCACAAAATAATATAGTTAGTTACTGATATGCTCCTTGTATGTAACGCTTGGTTATTACTGTAGGTATGAAGTTAGTTAGCCAGAAATGCTAAAGAAAATTGCAGGTTATGTTAGAGCAGATAAACCTACAGTTTAATGCTTTCCTTAAACTTTTGTGCGAGTATCACTCTTACAAGAGCCCTGTGGACACCACACATATCGTGTTACACCTGTTTATCTCTCTAACAGCAATTTATATTCAGGAAAACATTCCGAAATTTTAATTCAGTATCTATATCCTTTGTTAAACACTGTCAATTCTTTACATTTGGCAATGAGGAAACTGTCCTGGCTCCAATGAACGGATCTTTGGCTGTGTCTAGTTTGGCTGAATTGTTTTCAGCCAAAATCATCTTCCCCCGCTGAGATTTCTCTTGACTTGAATGCGTTTGAAAAAAAAATCCCAAAAAACCCCCATTTTGCCCAAATGCCAGAGTTTGCTTGTAAGGTGAAATTCCATCTCGAGAATAGATTATATTAGATTCAGTTTCTGAATCCCACATCACAGCCGTTCTTTTGGCAGATAATTCTAAACGTTGTCGAGATCTTTTGACCCCTGACTCGAGGGATGATTGCTGCCGCAGATGTAGGACTGTATCTCCATGGCTCATATACGCCCCAAAGGGATGAGAGGAGATGCACAGAGAGAGCCCAGAGCACAGCAGGGTTCTCTGATCACCGTGACTGTGCCTTGAAGACAGCACCAGACCCTCTCTGGGACCAATAGAATGCAGAAAAAGGATGTTGTTAAGACAAAGATGACATGTTAAGCCCAGTGCTGGCCAAAGGTTACTTGCAACGTGCCTGCAACGTTCTAAAACCTGCCAGTTTACACCAACGCGACAAGACCAGATGGTGTATCATTTCTACAGCAACAACTCTTTGTACTTCCGTTCTAACTTCCGACTTTCAGGCTTTTGTTGCGTCTAAATATGAATGTGGATAACGTTGGTGATAGTGACATACTATACTTTTCTAGTGATGAATTAGCAGAAACGTGTTAAGGCTCTGATTCACAGTTTTGTTCTAGGCTCTCCCTCTATTCAGTCCCTCTCTAGCTCACTCAACCACATTACGGTGCTCGCGGCCGCTCGCCAGCCTCTGTCTAGTCTATATTGACGACGATTAATTTACCGGATTGCTCCAGTGCTGCCGGAAATTCCGCCGGTTGACCCTTATTTTCAGCTGGATGTCCGTCACCTTCCTCTTCCTTTGTGTTGGTGCTCTAAACTCCGGTGGATTTGTGAGGACTATGGTTAACTGCTCCTCAGATCTCAGCAGGGTAAATCCAGACAGCTAGCTAGACTATCTGTCCAATCTGAGTTTTCTGTTGCATGACAAACAACTTTTGAACGAGCACGTTTCTACCAAACAAGTTCCTTCCCGAAGCTATTTTGCAGAGGCGCCGTTATTGCGTCCGGCGCCTAGCGCCGCCCGAGACGATTGTGATTGGTTTAAAGAAATGCCAATAAACCAGAACACGTTTTTCTCCCATCTCGGAATGCTGTGTGAACTAGCCGTCCCTCCTCCTTAGTGCTGTGGAGGAAGGTCTGGCAATGCGAGACTAGTCACAGTCTAAAACGCTGCCATTTCCACCAGTTTACAGTTTGTGACACATAAATCAAATTGATTATAAATCATTTTACTTCTATAATTTGTAGCTAACTTTACAAGCTGGCATTCACTATTGGCTGTTAAAACAGGTGACGTCAGCCGGCTCGAGTCGGGCTGAGACGGGCCGGTTCATACTGCTGCAACCTTTCCCTGCGACGTGTTATCTCTTGACTCGTGACTTGACAGTGCTGGCTCAGTATGTTTGCACATCTGGGAATACCATATCTGTGCAGGCCACAGAGGTGGTGATTACATCTAATGACTCACTTTCACTTGGGAGGTGTGGTAGAACAAGACAGGAGGTATTACTGGAGGCATTTGATTTCAACGGGCTCACGTAAGCAAACCTTAGAGTCAATGGGGGATAAGAATAACCGATCCCTCTGCTCAAGGTGTCTGCTGTCAGCCAGCCGAAGGACCCCTTTATTGGGCGGTCTTTCCTGCAAAAGAGACCAAAAAACATCATGCAATAGGACAGGAGGCTCGCTCTTCTTGTGTTTACAATAAGAAGAGCTCTTTTTGTTCCTCTCTTTGTCCGCACGGCTTATTTTTTTTCTGTTTTTCAATCCAGCATTTTTGTGTAGGTGTGGTGAGCAGCCCACATGTGCACTTTTTTTTTTCGGGCAGCGGAATTTGAAACTAAAGCAAAATATACAGGTCCTTTCATCAAGCCCTGCCACGGTGAGGAGAGAGAGGAGGGAAAGAGACAGGCAGATGACCATTAGTCTGTTCTCCTCCACTCTAATTTCACTGGACGATAAGTGAAATCACATGTTGGCAGCAGCTCTAGTGGAAAAGATGGGGCAGAAGGAGAAGAAAAGAGGGGCGAATTTCAGGGTAATGAGGAGAAACGGAGCAGGGCAGATAGATCTGATAAGAAATGAATGTGGTAATAATAATCGCAGAGAGAGACGTACTGTAAGACTTGGTAGCATTTGTTCCCATTTCAGTCAGATCTGGAACTTGAAACCTGGCTGGGATTCATATGCAGCCGTGTTTCTCCTGTAATTTAAATGGCACTGTTGCTCTGCACCTACTTGTTCGCATTTTGTTAGAACAGAGGAACAAAACGTGACATACAGTACAGTTTGTAATCAGGTGAGTGCTGGAACTCTGGTGCTTCCGTTTTGTAGCATTGATATGAACTTGTTAGCAGCTTATCTACATCCAGCAGATAAAGATCAACATTAGCATTCATTTGAAGTTGTGTCTGTGTCCGCCTAATGAATGTAGGTGCAATATTCACTCTTATGATAACTTTGTTTTTGCTTTCCACCAACTCCTGAGGGGAATATCTGTCTCTCTAGCTACTAAATGCTCCACTATGTTCATCAGCTAGTCGTTAACTTTGTCCAGTCTGTCGTCTAGTGCTGGGAAGGGTAGTGCCCAGTGGGTTTATTGGAGCTTTTGCGCTGAAAATGACTCAATGAGAGCAGTGAGGCTGGACCAAAACAAAAGTAAAGTAAAGTGGCTGGCCTGAGCAACTGGCTAGAGTTAAAGCCTCGGTATGCTCCAAACAAAGTGCTTGTTGGGTTGTCGGGCAGCTAATACGGGGCAACTGTTTATGATTAATTAGGACACTTTTTGAAATGGACAATTAAGCCCACTTTACACAGCGATTGGCCAGGTGTGTGGGGATTTTGAGAGATTTTGAACTTCTCTCTCAAGCGCTCCCTTTTTGTTTTATTTACGTTCAGTTATCCCAATTTGTAGACGTTTAAAAGACACAGAATTCTAAAAGAGAGATCAGGGAGGGATTCGGTTGGAAGTTATGACGGTAGGCTTTTTGCACCATCTTTGCTTGTGGTAGTTCGGAACAGGTATTAACACTTTTGCCTTTTAAACGTGGAACGAAGGACACGCTGCGTAAAATCGCTTTGCATGGCATTACTTGCATTACTCAAGTTTGATCGCCGGATTATATTGGGATCATTTGTGTTTACTTGAGTTACTCGCGCCAGTGCAGAGCTGTAGGCACACACAACATTTCGTTTAAAAAATGTTTGAAAAACGAAACGGCGTCGTGTCTGGATTCATAACATCATCCGATATGCCAAAATAACTACCTCATGGCGATTTGTAACAATTCTTAAATAATGCTTCGTCAGGTCTGCCCACAAGACGACAAGCGTCATTTGCATCGCCCACCGAAAATTCCTGTGTATTTGCGTCTTTGCGTTGACTTTGTACGGTATCCCGGAACGCAATTCACGTGTAAAGCAGCCTCCACTGATCTCCTGACTTCTACTGTACACCGCAGCAACGCCACCCAGCCGCTTGTTCTACCTGACATCCCTAGCCATTACACAGCAAGTGCACATCTCAGTCTCGTCTCTTTTCACTGTCCCTTTGTTGACTGGCCTCCTCTTGGACGGCAGCCAATGACACAGACAGTGCGAGTGATCTACGTGAGCGGCATTTAGCCACCCCTCCTTCAACCCTCTTCTTCGCTCACTCTCTCCATCCTTCCTTGAGCCTGCACTGTCGACGGCCCTCTAATCCACAGCGAGGTATAATCCAGTCCCTGGTGCCAGTGGTAATGCAGGCTTGATTTCATTATGATGTTTAATGGGCATAGCAGCATACTGGGTTACACGGCTGTAAGGCTGTGTGGGTCCCGCTTTAGGGGATGATTCCCAGAGGCATTCTTTAAAGTCTATTATATTTGTTCTCTGCGGACTTGAACTTAGCACCCACATCACATTTTTAGCCATAGTATCGACATTTCGTGTTGACATTTGTGGTTTTGAGTGAAATATCTCAACTATTGGATGGATCGCCATGAAACGTGGTACAGAAACTTGTGATCCTTTCAGGATGAATTGTAATCACTTTGGCGATCCCTTCACCTTTCATTTAGAGCCACCGTCAGGTCAGAATTTACATTTGTCCAATACTTTGATTTAGGACCAAATTACCAGCTAAACTGACATTCCCATCAGCCTCAGCTGTACTTTGTGTTTAGTGCTAATTAGCTAATATTGGCATGCTAGCACACTAAGCTTTTTTTTCTTACTGTAAAGTAAACTAACATGCTCCTATGTACGAAAGAAAATGACTTAAGATTTAGCAACACTTTTTGCAATTTGAGACGTTTGAAAGCCTTAATTTTGCGTTGGCAGATTTAAAGGAGATGTTTAACATTTGCTATCACAGTCAAGTACCTCAGATGCTATTTGCCTCCAGGTGTTGCGCGCTGCAGAAAGCTCTTTTCTTACAGAAACTCCTCATGTGAGAGCCTGTTTACATCTTCAGGCGATGCATTGCATCATGCACCATGATCATACGTTAACTGCCTTATCCGCCTCCGCTCACTTTTCAAATTAAACATGCACAGAAAACACACGCAAACTATGAACAGCCATGAAAAAATTGTTTAAAGTGACATGGTGGGTTTCTTTTAGTTAGTTTTTTTTTGGGGGGGGGGGGCATTTTCAGCCTTTATTTTTGACAGGACAGCTGAAGACATGAAAGGAGAGAGAGAGGGAGGGGGAATGACATCCAGCAAAGGGCCGCAGGTCGGAGTCGAAACGGTTTCTTTTAATGGTGCTTTTTTAACGTCTTCTCAGGCCTGCGTTCGTGTTTACATGTGTAGGCCTGTTTCTATCTGCCCCCGGAGGTTTGAGTTGGAAGATGACAGACGATGTAAGGTGGACAGATGATAAATGCAGACTACCTTTTATTGGATTTCCTTTTTAGTCCACGGTTTTGGCCAGCGCTCTGACTTTCCCTCCGAGTGCCCTCTGTCTGCTGTGTCACACAAACGGCACGAAGAGAGACTGAGAGTATGCATCAGGGACCCCAGTGTGTTAAAGAAGTACTCTTCTCATTCTTTCCCCTGATCTTTCCACAACTCCATCCATCCTCTAACACCTCCCTCATTTCCTTTCCTCCTCTTTCCTGCCTCCACCAGCACTAGAAAATGTCCCCTTTCACTGCATTTCTTCACCCCCACACAGTATTTTTTATTTTATTTTTTTTTCATTTGCAATTACAGTAATATGTAACATCAGGCGCGGTGAGATTTAGGGCTTTACCTTACATAACCCCGGGATTTAGCTGCAGGGTTTTAAGGCTTCTCTGAGCCGCTGAGCTGGGGGCAATCGGGCCTCTTTAAAATATTTTCAAATGACTGAAATCCCCAAAGGGCCTATGAGCATATAGGGATAGGAAGGCTTTGAGGGCCTTGATACATCACAACCGTCATTATTTTGTATTACCATTGGAGCCTGATCCATTAAAAATACAGCCTGCTCTATTCTATTCAGTGGCAGTGTTGGCTCTGTGGCAGCGGGTTAATAGATGTGGGTCAATACGCATACAATGCACACAGCCACCGACATAATCATGGTGCATCTCCACATGCACATACAGCTACATGATGTTCCTGTCTATTTTAGGTTTATAGCAAGAGTGCTTATACACGTTATTTTTTTAACGTGGCCAAAATTTCTCACGAGATGAATGATCCTCAGTTTCTTTTTACCCCCCCACACACAAGCTTTTGCATGCATGCGTGTGTGTGTGTGTGTGCAAAGTAGTGCTCTTGGCACGCAGGAGAGTTTTTATTTTTTTATATTTGTTAAATTTAATTTGATATGACTTTATATAAAACTGTAAAAGGGTAGGAGGAGGGGTCTTGGGTTTGGCCCCAGATCACCACGCCAACCAAGGCCTGATTTTTATTCCTCCTTGAAGCAGGCCAAACGGACAGGCCGTAAATCTGAAATAATGAACTGCCTGGCCTAACTTGGTGATTTGACCAGGGTGAGGGAGGGAAGTGAGTTGTGGAGAAGAACTGGGTACGACCTGATGGAGGAGGACAGAGCGAAAGTGGGAGAAGTGAAGAAAATAACATCTACGGATAGCAGAGTGGGGTGGGGGGGGGGGGGGGGGGGGAGAACTCGATGAAAGTAGAGCGTGTGCATCAGAGAGTGATTTAAGGCCAAGGCTTTGCATTAGAAGAAGCAGAAGAGCATGTGCAGGCAGAGCTGATGGTGGCTTTGAAAGCTCAGTGTTATCGGACGCGTAATGTCAGCAGGGTTAATGTTAAGTTTCCACGGAAAAGCCTGCTTCTTCAGCTTCTTAGGGCAACTTTTTTTTTTAATTTGTCCCTGGCACAGGTCATGAGCCGGAGGGGGTGAAGTTTTAAGATGTAAAGCCGCTGGGATTAGGCCTGTATGAGGGGAAGACACGGGAGAAGAAGTCGGGATGAACCCCCCCCCCCCACACACACACACACACACACACACACACACACACACACACACACACACACAGGGAGCGCGACTGACCGCGTTGCTCGTCACGTTTCAGACAGTCATAAAGTGGCTTTGCAGCAGCCCTGAATGTTGCATGTGTCTCACTGCACACGCAATGTAGGGATGAAGAAGGGATGAGGAGAAGATGAAGGAAAGATGAGTTTGAGATTAAAGTGAAGGATGGACGTGGAGGCTGATGGGTGTTTTGGCAAAGCACAATTTAGGGAGTCTTCGGTTGAAGTTTAAAAACTTTAAACAACAATTCCAATGGCTAAATAAGCTCTGAAGTTTGGTTAGATTTAATTAACCTTTTGGGTTTCTATGCTACAGTGAAAGTTGAACAAAACAGTCAATTCACATGCAGCACACATCTGTAGAGTTTACAACAAGTAAAGTTTATACCACTTCTCTCTTTTAGGCTTTCGTTTTTTTCACTTTTCTCTTCTCTATCATGTTTTCACTCTTCATAGTTGCTCCATTCCCTGACTCAGCCCAAGACCGCCCTCCTGCTATTTTTCAATCCATTTTACTGGTCTTCCTGTGTTTTAACAGGCTTTCATAACCCGGCTGCAGCTGCAAAAGAGAGCAAGGGAGTATGGTAGGCAAAGGGGTAGTTAGAGAGGGAGGGAAAAAGGGAGGGAGCGGGAACTGAATCATGAAATGAGGACCATATTTCCATACTGCACTAAAATGAGGACTTTCCATTTTTCAAACTAGGGTGCTCTCACTTTCTCTCTCTCTCTCTCTCTCTCTCTCTCTCTCTCTCTCTCTCTCTCTCTCTCTCTCTCTCTCTCTCCCTCCCCCTCTCCCTCTCCCCCCCTCTCTTTCTCCCTCACCCCCTCCGTCATTGTAGCGCTCTGTGCAGCTGTTCGTCAGTAGTTGTTGTCTGTTTGTTTGTCTCTGCCCGTCTCCCCCTCTCCGCCTTTAGCTCATGTGAACTTTGCTTTTCGTCATGCTTTTTTCCACTGCCGAGCGTCTCTGCTTTTGATTAAAGTAAAAAAAAGAAAAGAAAAAAAGCAGCAAATCCCACTCTCTCACAACTGTAACTAGCAGAGACGCCATTTCATTTTTCTTTCCCGTCTCACCCCTTTCTCCCCCACCCCTCTCTGTTCTTTCCACAGCAGTTTGTTTTAGGCCACGCGGCTCTGTGAAAACTTCACCGCCAGTGTTTGTTGAGCTTTCCGGCACGAGCATCTTGAACCGATATGGCTTCCCTCTGTGTTATGACCGTTACAAAACAACCTTTTCTTTTGGCCACAGAGAGGACCAAAGGACCGGGCCCTGCCTCGATCCCATGGTCCCAGCTACTGGCACCATCACCTGTGCCAGCTGTAGAAATAACAGTCGCTCCCTCGTAAAACCCTCAAAAATGAGCTCCGTCTTCATCCCCGGATTCGATCTCAACCTCAGCCCCAGCACGGCTAACTCAAGCCACACTCTGTCCCTGCTCTCATGCCTCCGACCTCAGCATCCTCAGATCCTCTTTCCCCCACCCCTGCTGCAGCCACAGCTCAGACGCACTATTGCATCTGAGTTGGCCGCAAGCATCTGTTTACAGCGCTCCTTCTGCAGTGCGAGAAAATGATGGCCAGATACAGCCCACAGTAAAATAAATACGCTGCCACCTCCCTCCTGCAGGCCTGAGTGAGTGCACATTCTCACTGACGAGGGTCTCGCACTGGATTCAAACCTAAGAGGAAGAGGCCATTATAAAGTCCTCATAAAAACGTTGCCTTGATTGTTTTATTGCATGAACGTGCCTCTGCAAAAAAAATAAAAAAAAGGAACTAATGGGACACATTCACAGGGCTTTTCCTGACTCAGAATGGGCCTTTGGGGGGTGATAACGCATGACAGTAAGCATGATCGGTCCGCTTACAGTTAGGGTTGGGCATCGAGAACCGATTCCTACTTGGAATCGTTTAAAAAATTACGATTTCATCGGAATCGTTTCTTTATTGGAATCGTTTAGAAGATTTGGTTTCAAAACCGATCATCGCTTCCCAATTTAATATGTGCAAGTTTTGGTTTCTGAAGCGGCCAGGCTCTTGTTGTGTTGCAGCCTTGGAGCTCAGTAAGCGACGCGCTAGTGTGGCTTTATTTTACGTTGAAAAAGCGGTAAAACTGCAAACCACTATTGACTCAAAATAAAACTTTCCTCTTATTTGTGAAAATAGGCATGTGAACCGTTTCCAACTCCACCCCTCAAAGAATCGGAATCAAGAATCGATAAGAACCGGAATCGAAAGGAAGAATTGGAATCAGAATCGTTAAAATCAAAATGATGCCCAACCCTACTTACAGTAAAGGCAAAGAGTCTGTGTTACGTTATTTGACAGAAATCTATGCATTTGCTTGTTATTTCTGACAATTGTATAAACAAAATCCCTATTATGCTTGAGTAAATGAAACCCAAATTAACAAAACTACAAAAAAATTATAAATTTATATTTAAATACTACTGTTGATATCATCGGGAGAGTCCGGTACAGCCAGACTCTGGGTGTTAAAACTGAGATTAGCACGCCTATTCAAGTTAATGTTCTGCTTGTTCAACGGTTACTTAGTAAATTGTTCAGAGAAGTACTGAATTGCAATTTTTTTTTTTTTCTCTATTATTTTGGCGCTGGTGATTTTCCTTCGGTCCTGGCTAAAACCTCTTTGGGGAGCACCAAAAATTGCTCTATGCAGGAAAAACCCTGATGCAGAAAGATGGCAACCTCTGGGGTCTAAGTCCTCATTGCCATATCACCTAAAGTAGTAGTTTTTTTTTTTTTTTTCTAAATCAGAGCTGTGTGGAAAATGATGTAAAGCATATAAGAAGACTGGAACAGAGTAATATATAAAAATGTGCTTTAACCTGCCTCAGATACCAGATGGGTGGGGATTACTACATTCAGTTTGGGTCAAGAAGGTTGACAGTCACAGAAGAGTAAAGCAAATTACATTTTTGATTCTTTCCAGGGATTGTCTAAGCTTTCTGGTGTTGTGGTTTTTGCTCTAAAGATTCTAGTACTTAATAGTTACACAAAACACTACACATTTCTATCTGTACTTTTAGACCAGGTCTGTTTCTTGTATACAAAATAAAAATGCTCTTTGGAAGTTCAAACTGAACCTAGTTGTAACATGTATTAACAGTGTGTTTTGAAACTGTTCCCTTAGTGGAGATTTGTAGCAGTTTACGTAGCTAACGGAACTTGCTAACTGACAGTCGCAGCGTTAGCTTGCTAATATACGAGCGGCTTAGATTGAAGAGGAACAGATCTGCTATGAAATACGATCGACAAATCTGACCTGACGTGTAAACTGGCAAGATTTTAAATAACATTTTGCATACATAACAAAATATAATGAAATTACAACGCATGTTATGCTAATAGCGTCAGGCTGCAGGACTAGACGGCGTCAGTTACGTTGGCATAATCAAATGTTTTCCACTCATTCTAAACTATATGAATACTACTGGGTAAAAAACACGTGTATGTAATGCAGGGTCATACCTACGTTGCAGTTAAGTTAAATATATATCACTAAGGGCCTCTACAACTGTCATTTTCTGTGATTATGCTACAGCTAGGTTGCTACAGTAACTTTTGACTGGACATTACATGTGTCCTAGCTAGGGTTGGGTACCGAAACCCAGTGCTAATATGGCACCGGTGCCTAAACGACCGGTATCTACCAGACCAAATAGCAACACGGATTTCGGTGCCTCATTTCGGTGACACTGAAATGCCTGCGCTTCTCTCTGATGCTCCGAAACGGACGTTAGAGGCAACCGAAGCATCGCTACATGTGACGCTAGTTAACACTACACTTGACCGCAGATAACGTTAGCCTACCGTTAGCTAGTAGCTCGATTAAACACGGCTAAAATTCTGACAGCTAATGTTAAACGGTGTAAAGTGTGACTGTATTTCAATGTAGAGGCTTCCAACACCGAGACGTAACAGTCTTTTTTTTTTTAAAGTATCGGTTCAGGCACCTGTTAGGCAACAGCACTGTTTTAAAAGTATCGCTTTAGCACCGGTATCGGAAAAATATCCCAAACGATACCCAACCCTAGTCCTAGCCACTGATTTACACATTACTTTACCAGATAAGACATTTCTATAGTTTTAATCTTTGTGCAACCCTAGTTTGTAACTAGCTAATAGTTATTAAGAACTTAGGAAATATTTTACACATACACTGTTTGTGTATGTTTGCAAACCGCGTGGATATTATTTTTAACGTATGTTGCTTAACGCATCCATAGTAATAGTAATATCTACGGTCAGTACTGTATGTACTCTGCCAGGCAGTCACAAAAAAACGTAAATAATTCAAAGTACTTCAACCTAACTCAACTAACTGTATGGGTGTGTAAAACATCTTTACCTCCTCTTTATGTCCTATTTCTTTTTCATAGCAACCACTCTTTGAATGCACAATTAAACAGCGCGTTCATCTGGTCTGCCTGTTAGCGAAAGCCGTATGCATGGATGTATATGTGTGTGTTTGGATACGCCATGTACTGGTTATAAATCGCAGAGTATTTTCTCAGTGAAGCTGACAGGAGGCAGACAGTGCAGGCGTGGTGACAGCTGAGACGGAGACCGAAGCAGAGATTGGGCTCTGGGGAGCGGGTTTGTTGTGGAGGACTGGGCTTGACTAAAGGCAGGGCTGCCTGTCACATGTTAATCCAAGGAATACACAGGCAATTGTGTGTGCTGCTGACAGTACATAATATATATATATATATATATATATATATATATATATATATATATTTATATAAACACACACACACACAGTCATGCATCCTCGCGCACAGTGTTTGGAAGGTTACTTTGGAAATGTAATAGGTTACTGATTACAAGTTACTCTCTTTAAAATGTAGTAGAAGTGTGACTATTCCAATTGCTTTATTAAAGTAATGTAACTTGTTACATTTAATAACTTTTTGATAACTTTTCTAAATTTCTAATGATTGTTTTTAACTGTTAACCATTTTCAAATGTTTAAACCTGGCAGTGTTGACGGCAGTACTCCACACTGACTACTGTAAATATGGTGCTAAATTACGTCTTCAATACACATTAGAAGCCTTGAGTGTCACACGGATGGTAGGCGTGCCTTTCCTTACGTTTTTCTACCCTTTTGCCCCGCGATCAAATTACTATCGATGTCAAAACTTTCAATATCCAACCGCAGGAAACATCTGAAGTTACTGTAAGCTAACTTAACTCCCATACCTGCAGATGTTTCCTGACATTTTCGACATCGATAGCATTTTGACCGCTGGCAAACATTCTTTGCATTGCAGGGTTATGTTCGAACTCCGTAGCCATAGTGGCAAGGGGCGATTAGAAGTGCACATCAAAAAACATGCAAAGCAACAGAATTATTATTCAACATGTAGCCTAGCTTTTTACATAAAATATTCAGATCTAACCCCCAATTGAATCATGAACATTTTCATAGGTAACTAATTTAACTACACTTCCCCACCCCAAGTACCTGTAACTGATTACAGTTACCTTTTTATTTTGTAATTAAATGAGTAACACCGTTACATGTAACTAGTTACTTCCCCAACACTGCTCGCGCACATGGTTTAAATCTCAGATTATGCATAAATCACATACACACTCGTGTGTGGACACACGCCATTGTCCTTTGTCCAGAGTGTGTGATTACCACAGTCACAGGCATGCATTTGGATGTGTGGCCACACCTGTTCCTCACCTGAATCCACTCAGAACCCACCGGGGTCCCCTCAGGCTCCTCAGGGGCCTCAGGAGAACCCCTGCACACATGCGCAAACACACACACGCACGCATGCACACACACACACACACACACACACACACACTGCAAGCAGAATGGAAAACATCACATCATCATCATCATCTAAACCGGTTCCCTTTCTCATTCCAGCTGTCCACCCTCCTCCTCTTCGCTATCTCTCTTCCTGTCTTCTCATGTCATCTAGCTAATTCTTCTCCTTCGCGCTCCATCACTTCAACCACCCTCCTCCTCCCACCTTCCTCGCTATTCTCTCCTTCCTGGTTCCCTCTTTCTCTCTCTCTGTTTTTCATAAACTTCTGGCTGAGTTTCGCCAGCGATCCCAGAGGCGTAGTGTGAAAGGCTAGACATTTCTGAGCGACTGCCAAACAGATGCAGGCTTCTCTGGTCTGCCCCTCGACTTCAACATCCTCTCCATTTAATACCACAGAGCCACTGGCAGCGGGGGCAGCCATTGTGGGGCTGACATTTCATCTTTTTGTACAGAGGCGGAACAGACTGACAGGAGTTCCCATCTAAATGAATATACTAAATGGTCATTTTGCACCGGTGTGTTTTGGAAATAAACAGAGATGCGATGCGTGAAACTGTGTTACCATGGAACCCGCCTTTGTCATCTAAACATTTCAGCTTCGATTATCAGGCCCTATGTCATGGTCAAAGATGTCTGTATTTATTGTTGAAGATTACAGAGTGTTACATTCCTTATTGTATTGCAAAAAAAAATACTTCCCCCCCACCTTTTTACTTAAAGTTTGAATTTTGACTTATTTCTTTATCCTACGATATTCACGTTCAGTGCGTGTCAGCTTTTCAAACAAGGTCAGAATTTTCAAGTGCATCACTTGAGAACGCTGTCGCTGCGTTGGGAGATAATAAGGCTGAGGGCAGTGATGCTTATTGATGATGAATATGTTTTTTTGAACTCGCTAAGTGGATTGGCACTAGTTTAATCTCTTTGCGCCGTGTTGATTCTGATGAGGGGGCACAAAGGAGGGTTTTAAAGCTTTCATCTTGGTTAATAAGTTAATAGATGGATGATAGATGGTCGGAAAAAAATCTCCAATTATCAGCTTGACCGAGGGAGAGCCTGAGTGGAGCCATAAGCTGTCCGAACTAGGCTAATCCCGTATGTCTGACATGTATGGATATGCATTTTGATTCACTTATATTTGTCACAATCTGATTTGTGTCAGCCCATGAAAACTATATGTTCCTCATATATGAGGCAAGGCAGCAACCTGCACTTTTATTTGTGGTCATATATACGCAGACTGATAACAATTGTGTGCACTTTCACTCTCAGGCCTGTGGCTGCAGCTGGAGCCTGGGACTCGCCTGAATGGTTTGTCCCAGTGCCCTGGGCCTGATACTGGGGGGAGGGGGTGGGGGGGGGGGGGGGGGGGGGGGATGTGGTGAAAGCAGGAGCATTTGTCAGCTACAGTAGCATGTCAGAGACAGGGCATTTGTTTACTCACCTTATCTGCCCGAGAGATAAAGCCAGCTGTGACACAGATAGCTCGAACCGTGCGCATGGGCGCGCGCACAAACACTTGGAAGACACCGCGGCAGCATGCACACACGGAAACAAACACGCGGCTGTGCTGGGAGCCATTGACCCTTGGGTCGGGTTCATCTGGGGACACAGACTGACAAATGCGGCTGGGCGGTGACTTCCAGACAGCTGGTGGTCAAAGGTTGCCTTTCTATCTGTGCCCTCATTTAGCTGATTGTTTTTTTTTTTTTTTTCCAGGCCCTCATCTGCTACTCTCAATCTCTTTCTCTGTCTGTGTCTGTCTCCTCCTCCTCTTCTGAAAGAATAAACTTCAGTTTGTGCTGTAGGTATGCATATTTGGCTATTTGGTTCCTTTGGACCTCTTTCTGATTTACTTGGGAAAGCACCCACCATCTCAGGAGGAAGTATGCAGATCAGCTCCCAAGTTCAGCGGAGCAAAACTCGGATATTTAGCCAATGTTTGAGCTCCCGTTTGCGGTGCATTATTTGTGGGTTGTTCCAGATCGGATCTGTTAGAGCTTTTCACTCGGTGTTCTTTATTTGACACCGATCTGAAAGGTCTAAAGATAAGCGCCATGAGTCAGGCACATAAAGTACTTGCCGAAATGCGCACACGCATACACACACACAAACACACACACAAACACAGCAACACACTTACCCCTCCTCCAGCATACGCAAGAACTGACATGCAGACTTGCTCACAAATCATGCCCATCATACATTATGCCTCTATTGGCATCACCCAGGGAGGATGTGGAGTTTTTACGCAGCCATTCATCGCTCCCCTAATTCATTAGTCCAAATGAGCATTTATGCAGAGCACACATTATTTTTACAGGCCTGCTTTATGTGTTTGTGTGGAGCTTTACAACCATCATAAAACACGTCCTCCAAGCCCCAGATAGATTTGGGAGCATTTATTTGCATAGTTCACAAACCCAAAATAAAATGGTTAGTGTTCTCTGGCCCAGCCTGGATCACACTGAAGGCTTGGAGTATGATGCAAACAATGTTGTCTCGTAATCTGAACAATATTTTGTTGACATTATGTTATAATGTGAGAAGAGTGACTTAATGCTCGCTCACGACAACATCCATTTCTAAAGTGAATGTTGCTTGTACTCTAGTCCAATGACATTTAGCATACATGTGCCATATTGTTATATACATTAATACTGGAATATATCCTATTTAATATAATGACCATGATTTCAGCCATATTGTCCAGCTCTAGCGACATCTACTGGTAGTAAATGTATGTGTACACCCCCAAGATTGGATAACTCAACAAAAACAAATGGGATTTTTTTTTTTTAAATAGGAAGAGAAAATAGATTTTGTTAACTTTTTGGCATAAGAGCAACTGAACAACACAGAGAGACAGAATTAGAACACTGTCTTTAAACCGCAATTTAAGTTTTTCCTTTTTTTAATCTTTTTTTTTAACTATTTTTTTTTTTTTTTAGCTTGCTTATTTACACACTGAGCAGGCAATAGCATTTATTTGGAGTCGTGTTTCTGACCTCCTGTCCAAGTACAATATTCACTGTACTTTTAGCTCAGTTTTTTGCTCTCCACCAACTCCTGAGGGAAATAGAGCTGGCGCTTTAGCTGCTAACTGCTCCACCATGTTCACCCGCTAGTTGCTAACTGTGCCTGTCTGCCGTTTGGTGCTGAGCAGGTAGTGTACAGTGTTTTTTTTTTTTGTGGTTTTTTTTTAACAGCTTCACTGAAAATAGCTGCCTGCTGTAAATTAAGATGATGAGAGCTGTGAAAGTGAACCAAAACAGTGAAGTTGCGAGCTGTAAAACGGGATTATATGAGTCATTGCTTAAAAACAGATATGATTAGCGCAGCTTTAAAGCTCTAATCCGAACCAACTGACACACATTAAATGGGGACCCAGCATTGCCTGCTTCGCCCTGTTTCTAGGTGAACTTGTCCATTGTGAGTTTGGGGCTGTAAATGTATCCCCAGGGGACTGACTAGAGCCCGGCCGATATCGATACAAATATTTGGTGATTTAAAAATCCGATATATATATATATATATATATATATATATATATATATATATATATATATATATATATATTTTTTTTTTTTTTTTTAAATCCAGAAACGCGTATCAAAACCTAAACAGATTTCCCTAACATTAGTTATTTGTAGTTATTTACGAGTCCTCACTAAAATATGATAATGCAGTTTAAAAATACACTTGTTTTATTGTCACAACAGAACAGAGGAACATCAACATATATGAAAGTTCTGATAAATAAAATGTATAAAAATACAAACTTAAGATAATCAGTTTTTGTTTTATTTCTTAAATATTAATTTATCGGAAATTATAAATGCCGATACCGATAGTTTGGAAAATGCCTAATATCGGCCGATAATATCAGCCCGCCGATATACCGGTCGGGCTCTAGAAGTGACACGGTGGGGGAATGGGCATAAAACGCCCAGCCAAGAGTCGACAAAGCCATGCTCTCAGCTCCCCGTGTAGCAGTGTTGTGACCAGGTCATCTTTGGTCCAAGTCTCGAGTTATTTTTTGGGGGGCAAATCAGGTCACAGGTTATGTCAAGTTCTTAGTTAAGACAAGTCAAGTCCCAAATCAAGTCACTTCTTCTTATTTCTTTTTATTATTATTTTTACACCCAAGATAAGCACTCTGTGTGATTACTGGTGGCACAGACGCAGCCGTTGTGGTGGTCTGGTCCAACTAATGAGGCTTCATCAGGGGTCTTTGATGTTACGTTTTGCCATAGCGAGGCGTTTGACTGACAGCCAGTCATCCAATCATGACAGTCACATACCGGGAGCTGCCGCTGCATAGCACGCTTGATAGTTGGAGACAGAAATGTGACAACATAAAATTACACAACATGTGACAACATATCTATTTTTTTTTTTATTATTATTTTACATTTAACAGCTCACATTTAAACTTATGAATGCAGCCCAAGTCATTCGAGTCATCATGAGTCTTTACCTTACCAGTCCAAGTCAGGTCTCAAGTCATTTATTTTTTAGTGAAGTCGCAGGTCATCAAAACGGTGAATCCAGTCGACGCCAGTCCAAGTCACCAAGTCTCAAGTCCGCCGTTTAGTCACCGCAACGTACAAACACAGAGTCGAGGTTTGAGTGGCAGGTCGGCATGATCTCCCGGATCATAGCACACTCATTTACCTTACCTGGTTAGGCAATGTGTGTGAGATGTATTAATTATGGTCAGCTGGGAGAGTTCAGAGTATTTGGCTTGTTTCAAAGCGATGGCGCTGCCTCTCGGTGTGTGTGTGTGTGTGTGTGTGTGTGTGTGTGTGTGTGTGTGTGTCCCCCGTAGTGCTGGGTTTGATCGGGCCTGCTCCCTAGCTGGTGCCCACTGTAGGCTGCTTTCACCCCACCCCCACCCCACCCCACCCTCCTCTGCTCTGCCAACAAGTCTCTCTTTCTTTCTCATTCGCCATTTCTTGGCGAGGCAAAATGTTCCCACAGCTCTCACAATCTCTCCCCCCCACCCTCAAAAAAAAAAGCCCCGACCCCCCCATTTTCTCTCTCTCTCTCTCTCTCTCTCTCTCTACCCCTCTTTCTCAATCTATCACTCTTTCTCTCCCTCCCTCCCACTCCCCTCTTCTCCCTTTCTTCCTTTCTCTCATTCACTTCTTTTTTTCTGGTCTTTTCCTGTCTCTCCACCTCTTTCCTCTGTCTGCCTCTCTTCCCCCATTTTTTTTGTTGCCTTTTCTCCCTATATCCCTCCTCCTCCTCTGTCTCTCTCCCCCATTTCCTGGCAAAGGCTGGCATCACATGATCCCCATTCCCACTTGTGTCCAGACCCTGACACCCCCCCCCCCCCCCCCCCCTCCCACACACACACACACACACACACACACGGATATCACAACATGGGAAACGTGGGGGTACCACAGGGTGGCTCATGTCTTCCATTCAGTGCCATACATTTTATACTCAGTTCTGTTTGTATGAAACTTAATATACACAAATCATCAGTGCACTTTGAACAAGCCTGCCAGTATCTAAAGTCTGGGCCGGACTTTTGAGTGTTTCTTTGTATGTGTCCATGTCTCCAGGCCAGCTGTGACTCTATATGATCTAGCATGTTCTGTGGATGTGATCAGTCACACACAAAAAAAAAATCTCCTATTGAAGTTTTTCAGAATATAGACATTCGAACCTGCAGTCCAATATGAAAAATGCTGAAGGATTTCTGTTGACGTTTGGAGTTAATTCTTTGGAGCCACGGATATTTTATATGTTGGTCGGAATTTTGACTGAAGCGAGATATGCCAGAGGGCTTTCTGCCCCAACACCCCCACCCTCCCTTCTTGCTAAAGCCATGGCAGCCCTGCTGAAATCTCTCCCGCTGCTCTCTCTTCTCTTCCCTCTGCGAGAGGCAGATTTCTTTAACATGTGTTGCTGCGTTGTGCCCCTACTGCCAACAAGTGACATCTGCTGGCCAAATGGAGCAATAACACCTCTCCATATGCATAGTTTTAATGTGCACGTTTGGATAGAACGGTAAAGAGGTTTAAAGCAAAGACACACAGAGGGGAGTCCCAATCAGAGAAGTTACCGTTATATTCTGACGGAGTCAAAGTCAGAGCTCTGGCCTCCAGCTTCATATTAATACAACCAATAAGTATAATT
The DNA here is from genome assembly GCA_023566125.1 of Zingel zingel. Lineage (NCBI taxonomy): Eukaryota > Metazoa > Chordata > Actinopteri > Perciformes > Percidae > Zingel > Zingel zingel. Next base: position 26,021,878 of record CM042325.1, read on the forward strand.
ACATGCACACAAATATTCAACTATTATTCAGAATATCACAATATTCCGAATTTGATACGGGTTATGTAAACTGCATATTCTGTTTGGATATTTTCCGAATAAGGCCTTTTTTCAGGATATGGCATTTTCCGAATAATGTGAGATAGGCCGGTATTATTCAGGTTTTAAAAGCATTCTTTGGACATGTATACAGCGCATTCGGAATATGCATCTCAATCAGGGGTTTACAGCAGTTTGCGGCAATATGTCGATATTGTATCGACATCCATATATGAGACTAGATATCGTCTTAAATTTTGGATATCGTGATATGACACAAGTGTTGTCTTTTTGTTTTAAAGGCTGCATTACAGTAAAGGTATTTCATTTTCTGATCTGTTCTGGCTGTTCTGTTATTTGCCTTTAACCACTTAGTCATTATATCCACATTACTAATGATTACTTATCACAAATCTCATTGTGTAAGTATTTTGTGAAAGCACCGATAGTGAACCCTACAATATCCACATTGATGTATTTGGTCAAAAATATCGTGACATTTGATTTTGTCCATATCTTTCAGCTGTAATTTACAGCCTCTTTCCAGTTTATAACTCACGGTCAGTTCTGTGCGTTGCAATGGTTGTTATACACAAACCAACCAGCCGACAGTTTGCAATGCTGGGGTAGAGATGCATGCCCAAAGGAAAAGGAGAAACACACCTACTTCTAAATATTATAAAAGACTTGGGCATCAACCGTTTTTTGAAAATGCACAAACATCGCAACAGCAGACTTTTTAAGAAGGTGGCTGAAGGAATAAAAGAGGGACGCTGCGTTTCGGACAAGTCCACCGCCGCTGGAATACTTTGGGGGAAAAAAATCCTATTTTTGCACAGCTACTTGTAAACTGGAATATTAGTGGAATATTCACTTTCATTAGCCATGTAAACAGCTTAGTCGCAATATTGTCTTTTTTTGGAATAAGGCCAAAAAAACGGAATATTATGTGCATGTAAACGTAGTCAGTGCAGCACAGAAAGCACTTTACTACCCTGAGAACATGCAGGGTGGTAAAGAGACTTTGCTCAGTCTGTGTGTCCCTCTTCCTCCCTTCCTCCCTCTCTCCCTCCCTGTCCATCTCTCCCTGTACATCACAGCTCATCAGCATAGGCACAGATAGAAGATAAAAGGAACAGGGCAGAGGGGGAGAGAGGAGGAGGAGGAGGGGGGTACATGGGCAGCCAGCCAGCCGCCCCTCCACACCCCTTCCATCCTTCTACCCCCTGTCCTTCTCTCTCTCCCATGGTTGATTCCCTTTAGGCCCCACTCACCCCTCCTCACCCCCCCCTCACCCCCTGGCTCCCCGGCTCTGTGTGGCGTTGGCACGGAGAGGGCGCAGGCGGCACACAGACGGCCACGCAGATGGGCAACGGGCAATACAGGGCTGCCTCCCCACACCTGCTCCTTGCTGGCACAGGGCTCGGGCCAGGCAGCCACGCGGTGTGCACACACACACAAACACACACACAGAAAAACAGATGTGCATCTAACGCAGAATTATCTCACAGTTTTTTTTTTTGGACTTTCCCACATATATAGACACAGACTCGGGAGCAGGGAGCATGCAAGTGCAAATACTCCCACGAGCAGCTCTGCATGTTGATTCACACGCATGCTTACATGTTTTAATAAAAGGAACGCTGTCTCCCTCCTACACTCTGCCGCTCAGTCACAGATGTTTACACGCTTATCTCCAACTGTGCCTCAACATGTGCTCTCCAGATATGTATGTATATGTATGTATATATATATATATATATATATATATATGTATATATATGTATATATATGTATTTTTTTTACACTATAATATACACTATCATACACACATATAAGACACAATCACACATCCATAGCCACCGAGCGATGTATTTATGGTCTCACGCCCACACGTTCACACTTCAGCACTACCAGCGCAGAAAACACATTTCACAATTAATCACATCGCCCCCATGCTGTGCTGTCACATGGAGTTACATACCAGGTATTCAGTGAACTACATAGAGATGCACTATTGTCCCTTTTACACTGAATGTGGGAACAAAGATCGATTATATAGACTCAGGTTTGATTTTTCAATGGCTCGAAAAAGACGGGGATTTGCAAGCCTAACTGCTATTTTGTTGACACCACCGTAGTTGCTCGAGGAATTGCTGGTTTAATAGGGAGGGTGTGGATATATGGAAGCCAAATAAACTTCCCAGGGAAGTGCCAAAAATAGCGGAGGGAAAAATCCATCCTGAAAACAGAAAAACACCCGAGTGTTATTCCACCAATCTTTTTGAAAGCTCAGCTCTGATTTGTAAGCGAAATGAGCTGCTCCATTGACGGTTAATGGGCCATCTTTCCAGTCACTTTTAGAACAAGGCAGGCAGTTATTCATAACAAGCCTGAACATTGACAACATGTGCCGACATAAGTCACTCAACAAATTCAGGGACTTTTTTTAGTTATTTATTTTTGGTCAATGGATGAAGAGCGCAATTTCCACCGGGGAGACATGTTCAACTCACTTCATTAAATCCTATTCTGGTCCCCCCTCCCTTTTTATTGTTTCAGCTTGATTTACTTACTAAAACATCTGCTAATGCTGCAAAAATCGGTATAAGAGTTGATAAAACTCTTTGAGTCGCCTTCAATGATTCCATTATTATCATGCGCTCAAAATTTTAACGAGCAACAGATTTGGGCAATGAGTGCGCAGAGGATGTTAAAAATCATTTAATCTATATTTAGTTGGTTAATATTCTCCTTAAAAGACAGAAATAATTCAGTAAAGCACAGAGCTCCTTGTAAAGATGCTAATACAAGATTATCATCTCTATCAAGGAACCTAAACACGATTGTACTAGATAGATAGATACTTTATTGATCCTCAAGGGGAAATTCGAGTAGTTGAGAGAGTGCATCAGTGCAACAATACAGCATTTTTATTTACTCCTTTTTTAGTCTGTTACGCTATTATTTTGGGATGTTAGAGCAGAGATCTTCATCAGGGGGTCCTCGGGGGGGTGCAAAAAATGATTTTGATAATCTTTTTATAGTTTAATAATAAAAAAAATTAAAATATGTCTGAAACTATACATTAACATCCAACATATATTAGCAAAGATAAATTAGCCTATTCATGAAGAAAAAAAAACCTTTCCATTTACACAACATTGAGGATAGGCTTACTGGCCCATAGCTATCGTAGCCACTAAAGCCACAGATACAGTTACACTTAAGGATTTGCTGTGCCACATGTATGTTTAACATTCAAACATGACATATAAATATATGAATATGTCAACAATTATTGTGTTAATAGCTTAGTATTCTATGCGCTAAAAAAGGTATGTGTAAAGGCTATACGTTATTGTAGGCCCAGTTTAATATGCAACTCCATTTTATACAAAATATGTAGCAGGGGGTCCCTGCTCCGTCTCTCGTTCAGCTGAAGGGTCCCCCTAGCCTAAATCAACCTTGGAAACCCCCTTTTGCTAGAGTGATTTAGATGTAGCTTGTATTGAGTCAAAACCAACTCACGCCAGAGCTACGCCCACTTTAGCTTCATCTCCAGTGTGAAAATCCTTCAAAATGTGACAAAAACGAAGATAGTGGATCAATATTTCAGAACATAAGTAAGTGAAAGGGATAATGAAGGGGTAAAGTCAAAGTGGATGACTCAGTTGTGCAGCGGTGGTTCTGGATGGCCTAATGGCTCAGTAGGAACACTGTGTAACCACAATGCTGATTTGATCCAATCCCCCTGTTATTATCTTGTTACTCTCAACTATACATTATCTAATGAAACAAATTCCCATGAAATAATCAGGGGCACCTTTTTGGAGAAGGTGGCGTCCTGTCACAACCGTGTTCATTTCTCGGCCAACATGAGCCGGGGTCATTCCTGGGACAGATGTACTGTACCATCAACTACTCCCCTCCCCCCCCAAACGGCAGCACTGTCCAATAAGGACCACCGGCTTAGAAACCAGGGCCAGGGTTAGGGCGGGGGTGGGGGGGCTGATCAGAAGGATGATGAGTGGTTTTCCAAAACCGGAAACAAATCTGCAAACGAAAACGGAGGTGGGGAGAAGAGGGATGTGGGGAGGATGAAGGAGGAGGAGAAGAGATAGGGAAAAGGGGAAAAAAAAGAGGTTGAAATAAAGTCCAATAAAAGAGCCGAGTGAACATCTGTGTGGGATAGCCGTGGGGATTAGGAGGGTTTGGAACATTTTAAGCGCATTAAAGTTAAAAAAAAAAAAAAAGGTCAGAATGTTAAGCAACATACCGATAAACCTCTTAAGCGAAACCCAATTGAGGAGGCTGTTTGTTTTCTTTATCCAGAGGCTGGGGGGTGGGGGTGGCGAGAGGGGGGGAGACTGTGTAGCCACACACACACACACACACACACACACACACACACACACACACACACACACACACACACACGTAAACTCCAACACATATGCTTGTGTGTGTGTGTATATATATAAGTCAGTCAGTAAGTGCCTGTACACCGCCTGCTTCACATCCATCTTCATCAGCATGAAGCCGCGCAAACATGCTACATTATATTTAGTATTTCTGTATATACATGTGCACTGCAATGCAATCAGGGCCGCCCCCGGTCACATCTCTAGACGTACGAACGCAACACCGCAGCTCCATTTCCATATTAACCCAGAGCCTTGAGACCGAGCTGCTGCTGGTACCCACACGCTCCACCAGAAATGACGGGGTTTGAGCCTGCACGCCTAAAAACGCCACAGCTCGTATAGACCAAAGTCTATACAGGGGGGGGGGGGGGGGGAAGAGGGGCTCCAGGGCTCCAGCATGAGAGAGTGAAAGGGAGAGGCAGAGGCGAGACAGATGAAGAGAGAGAGAGAGAGAGAGTACAGTGGTAGGTTTGTCCGCAGAGCTCTTGTGCAGTTGTGGGAAGAGGCCCCTATCATTTGACTGTGAAGTGAAGCACGTCTGGGGAACTATCCTTAAATGACATGCACACAGAAGGTGGAGACAGAGCGAAGGAGTCAGATGGGTCATGGACTTTAGGCTGTGGCTATACTGGGCTCTTGCATGCATTTATACATAGTATAATATGGCTGGGACCATATGCTTTTGTACCGATTTGATTTTTTTTACTATACATGGATGCCGATTAGATTTGTATTGCGATTTTCATTTAGTGCGATTCTATAGTATTGAGATTTTCTTTTCCTTTTTTTAAATTTTTTTTTGAACAAAAACAAAAGCTGAATAATACACTTCTAGAGACCATACACCATGAGACATTTCTAAGAAGAATACACATCACATGTCAGTCAGTCAGACTGACATTTATTTCATCTGTAGAAGTACACAACATGGATTTTCTGCTTCCGCTCCGTTTTGCTGGAAAAGGATATGATGTAATCGCCGTCTGCGGTACTGTATAAACGTAAAATATTTAGGTGAATCATTGGGAAAATAAGTAATGATTCTGGGAAAAAAGATTTAAAAATCGTTGGCAAAAAAATAGCAATTCATACCATTTTCGATTTCTTTTCCCCCACCCCTACTACATAGCCTGTTTCATGTTCCCATTTGTTAGCAGCTTCTCTTATTGCTACAGTCATCTACTGTTGGTCCTCAGAGGCTTCATGTACCTGCCAGACTGAGCACACTAGTTTTGCTCAAGGGCACTTTAAGTAGGGAAGTATAAGTGAAGTCACTGTTTCCTTGTAGATGCTAGGATTTAAACCTGTGACGTGCCGCTAGAGCTGCAACAATGTCGAAATTATTCGATTCCAGCTAGGGCTGGACGATTTTGGCTAAAATCATCAGGATTAATCTAACAAGTTACCTCGATTACAATTATTGAACAATTATTTAAAAAAAAAAAACTTTTCTTATACTGTAAATATGTTCACGGTTATTTTTACGTGGCGGCCGTAATATGTTTTAAGGGGAAAGTACATTAACACACAGTGGGCGGCCGCGGAAATATTAATAGGATTAAAAGACCGAAATAACCAACTTGGTAAAATTACGTCTGTTATAGGCTCTGAATTTCGGTTTCGATTATTTTTCGATTAATCATCCAGCCCTAATTCCAGCTTCTTAAATGTGAATATTTCTTCACTCCTCTGTGACAGTCAACGTTCCTGGGCTTTGGAAAAGACGACATTTTTCACCATCATTTTACAGACCAAACGATATCGAAAATAATCGATAGATGAATCGACTATGAAAGTAATCGTTAGTTGCAGCCCTACGTGCCACCATTAGTTATTAAACCATATAAGCATTCACACCATAGCAATTGGAGCTCCAGCAAAAGAATTTTGCTCCTATGGGGGGGGACTTGTGACAAAAGTAGTAGTAGTAGTAGTAGTTAAATATAATGCTGCAGAAGCCTAGATATCCTGACTTTTAGTCCCTAGTATTTGTAAAGTTCCAAAAATGCTGGGCACCCGGATGGCTCAGTTGGTAGAGCGGGCGCCCATATATAGAGGTTTACTCCTCGACACAGCGTGCCGTGGGTTGGACTCCGACATGCGGCCCTTTGCTGCATGTCATTCCCCCCTCTCTCTCCCCTTTCATGTCTTCAGCTGTCCTGTCAAATAAAGCCTTAAAAATACCCAAAAAATAAATGCTAGATCCTACACTTCCCATAATGCAACTCAATAGCGTTTTCTTTATTAGGCCCTCCCTGACTGGTAAATGCCCATGTCTTTGAAACTCCACGCTCATACTTGTAGTATGTAATGAAGGCTTTGCGTACAAAAGTTGTAGTATCCGCGCTCAAGACAAGACAACCCTGATGATGTCACCATTTCATCAAATTTTTACAAATCTCCTCCAGAGCCACAGCTGCCTACAGAGTAGTAACATCTGGATGTTTCAAACCACGTTGTTTTGGCACTTCAGTTTTTGTGTGGATGAAATTAACAAGATATAACATTGACAAGCTGTAAGCTTCCGAGCTGCTGGTAGGTGGATTTAGTTACCTTCGGACAGAGCCAGGCTAGCAGTGTCCCCTGTTTCCTGCCTTTGCGCTAAGCTAACTGGCTGCTATTGACAAAGGATGTGATGCGTTACTGATTTAAGGAAAGTTTTTTTCTTCTTCTTTTTTAATATTTTTTGAATGACAGCTCCGTTTTGAGGATAAAATATTAACACTGAATATGAGAAAACGTATTTATGAAAATATACACGCTCGAGTGACTTCATTCCTTCCAACCATCATCAAGTTTAACATCCAAAGCTGTTTATATTTCATCTCCAGTGTTGGACTGGTGTTGGGTTTTACAGTGTGTCCTCAGTCTGAAACATCCCCACCACTTAGCGCACATTAGATTACAGAGGGCCTGTTTGCTCATGTGTGCTTGTGATGCACAAACAAACACTCTAAGCTGTTTGGTAAATTAGCACACACACAAAATAGTGCCTGTGTGAGCATTGTGCACTCGTATATATGAATATGCGCACGGTAAATGAGTCTATTAGCGTTGACAATGGCTGCCTGCATACTGAGTGAGTGTATGTAATTTTACATTCAAGTGTCTTTGAATGATTTGTCCTTGTGGGTTAGTGTGTGTGTGTGTGTGTGTGTGTATATGTGATGAATGGAGTGATTAAGTAAGTGTGATTTTGAGTGTGTGTACATTAGCCTGGGTGTGAGTTATTAGCCTCTGTCTGCATCTGCAGTGTGATAAATGTATAGCTAGTGTTAACTTTTTGTGTACACACAGCAGGGGTTTATCAACAGCAGTGACTGTATATACTGACCAAGAAGCAAAATTAATTTTGTGTGTGTGTGTGTGTGTGTGTGTGTGTGTGTGTGTGTGTGTGTGTGTGTGTGTGTGTGTGTGTGTGTGTGTGTGTGTGTGTGTGTGTGTGTGTGTGTGTGTGATTAGAGCGATAGCATGGTATATTTGATGGCCTGTGTGTGTCTTTGCTGCATTATCTCTGGTGAGGCATATGCAGGGGGCCTTGGGGCGACTGTGCGCCAGAGATAAGGGTGAATCATCCCCGTATAAACGTGTGTGTGCATGTGTGTAAGAGCATGTTTGGGCTTTGGAGGCATGTGTATCCATGTTTGGTGCGTGCACGTGTACAAAGCATTGAACCACCGTGATAATAAACGCTCATGTGGTTACATACTGTGTTATAGGTGTGGGCGTGGGGGACCTTTAGCATCTATATTAACACATCTTTTTGTCTCCACGAAGCACATCCTGTATTATTATGTGTAGGCAACACTGCTAGTGAACATAGTGTTGTATTTAGAGCCAGGTATTTCCCTCAGAAGTTTGTTTCCTTGAGGATTTTTTTTTTTTTTTTTAGCAGTGGGGGCAGGTCTGTCCAAACAGCAACCCCCCCCCCCCCTCCCCCCAACCCAACAATGTTGTATAGAATTGTAATAAAACAATACTATTCCTAATGTTGTGGTCAGTGAGTGTATATACCATCATATTTTCATCAATGTCAATCCTAACAAATTGGGCCTAGGCCTAATACCATCATTGTGAGACCAGAATACAACCAGCATCGTCATCAAGAATGAAGACGTGAACATAAAGCTGGCGTCATTCACGTGCATATTAAGTAGCCACGCTGGCTTGTTTTGGTCTTATAATACATCCATAAATCCATAATCCATGCTCCAGCAGGGAGGGTGGTTAGTTTAGCCAGCAGTTAAGTTTACAAGAATTACTCAAAATTTCAAGATTTGTGGCAAACTAAGATAAACAGTTAGACTACAAACAAGCTAAAAAGCTTGTTTGTCAAAATTCGCTATTTAGAGTAGAGCGGTGGACGAGAGTGGACTGCCCAGACAGATCAGATTGAAATATAATGCTTCCTACATGTGTATGCCTGTAGACAGGTGAGTGGGTATTGATACGTATGTACTTTTAGGTTTTATTGTAGCCTACTTACAGTAACAAGCGTAGCGGTATCTTTCCCAGTCAGGTGTGTGTGTGTGTGTGTGTGTGTGTGTGTGTGTGTGTGTGTGTGTGTGTGTGTGTGTGTGTGTGTGTGTGTGTGTGCATCGCTGTTCAGAATCCCGTCTATCTTCCAAAATGTAACGCTTGTATCCAAACAAATTGTGCTTGAAGCTGCAGCTCATCCAATTATAACGACCTCATCCACATTGTCGAAATCATTTAGATATTGAGCCATTACCCATTACACCACCTGAACGCCTTTTTCTAGTCTCCTGTTTCACTCTCCACAACGCTGTCTTCGGGCAAAAAGTCACATCGTGAGATTGATAACAGTTAGCTAGCTAGCCTGTTTATGTTTCTTGTAATGTTAGCCTTAGTTAGTTATTTATTTCTTACCTTGATTTTGGTGTCTGCGTTTCAAAGCCATCTCCCGCGGTGACCTTTTTGGTGGAGCTGGTCGTTTAATAGTCAACTGGAGTTAAACTGGACGGGCCCAATAACCTCTCAATTAGTTCTACTTGTTGTTAAATTGCACTGTTAGCGGCAGCCAATGGGGGGGTGCGTTATGTCGGCAGGATCATTTAAAAGGCAACTGCGGCTACATTGTGCGTCTGCCCTATTTCTGATACCGTGGCGGAAGAAATCTTGCCATGGTGGGCCGCCACAATTAAATCAACATAGAGGAAACACTGGAATTGGTGACAACCAAAAATAGAACTGAAAGGAGAGTGAATATTGGACTTAATATGGGAATAATAGTGCTTTGTAGGGCTGCACGATATGAGGAGAATATGCGATAACGTGGTTGAATATCATAACGATAGTACTTTTGATAGACGGATATTACAGTGTACTCAGTTCTGCATTTCTGCTGCTTTCAGTGTTCTGCTAAAACAAACCGCTCGTTGTATTTAAACCAAATGAAAGGAAATGATTTCCAACATTCTTTTATTGAACAAATTGAACATTGAATTGTATAAAAAAGGCAGCACTAAAAAAGTGACATATAAAGTGCAGTTTTCTACTGATATTTTCTTTCAATTAACAAAACTGTCTTTCACGATATGTTGCAACCTTTCGCGATGAGTTTATTGCGGCAGTTGATATCGCAATGATTTCTTTTCTTTTTTAAATGATATATTGTGCAGATTATTGTTAACGCACATTTGTTCTTTCTTTTGTTCATTAATGTAAGTGTGGCTCTGGTGTAGATGGCATGCTTCAAAATATTGTGACTCCAAAAAAAAATGTTTTGTCTCCAACAAATATCATTTGACTTAAATGGCAGTGTACAGTGGGGGAAAGGATCAATACATCTATGTCATAGATTGGAACTACTTTCTTCATACAAACTGTCCTTAAAGGTCCCATGGCATGACAGTTTCACATTATGAGGTTTTTTAACATTAATATGCGTTCCCCCAGCCTGCCTATGGTCCCCCAGTGGCTAGAAATGGCGATAGGTGTAAACTGAGCCCTGGGTATCCTGCTCTGCCTTCGAGAAAATGAAAGCTCAGATGGGCCAATCTGGAATCTTCCCTTTATGACGTCATAAGGGGAAAGGTTACCTCCCCTTTCTCTGCTTTGCCCACCCAGAGAATTTGGCCCACCCATGAGAGAGAGAGACATCATGGCTTGCAAACGAGCGAAGCATGGCAGTTGGTCAAGGCCACACCCCCACTCTCCACCTTGCCCCCGCCCCCTCCCCCCCTCCTCCTCAATAGTATTTAAAGCTACAGACACAGAAGTGGCACATCCTAAGGAAAGCTCATTGTGGACTGGCTCTAGTGGCTGTAATTCTGCACCAAGGCTGAATTTCAGGAAAGAGACTTCAGATACAGTATTAGGGGATCACTAAGGTCTATATAAAAGAGACTTCAGATACAGTATTAGGGGATCACTAAGGTCTATATAAAAGAGACTTCAGATACAGTATTAGGGGACCACTAAGGTCTATATAAAAGAGACTTCAGATACAGTATTAGGGGACCACTAAGGTCTATATAAAAGAGACTTCAGATACAGTATTAGGGGACCACTAAGGTCTATATAAAAGAGACTTCAGATACAGTATTAGGGGATCACTAAGGTCTATATAAAAGAGACTTCAGATACAGTATTAGGGGACCACTAAGGTCTATATAAAAGAGACTTCAGATACAGTATTGGGGGACCAGTAAGGTCTATATAAAAGAGACTTCAGATACAGTATTAGGGGACCACTAAGGTCTATATAAAAGAGACTTCAGATACAGTATTAGGGGACCACTAAGGTCTATATAAAAGAGACTTCAGATACAGTATTGGGGGACCAGTAAGGTCTATATAAAAGAGACTTCAGATACAGTATTAGGGGACCACTAAGGTCTATAATAAAAGAGACTTCAGATACAGTATTAGGGGACCATTAAGGTCTATATAAAAGATACTTCAGATACAGTATTAGGGGACCACTAAGGTCTATTAAAAAAAGAGACTTCAGATACAGTATTAGGGGACCGCTGAGGTCTATATAAAAACATCCAAAAAGCAGCATGTCATAGGACCTTTTAAGCTTCATCACACAACTTCTCAAGTACTGTATGTCCATCTTTTACAGTTTTATTTAGAGAGAAGTCTTTACTCCTAACAACTTGTAGACATCGGTTTACATTTTGCTAAGAAAAGTATACAGTTCTGAAAGCAGAGTTTGAAAATCTGATAATGTAACTGAAGTGGATTTAACACCTTAACCTGCAGAAAGACTGATATAGTGAAGAGCTACCCTCGCTGTAGCACAGCGTCCGCCGGCCTGTTTGGTGCCAAGACATACTTAAATAAAACAACGCATTGAGCCCCTGCCAGTAGGCTATATTATTATCTTCATTCCAACTAATTGCCAAGCCAAACAGCGACACATATGCACACACAGGCTTCAACAACCACTCATCATTAGGGACTGTGGTGTGCCATCCCTGTTGTCATGACAACTAGGCGTTGAATTTTGGCTTGGAAACTGTCACCCTTTTTCAGAGGCATACAGGTTTAAAAGGTTTGAACGGTTTGTACTTGTAGTGAAATGTATGATCAGGATTGTCGGGGCGAGCGCTGCCGCAATAAGCAAGGCCTCAGGCTTTATTTATTCTTGGTTCATCTTACATGATCACCTTATTTGCTTTGAATGATTCCCGTCCTTCACTATACTTTATGAGAGTGTGTGTGATCATGTCTCATTTAACTCATACTCTCTCTGTAACATGCTATCAGGGTGGGCAACACGACGCTTGCAGGATTGCAGACAAACATCCCAGCAGTTTTTATCCTCACTACATTCGCATTGCATATCCTCTGTAGGTCTTTTTATCTTTAAGACCATTTGTGTGTGTGTGTGTGTGTGTGTGTGTGTGTGTGTGTGTGTGTGTGTGTGTGTGTGTGTGTGTGTGTGTGTGTGTGTGTGTGTGTGTGTGTGTGTGTGTGTGTGTGTGTGTGTGTGTGTGTGTGTGTGTGTGTGTGTGTGTGTGTGCGTGTGTGTGTGCGCGTGTGGGTGTGCCGTCAGCTAGCAGGAATGCATGGGTACCGCCAAAGCTAAGATGGCTGCCAAGCGCTAAGATGGCTGCCAGGATTCCACAGAGCGACAGCACGAGAGAGAAAGAGAAGCAGAGACAGAACGAGTGTGAGAGGAATTGAGGGAGAAAGACGTGAAGATGGACTGAGAATGAGGGAAGGGAGTTGCGAGGCAAAAAAGAAACTATCTGTGTGTTTTCAACCTCTTCTTTTCGGACCCAGAGTGATGAGGTGATTTTGTTTTGTCTCTTTATGTTGTCTTGGTTTTGGCAACACACAGACAGGCTGAATAGTGCAGCCAGTTTGCTGGCACGTCGGCCACTAATGCCACCCAAGATTAGAACGCTGATTTGGGCTTAGAGGATGTTGAGATTGGGGGGCCTAGTACTTGCTGCAAGGGGGCCACGTTCTGACTAGGGAGACTTGGCCCAGGACAGCCTTAAAGCTTCAGTGCTGTGGGGTAATTGGCCTGAATGGTGTATACAATACGACCATAAAACTCCTCAAGGCTGCATTACACATCTGAAGAAGAATGGCAGCCAGCGGGCCAAACAAAACTAGCTGAAGCAGGTGGCTCTCTGCCTGCCTGCCCCTATAGACGCTAAGGTAAACACACAGATGCAATCCAAACAATACAGAGGACCCACAGGTGTACCATTTACAAGTACCCCTCAACTTATGAGTCAGCAGTGGAGAGGCTGAGTTTCTTGGGACCTTTAACACTTAACTTAACTTACATGGTCAAAGAAAATAAGAACTAGTGTGCATGTTAAAGCCAGTCAGAGTCCCTGAAAAAAAGATCTCTAATAAAAAGAGAAAAGTGGTTTTGTCTTTTGTGTAAACGCAAACTGGAGAGGCAATCCACACAATGCATAGAACCCGTCAAATGAACATTTTTACAAGTATCCCTCAACTTACGAGTACTTCTACCGCTTTACCCAGCCTGCACTGCTTCAACTAAAATAATGTGCACGGCATTTGAGCGGGTGGAAGTCCCTGAAAGAGAAGTATAGGAAGAGAAAATTGTTCTCTAAAGTGAATTCTTTGACGCTTTCTCTAGTAAGTGATTTTCCCCTTCCAGAAGTGACGATATTAACCTTTTGATTAGCTGATTCATGACTTTCAACGGATTTCCAACCTGAGTGGAAATAATGCATCTTTAATCTCAGGCCTGTGTCTGTCTCTGTTCAGTGGAATTGGAAAGAATGAAAGAAGTCACCATTTCCCGTCAGGAGTTCCCTCTGATGCTTACCTGCCCCCTCACCTTGGGTAGTGTCCAGACATCTGTCCACCTGACTAAACATCTCTCTCTCTCTCTCTCTCTCTCTCCCTCCCTCCCCTTTGCCCCACAGAACAATCAGGACAATCAGACAACTCAAACCAGCAAGGAGACACAGACGTCAAGCCCCCACCAAATGGTGAGTTCACAAGCAACAAGCACGTCCCGTTTGCACACATGCATGCGTTAAGATGTTTGACAGACCTGTGCCTACAGTATGTGCAATCGCAACTATACAGAACAGACTCTAACACACATGCACCTACTGTAAACGCACACTAGCACACCCCTGCATACAGGCCCTTCTGTGTGCGAATGTGTCCCGGCAGAGTTGGATCTAAGTTTATTATGGTAAGGAGAGCTGATGGTACTGTAGCGTGGGGGTTGTGCTGGGATTGTGGCGGCCCACTCATAAATCACACTGACGTTATTGGAAGATGGGAACCACATGGCCGCTGCCTAGCTGAGCGCTGACCTCATGCGCCGTCCCTGCTGTGGTTAACCCTGGACAGGGATGGAGCGAAGGAGAGAGAGAGAGAGAGAGAGAGAGAGAGAGAGAGAGAGAGAGAGAGAGAGAGAGAGAGAGAGAGAGAGAGAGAGAGAGTTGGAGAACTGGAGAAAAGTGAAGGGAAGAACGGGGGTTGAAAGTGATGAATTGATGGAGAGAGGGATGAAATGAAGGAGGAAGGGTGGATTTAAAGTTCACTCAACCCTGCAGCTTAGGATGTCTTTTTTACACACACACACACACACACACACACACACACACACACACAAACACACACCCCTACTCAGGGAGACTAACAAAACATTAGCGTACGCAAAGTCCTGTAGGAGCACAAACATGCTGAAAGAACCCTACAGTACACTGCACCTCCATTATTTAGAAAGTCAACATTGAGACTGAGGTGTGCTTTTGTACCGCTGCCCTTGTGAGAACGTAATTTGTGGATATTTCTGACAATTCCTTGTTTTTGGAAACTTTAGATGGCTAGCTCATTTTTTTTCACTGACAATTGTAGGTCTTCAGAATAGATTGAACCCTCGTGTTGTCTTCCCGTCGACCATGAACTTGTCCTTCTGGGTCAAAATTAAATATGAACTTTTTTTTTGTTTTTTATGTTTTTGTCCCTTTATGCTTTTGATGCTTTTTAAGTTTTTTATCACTTTTTTTCAACATTTCTTTTAATTCATGGTCAATAAACCTAATTTATATGACATTTTACTAAATGTTTGAGTTAAAAAATCTGAAATTATGAATTATTTCGACTAATGGATAAGATTAGAGGATGATGAGTGGATCACAGACTGGTACATGTCAGCGTTTAGTCAGGATACTGTTTTGAACTATTAATTTTGGGGCAATTTGGTTGAAAGAAACTCATATTTCTGATATAAAAAAAATATTGAAAATGGGTCAAATTTGACCCAAGGAAAACTCGAGGGTTAAGATTAGACTTGGAATCAAGTTAAGGATAGGCTAAGGTGAGTTTGAGGAGTTAGCACTTGGTTAATATAATGATTTAGTTTAATAACAGATTTCTTTTGGCAACTAGGTGGCTGCAGAAACAAGCTTGCGAACTCATCATTGACGTATTATCACCTTTGAAGTTGTGGTCTACTACGTGTTAAATAAAGTAAACATTCTTTCAATCCAGTTTCTTAAATGTGAATACTTTCTAGTTTCTTCACTCCTCTGTGACATCTTCAGGTTGTGGAAAAAACAAGACATATGAGGACGTAACCTTGGGCTTCGGAAAAACAAATCAACATTTTTATAGACCAAAAAACTTTGATTAATCGAGAAAATAATCAACAGATTAATCGTTAGTTGCACCCCTAGTCACAACTATACCATATATAGGTAGAAAGTGCCTTTACAGTCATTCCCCGGCTGCAGAGAGTGCAGATGCAGAAGACCCGGAAACGCTGACCAATCAGAGCAGACTTGGCTTTTTCAGGAAGGGGTCTTAAAGAGACATGCGCTTGTGTTTTTTAAACATTAAAGCATGTAAACATGTTATTACTATATATATTAAGTATGTCATATGTTAAAGTTAGGGGCTGATGGTTAGACATTAAGGTTTAAAAGATACCTCCCAAAAAGTGGTTTAGCCAATGTGGCTAAACTGTTTACTTGTGTACAAGCTGTCTGAATGTTAGACAGCTCTGACCGAGTCGATGGCCAAAGATGTGAAATTAACACCCCAAAAAAAAAAATCAAAATGTTTCTTTTTATGGTTTATGTTACAGTTTCCAAAATAATGAACATGTCTAACCCGACAGCCTGTTGTATCTTATAAGAAACACATGGTCCCACTGCATGACACCGGCAGTGTGTCGTGCTTTTCCATACATGTGTTTTTCAGCTCCCTCTGGATACTGATCTGTGTGTCTTATGATGACATGTGTATCTGTGTGCACATGTCATTTTCTGCAGGTTAGGTACATGCATCTACCCTGCAGTGCGCTCTCTCACACTCCTCTTCCTCTCTCTCTCTTTTACCCAGGCCACTTGAGTTTCCAGGACTGCTTTGTGACTTCAGGGGTGTGGAACGTAGCCGAGCTGGTCCGCGTTTCGCAGAGTGAGTCACGGCTATAATTACCCCTGTCAATCTCTGCGTAGACACACTCTTCTTGTCACTCCTTGTACACTTCATATAATCACTTCCTTATAATATATACCGTAGTATGTAATCATAAGGCTGGTGTTATTCTATAATGTTCTAATTGACCCTAATAACATAATAAGTATTGTCTGTGTCCAAAGCCTGATACATCTTATTCCTCTGTGCTGTAGAGTTCTATTGTTATCCAAAACCATTTAAAAATCCATCAATGAGCCACATTGGTTGTCACTCTAGTTCATTCAGTCTCAATCCCACATCCTGCTGCTGGAAATATTCCCTAGAAAACCAAATGTGTTTTAATCCGCAGCTGAAAATAGTTCCCAACAAATGTACTGTTTATCCCTGTTTGAGAAACATTTGCTAAAAACTGCAGTGGCCAGGACATTATAGATTCTTTTTTGTTTTTTAAATGGAACATATATACATTTTTGACCAGTTTTTAAAGATAGACATCTTGCGGCCTGGGGCTGAGTGCCACAGGCAGGCTGGGGAAGTCAGAACGTGTTGAGAAAGTCAAGAGATCCACTAAAGGTGTGTGATATGAACGCACATGTGCACGTGCGGCCAGACTGACTCAGATTATATTTGATATTAAATATTAGTTTGCTGCTGCATTAAGGTTCTTAATGTCGAATGCAGAACCTTTAAAGCAATGGTTGTCAAACCCATTAAAAAAAAAAGAGCCTATGTAAAGAGATGCATTACAGTGCTGCACCATCAGTGTCTGATTTACTACAACAACCTTTTAACTGAAAAACACTTAAATGCTATTTCAAATATTTAGAATCCATTACTAAATTCATTCAATTATTGTAGTTGAATTATTTTAATAATTATGAATGACTGATATTTTTTAAATTAACTTCTTTTTTTTTTAAAAACGACTCACGTACGCCTGCAGTACTCCAAAGTAACCCTAGGGTTACGAGTACCCCCATTTGAGACACACTGCTTTTAAAGTATTACATTTGAGAATTTATTGTGGTTTATTACCTTGTTGGACTATTTATTTTCTCCTGAAGCTTGAGGGGGACAACCGTTTGGTTGTACTGTTCAATAATTCGCGAAATAGTCTTAAAAACCAACATGGAAGAAGAATCGTGATAATATTGTTGATCATGATATATTTTTGCCATATTGCCAACCCTTATTACCCACTGATATTTGAAGGTTACTTCCTCTCAAGCTTTTCGTTTGATTTATCAACCATCATCAGGAGCAGGCTGGTGTCAGCAAACAAAAGCCAAGAGTTGTTATGATTCATCCTGAGTGGGGCGTGAATATGTCTACAGAGTTTTTTTTTTTTTTTTTTTTATGACAATCCATCCACTTGGGTGATATTTCACTCTGGACCAAAATGGTGACTGACAGACCGTCATTGCAATGGTGCCAGCTTGGCTAAAATGAATAAATAATCAAAAAGAACACCAGCCTCGTCCTTTGAGAAAATAAATTCATACATTTGTAGAACTTGTTCTTACATTCATTTTACTAACCTGCCCTTGTTTTCTGATGAATGTTGTTCTGTTAAATACGGATGTGTGCAATATAGTTTCTTGTAAGCAGCGCTGGGAGGGGCATTCGCAATGTTGTTATTTTCATTGTAATATAATGACAATAAAGGCTTCTTATCTTATTATGCAGTTGCACATTTTCTGATATTCTTCTGCGTGGTGTGTGTGTGTGTGTGTGTGTGTGTGTGTGTGTGTGTGTGTGTGTGTGTGTGTGTGTGTGTGTGTGTGTGTGTGTGTGTGTGTGTGTGTGTGTGTGTGTGTGTGTGTGTGTGTGTGTGTGTGTGTGTGTGTGTGTTCGTTCTTTAGCCCCGGTTGCTACAGCGACCGGCCCCAACTTCTCCCTGGCTGACCTGGACAGCCCCGGCTACTATAACATCAACCAGGTGACCCTGGGACGGCGCTCCATCACCTCCACCCCCTCCACCAGGTACGTACACATACATGCACACAGTGGTGGAATGTTACGAAGTACAAATTTGAGGTACTTGTAATTTACTTGAGTCTTTTCTTTTCATGCCACTTTCTACTTCTACTCCGCTACATTTCAGAGAGAAATATTGTACTTTTTCCTCCACTACATTTTAGTTTTAGTTAGTAGATACTTTACAAATAGACGTTTGCAAACAAAACACATGTAAGTTTATAAAATATGATGTTTTAAAAAAAAAAATAAAAATACCCAATAATATACAGGCCTACTAGTACATCTGAAATGATTAGCCAATTGAACTCTTAGTTGATCAACTGATTTTGATCGTTTCCAGTTTCTGAAATATATGTACTTTTACTTTTAACACTTTAAGTACATTTTCCTGATGATACTTATATACTTTTACTTAAGTAATATTTTTAATGCAGGACTTTTACTTGTAACAGAGTATTTTTTACAGTGTGTTATTAGTACTTTTAAGTAAAGGATCAGAATACTTCCACCACTGCATGCACACATACAAACATACATCCAAAACAAATAAAATGTACTTTTTTTTTCTGTACTAATATTCTCCATTTAATCCTATAACCTCTTAACACTGCTGAGTTCTTTATGCCCAGCTTGCTCTGCTTTTTGATTGTGGTCGTTCTCTCCCCTTATTTCTTCCTCCTCTGCTAATCTTTCTCATTCCCTCTCATTTTCCCCACCGATCCGTCCGTCACTCTGTCTGTGTTCTGTGTCCTTTGTCTCCGTTATTTCCCCGGCTCCCTCTGTTGTCGTCCCTCTCTCTCGCTCGTCTTACGCTGCAGGACTGAAATGGAGCTTTATGCAAGTCTCCCACGGAGGTAGTTACACTCATTACAGAATATCTCCCTTGATACTAATGTAACACAGACCCCTGCATCACACTCGCACACGCATGCTGTCACACAGATATGCACATGAGCGCACACAGATTTAAAACCTTTTGGATCAGCAGGGAAACGCTGTACGTTCACAACCTTCCTTAATTTTTATTGGTCACAGATGTATGATTCTATAAGAATCTGCAAACGCACACACAAATGAGTTCCCAGCATCACCATGCACACTTTCTGTGCTCCAGCTTCTAGTGTGAGGCCGCTTCGGGCCAGTATGGATTCAGCATGTTGCATAAATTCTGGCCTCACGTTTGTCTCGCTGTCTCCAGTTGTGTTGCTATGTCCCCTTTGGCTAAAGCATAATATGGAAACAAAACATTGAAGGGAAACCTAACTTGGGAATCCATGCAGACACATGCCTGACTACAGGGAAAATAGGCACCCATTTATTGTCCTCAAATGTCCCACAAATGATATGCGTGCAATCATTAGAGCCCCATTAGTAGTGCCTGTTGGTTTCAGTTAGAAACCAGGCTGACATGCAAGTTTTAAGAAAAATGGAAATAAACAATGCGATTCATCTCAACAATAAAACTCCTTCCTGTCCACCGTCTGCAAGAATGAAATAAACCCCCTCCTCTCTTCTTTTTCTCTCAGCTCCAACAAGCGCAAGTCCATTGACGACAGTGAGATGGAGAGCCCGGTGGACGATGTCTTCTACTCGGGCCGTTCCCCGGCGGCGGGCAGCAGCTCCCAGTCCAGCGGTTGGCCTAACGATGTGGATGCAGGTAGTCCCGCCACAACCTCACCATCGCATTCTGCACGCATTCCACACACCTTTCCTGGCACTGGGCTCGGGTCCACATCAACTCGGACACAATCAGAACAAACAATGAGAAAATAATCAAAAGATTAATCGACTATGAAAATAATTGTTAGTTGCAGCCCAAATTGAAACCATTCTCATGTCTGTGCAGTGAATATGAAGCTACAGCCAGCAGCCGGTTAGCTTAGCTTAGCATAAAGACAGGAAATGGGGGCAAACAGCTAGCCTGGCTCTGTCCAAAGGTAACAAAATCTCCACCTTTTAAAGCTCAATAATTAGCATGTTATATCTTGTTTGTTTAATCCAAACAAAGGGGTAAAGCGATACGTTGTTGTTTCGGCCGCATGGTGCAGTAACTTCTGGAGTCTTTGTTTTTTGTACAGATTGAACAAACAAGATATAACATGTCAAATTAGTGAGTTTTACAGGTGTCATTTGTTACCTTTGCACAGAGCCAAGCTAGCATGTTTCCCCCTGTTTCCAGCCTTGATGCCTGATGTTAGCTCCATATTTACTGTACAGACATGAGAGTGGTACCAATCTTCTCATCTAACTCTCTGCAATAAAGCAAATAGGTGTATTTTCCAAAATCTTGAACTATTCCTTTTAAATATTCTGGTAAATAGACAGTTAAAGGCCAACAGTTAAAGTTCAGGAAAAAAACATCCTTAGCTATTATTATCATCGCTTGTAGTAACAAGCTGATTAGGAAAATCTGTTTTCAGGGTTTTAAATACAACTATTTTCACACTAACTGATGTGGACCAGAAGCCACAGCTTCTCCTTCTACCTCCTCCACATCCCTTTGCCTCTGTACTGTGCTGACCCGTCTCTCCACCACTTGACCCCCTCATCATTCCACACTCTCTTTCTCACCACCCCCCCACCTCCCCCCATTCACAACTTCTACTCACAACATTGTACCCCCACCCCCAGCGAGCAGAGTTTGTAGGTAGAAGGACAGTCATTATGCCATGGCTAGGTTATAGCATCCTTTCTCACATGCAGCAGGAACTTAAAGGGCCAGTTTACCCAAAACTATATTTTCATCCCAGTGAACATGAAAATAGGTTTGGTTTTTATTTGCAGAGAAGAAACCGCTTAAACTTCTACCACCACCCCAGTACAATGGAAGTGAATGACATATCATTTGTAGTAAAACATGACATTTGAAGCCCACTTGTTTCTAGACAGAGTCTCGATGTCCCAGTTTCTGATAATAATTTTCAGTGGGGACTATTTTCAAACCAAAAAAAAGACCTGTAAAGTCTGTGCTAGTGAGGTCTGCGGGTTATCCCGAGCCTGGACATTGCTTCTCAAATGACAGGTTGCTGTCTAGTTTTTTCCTATATACGTTTTTTTACACAAGCCCCACAACTCTGTTGTGATGGGTTGGAGGCAAATGTCTCATGGAAAGATATTTCAGAAAACCTCTGTAAATAACTGAAACTATCTGCAAAATATGTCTAGTTTTGTTTTCGCTGAACTGGCCCTTTAATCAGACCCCAAACTGAGTGCATTTATCTTTTTTCATCCTAGTGTTTGTTGCCTGAGTTGTCAATGAGAAGAGTGGCAGAGATGGGTGTATTTTGCTCAGTTAGTTCTTATTGCGTCAGCGCTAACATTCACTGAGATTAACTCCCGGATTGTGTGTGTGTGTGTGTGATGTCTGAGACTGTCAAAGCCACATACTGTAGATATAACACAGATAACTCCCAAAAGCTAAATAGACTTTTGTTTGAACAATTGTCTATTCCTTTTGTGGTTTTAATTTTGTTCATTAAAATTAAGCTATATTCCTGAGTAAGGCCATTAAAAAAAACTATGACAGTTTACTCGTCACATATCATATGTAACAGACATTTACTTGCCAGGAGTTAGTGGGAAGGTTGATACCACTCTGTATGGTAACTATAAAAGCTCCAGCATCTGTTAGCAAAGACTGGATACAACCAACCTACATGTCGTTTTTTACGCTCAAGTTTTTGTACGGATAAAACAAAGAGGATGTAACATGCTAGCCATGTTTGCTGTTTTCCCGTTTCCAGTCTTTGTGCAAAGTAAGCCAAACACCAGCCGTGAAACAGCGAGTTGTTGTTTTTACGCTGTGGTTTTGGTACGGATAAAACAAGATGCAACATGTTTATTAGTTAGCTTTAGAGGTACTGATAGGCAGAGTTTGTTACCTTCAGACAGGACCAGGCTAGCTGTTTCCCCGGTTTTCAATCTTTGCGCTAAGCTAACGTTAAGCTAACCAACTGTAGCTTCATATTTACCCTGTTTTCAATCTTTGCGCTAAGCTAACGTTAAGCTAACCAACTGTAGCTTCATATTTACCCTGTTTTCAATCTTTGCGCTAAGCTAACGTAAATCTTTTTTATCTACTTCTCGGCAAGAAAGCAAGTAACTTATCTCCCTAAAATGTCAAACAGTTCCTTTCGCAGTATTCCGGACTATTTCAGCAGAGCAACACCTGTGTAACCACCCATTTACTTCTTAAATCACTCACCACTCACCCTTTGGCCTACAGCATTTTTAACCATCATGAAGGCTATCATGTCAAATGTATATACAATAGACTTCATGTATATCTCTTGGGTTTAGTATTTGATTCTGTTAAATCGCTATGTTTTCATGTATTCTCCAATTTGTAACGTCACTTCCACTCACATGCTGCCATTTTAATACCCCAGGCAGTAATGATGTAACTATTTTATGGACACTTGCTGCACTCTGTAACATAAAAAAAATCCCCTGTTGCCCATTATTTAACCACCCTTCTCTGTCTCTCTCTCTCTCTCTCTCTCTCTCTCTCTCTCTCTCTCTCTCTCTCTCTCTCTCTCTCTCTCTCTCTCTCTCATTCTTTCCATCCCTGTCTCTTTCTTTTTCTCTCCTCCCCTCTTCCATTGTTAACTCTTCCCTTCTCCCCTGTTTGGCCTTTCAGTGCAACACCATTTGGCCAGTGTGCAGGAGAGGAAGATTAAGCATGAGAGCGATGGAGTGCAGTTTCCTTACCATGGTTAGAACAAACATTAAACATTATACTGTGTACATGTATACATGCTCTACTTCAGCTCACACCACCATTCAATTGTATACATCTCTTTTTGTCTGTTATTTTCCAAGTCTGTTTGCACTTCCTGTGAGCTGGTCTGCATCTTCCATTCGTCCTTTCTCTCTCCTTCTCTTCTCTTGTGTCTTGTTCTCTGGGTATGGTGCCGCTGGGTGGGATTGTTTCTGCCAGATGTCTGCTGTTTACCGTTGTGGGTTTTACCAAAGCCTTTTGGTAGCCCAGTAGCTCCATAACATCCACCGCCTGTCTGCCTCAAAGATGTTGTTGTGAATCTGTGGAAAAAAATCCGATATCTAGAAGGATGAAGATATCCCTGATGCATTAAACAAACCAAACAAAACACATCTCTGAATCACTTTTATCATGACATACACTGTCTGACAAACAATCCACTGTATTTTTCAATGTGTAATTATGTGCATTATCATATCCAAAAACCACATTGTTGTGACACACCATGTGCATACAAACAGTTTTCAAAGGCGGTGTGAATTTGTCAGCAACATGCAGCTAAGTGCTTTGGGTGTGTTGTAATTTTGTTGTCGAGCCCTGAGAGAGAAAGCGATTAAAGACGGGAGGAGGGTGTTGTGTGTGTCTGTGTGAATGAGGGTTTGTTAGCCGCTTGATGCAGCCCGTTGTTTAGACAGAGCTCTTGAGTGGTGTCCCACCTGCCGTAGTCCTGACTCAACCGTCTCTGAAAGACGCCACAGGAAAACCAACATACGACCCAAACAAACACGACTAAAGGCACTCAGGTGTGTCATCAATGCACACGGCACCTTCTGCCTCCGAGAGATGCTTACTCACTAACGCACACATTTACAAATGGGATGCACGCACACACACACACACACAAAAACTAAATTTCAGCTCTTTCTCTGATTTACATTCACACACAAATAAACACACACACACACTCCCCAATCTGGAGAGAAGCAGCGTTCCGGTCCAGATGGCGCCTCCATGTGTCTACAGCGAAGGGAGCTACTGGGTTACAGCAGACATCTGTTCTGGTGATGGTGGTGGTGTTGGGAGTGAGAGATGAAGAGAGGAGGGGCGGAGGACAGGAGGAAGGAGCAAGAGGAGGGAAGGGCAGGGCCTCTGCCTTTGCCTACTCTGGAGGTGATCCTCTACCTGAGTGAAAAGCTCAGAGGCATAGCAGGTGATCATGTAATTCATCATTAAGTCTGCTGTCTCCCGCTCCGCTCTGCTCCGTTCTCTCCTTCTGCCTGCTTGCTCCTGCTGCTCAGGGGTGGGAAACCCCACTATCAGCTCCTCCGGAAAATGGGGTGGTCTGATATTGACAGAGAATTCCAGCTTAATATTTGGTGTTACGGGCTTAAAACTGTTTGTGTGTGTGTGTGTGTGTGTGTGTGTGTGTGTGTGTGTGTGTGTGTATATGGTTGTGGTGTTGCTAAGGTGTCGTTGCTCTGCTTGAACCACATTACCTCAGTGTTTATAGGTGCTAATGATGTGTGAGGTAGTCAGCTGCTTGCTTTTTGCTTACCTGAATGACGAGTGTGTGAGCCGTTTTTTCTCTCTCTCTTTGGTGGGTGTGGGTGTGTTGGTGCACATGCTAGTGGACCAGTTCTGTGACAGTTAGGGGGGCTTGTGGGGTCGCCAGCTTGTTAGCGCAGCAAGACTAGAGGGTCATGGGAGCAATTGGCTGCCAGTCTGCTTGTGCAGTGTGCCAGGAGCAGGACATAGAAATAATGTAGAACAAACAAGTGTGTGTGTGTGTGTGTGTGTGTGTGTGTGTGTGTGTGTGTGTGTGTGTGTGTGTGTGTGTGTGTGTGTGTGTGTGTGTGTGTGTGTGTGTTCGTTCAAACACAGATTAAGGGAGAGATCAGAGTAACTTCTGTTAGCTTTATCAGACAGAGCTTTCATTGGGCGTCTGGGCCTCATTTGCTGCTCCTCACAGAGAAGCCACATAGTACCAGATATTTCAGCGAGATACAGACTAATTAGGGAAAATCACAGAGACTAAAAACAATATGTATAATTTAAGGCTGTTTATGCATAATAAGCTGGTTATAATTGAACTTGTGCCGTGGTGGCACGCAGTCATCCCTATACATACCACTGAGGAACTGGAGCCAAACAGAGGCTTTATTGCAGCAATGCTTTGAATCCACGACATTTTTTTTGTCTGCTTTTTACAGTGTGAGCAAGCAATCCAAATGCAAGCTAAAATGATTTTAACCCGACTCTCAGCACCTCATGTAAAATTGTACAGCGGCCATAAATATTTAAACAGCAACTGAAAGTTCATTAGATCACTAACTTGCTGACTGTTACTGTGCTTTTCTTGAGTATTTCTATGTAATGCTGCTTTATACTCCTACTCCACTATATTTCATATATCTATATCTGACAGCTTAGTTATTTTACAGATTAAAGTAAAGTAAAAAATGATACGTATTTATTCATCTGTATTATCATTTGTAAGAGCCACAGCATCGAAATGCTACTCACATGTTAATGCATCAACAATTATAATGCAATAATGTGACATACATAATGTAATACTGGGAAAGTGGCCATTTTCGAAGAATGAGTACTTTAACTTCTAATAATATTGTACTTTCACTTACTTCACAGTAAAATCTTGAATGCAGGACTTTGACTTGTATTTTTACAATGTGATATTACTGCTTAAATTTAGAGGCTGCACTTGAAATATTGTAAAAAAAATCTGCAGGCTTGGATTGCCTCCACACAGCTCTCACAGACCGTTATCCAATATGTGAAATAGCAAATAGCTTTTTACAGCCACATCCACTAACATGCACGTGCGGGCGCCATTACTTCACTATCTCTTTACATTGCTGCTATATTAATGTTCTGAATATCAAGGGTAGCCCTTTAACTTAGCTGACTACATAAACCTGAAATAAAGTGTGTTTTTTTGCAGGAACAAGCTGACATATTATCACCTATTCAGTTGTGACATGTTAGCGAACATTTGCCTATTTTGCACATCCAGCAGATACGTAGCCTAAATTAACATTTATTTGGCGTCGTTTCAGACCACCTGTTGAATATAAATCCAATATTCACTCTCCTTTTAGGTCTGTTTTTGGTATCTACTGTACGAACTCCTGTGAAACATATCGGGCCCTTTCAGCTGCTAAATGCTCCACTATGTTCACCAGCTAGCTGCTAACTTTGTCTGGCTGCAGTTTGGTGCTGGGCAGGTAGTGTACAGTGCATTTTTACAGGTTTAGAGTAAACTACGCTGACGAGAGCTGTGAGAGTGAATCGAAACCGTAAAGTTATACATCTCTGTATAGCTGAGGGGAACTGCAGAGTCGGGGGGGGGTAATTCTGTGTGGGATTGTCACTACCAGGGAGCCCGTTCATATACATGTAGTCATGTGATCCATTATTATTCTAAAAATATTGATTACAGCCGCTTTAAGGATCTGATTATGTCTTTCACTAGTAGCTCGTCAAAAGTTTGCATTGCGCTCTCTGTGCAATTAATTAGATTGGTTGTAATAAATGACCAAGCAACGTTCCAAACACACCATCGGAAGTAAAAATACCAGTGCCAGATGGATGACAAGCCTACGCTTCTAATGTTCTGCTGACTTTAGCAAATGGTTTATACTTTTATCTTCTTTAAACTTTGTATGCACCAATTATTGTTTTAGAGTGTTCTTCTACTTTTTTTACTCTGCCTATATATCTTCTCTTCTTCATTAAATACACATGGGATTAGGGCCAAACATATAATGTTTGCAACAAGAAAAGTGTAAAATTGGTTGAAAAGCATCTTGTGCCCTTCTGTCTTCACACCCGGCTTTTTTTTCCCTCATGAATCTAGGCGTAAATAAAATATATCTCACCCTGCTTATTGTATCCGCTTCTCCCACATGATGCGCATAGCTTGAACATAAGTGCCAGCGCCCACTTTCTTTCTTCTATACTTTTCGGTGCCCACACAAGCACAGCTGCGCCCATGCTGCGCATTGGTAAATAGTGATAAAAGATTTCCCAGTGTAGCATTAAAGAAAAAGCTTTTCAGAAATCTGCTCTGTTAGAGTTTATATGCTTAGCTCATAAAATCTATTTCCACGTCTCTTTGGGCCATGTTGAAATTACCCACGTCTTTATTTGAGTGTGTTTGTTTTATATGTGTGAATATTGTGTCGTTTAGTCATTTATGGGGCTTTTGCTCGCCTAGGTTGTTTATCAGTGTATTCTTTCAACCGAATCTGATCTGGAGCAAACAAAACATGAGTCCAGTAGAGAAAGTAATGAGGTCTGTGTGTCTACGCTGATGCACTTTTCTATGCTTTTACTTCCTCATTATTCGCTGTTTTATGGATTTTTTTTTTTTTTTCCCCCAAGAGTTTTATTTCAGCGTATATACAGCATTGCGGTTCCCGCCAGAGGTCAAATACACCATTTGGCGCTGGTCCTCTAACCTTGCAAGTCTAAATTGTGCCTTTGGATTACCATACATCAAAATACATTCCCTCAGTGCCCACCACACAAGGCCTTGATCACAGAAGAGAGCTTCTTTTATCTGTAGCTCTCACACTTTTGGCCATGTTTCTGGTCCGCTGGTGAGCCTGGCCTATACTTAGTGTGCCCGTTTTTACCAAAGTGAGGGATATTTCATGCAGTCCTTTGGCCTCAGCCGACATTTATAGACATAGGGGGACACTTTAATATGTTTGTCTATGTGTGTCGTCCGTTGCCGTCACCGCTCCTCTCCTGCCCAACTTCCATCTTTCTAACGCTCTCCCATCCAGCGTTCACTGGCAGTCTGCCCGGTGCTCACCACCCAGCCTGAACATCTTGTGTGTGTGTGTGTGTGTGTGTGTGTGTGTGTGTGTGTGTGTGTGTGTGTGTGTGTGTGTGTGTGTGTGTGTGTGTGTGTGTGTGTGTGTGAGAGAGAGTTCAAGCACTTATTTATGAAATACTGTACGTCTTAAGGCAGTAACATAAAATACCTGACCGTCAGATATTGCAGAAGGGCACTACATCAGAGTAGCCATTGATGTATGTTTTGGCATACTCTTCTGCAGCTATATGTAGCCGCGTAGCTCACGCTGGCTTTGGCTTGGAAATCACAGTCTGCCCCAGATATGAGGCCATCCAGGATCCCATTCATTCTATGAGGCATCCTGACAAGTGCAGTGAGTAGGTTGGTTGGAGTGTTTGTCGACTGTGGTCCTCTGGGATCATTGGGGTTTGGGTTTAGTCCGATAGTTTGCATCTCCAAGAGGAGACATCTTTGAATGGATTTCAAGGATATGGACTTTGCTGTGTTTGTATATACACACTCCAGTGGTGACCATAAGTGGGCCGCCATTGCATTTCCCAGCTCTCCTCTCTCTTGACACTGTGCCTCTAGCCTCCCGACCTCCCCACCCCTCCCACCTCTTTTCTCCCGTCACCTCCCTCCCTTCGCTCTGAATCCCTGCTGCTTCAAAAACATGTCCTCTCCCCGGACCCTGCCCTCAACCCCCCTCCCCCCTTCAATCTGCCGGACATGGTACAGCCCGCTGACTGTACACAAACCTAGAGTATTGGAAGACAGATTGTGAGAACCCATCTGTATGTTAAGCCAATCAACAAATCAATGAATGAATCAGCCGATCAATCCATTGATTTCAATCATAATCATTAGATTCCTGCAATCAAATTTAAAAAAAGTGATAAGCTTTATTTATTTATTTTGAGTAGAGTCGAAGTAAGAAAAGCAGCCATGTTTGATTAAAACCTCGTCTCTGTTCTGCCATTTTTGTTGATCCCCTTTTTGCCAGGACTCTCATCGCCTGGTTCTCTTAAGAAGCCGGGGAAATTCGATTTCAGCGCCCTGTCCTCCCAGACGAGGTCCCCCCGCATGGCGTTCACCCACCACCCACTGCCAATGCTGGCGGGAGTGAGACCAGGTGAGACCAACCCAGCTCCAGATCCTCCCCGATCGCCCCCTCCATCCCCCCCATCCCCCGACCCTTCCTCTCCCTCCCCCACACCCCCCTCACCATCTCTTCTTCAGGGCCCCAACCCCTTCCCCCTTGGCGCAGAGGTGGGAACATTGTCTCTGGGAGATGAGAGGGGCTGGGAATGAAATGCTGGCAGGTAGCTCTGTAGGCCTGTGCTCCCCTCTACCTCCCTCCCCTGCCTGTTCTGACTTAGTAGGGTGCGGGTCAAGCTGGTGACGGAGCTTCTAGGGAGTCTGGGTGTGGTGTGTGACTTTTCTGGGTCTGTCTGTCTGGTGGATGGTTGTTGGTTGTAGCTCTTGAGTTATCTATAAAGATCACTGTCTTCTTCTTAGAGTGGAAGAACAGGACCACAGGGTTGCTGCTGTGTATTCTGTCACATCTCTAATTGCATGAAAGTTTGGCTGATTGTAAGGCTTTTGTGCTCTTATTTTGGCATTTGTGTCTTAATGCGTATATAACACTTGAATCAAGTTTCATTTACTCATTGACTCCTGGCTTGTCTTGTCATGTTTTCTGACATTTGACATTTGTTTTTACAAAATTTCTGAAACGTATAAGTTTGCAGAAAATTAAGTTTTAAAAAGTGAATATCTAAAAGACTAAATAAATAAATAAATGGGCTTCTATAATAGACATTTAAGTGTGTCAAATGCAACAAAACACTAGTAATTTCTAATTTCATTAGATTGTAAATATTTTACAATTATAGATAAAATATCAATAAGTGACAACTGAACAGCGTCATTAAAATTTTTTTTTATTAATTTCTTGGTGGAAAACTTGTAAGTGATGTTAGTTGTACCACTTTAATGCTCTACACCTACAATTAAAGGGGAACCAATTTTACACATGTAGTTTGTTCAGACTGTGAAATGTCTTCCAACGTGAATGGAATAACCCTGATGATGTCGTACTGATGTCATCAGGGTTATATCGACTTTTAAAAAAAACATTAACGTTTAGGGTTACAAACTGGAGGTAGGGGTTTGAGAATGGTGGGCATTTAGGAGGCGGGGGGGGGGGGGGGGGGGGATTAATAAAAGACACTATTGAGTTGCATTTTGGGAAATGTAGAATTTTTGGAGCTTGCTTCATAACTTGAGACTAGGGCTGCACGATGTGAGGAAAATATCTAATTGCGATCATTTTTGACTGATATTGCAATTGCGATATGATGCACGATATTGGAGGGAATGATCATTTTGGTGATTTTTGCGAGGCTCTGTACCAAAAGAAGATCTTTTCTTTAGTCTGTAGGATATAATTTCTAGGCCGGGACGTCTCTGCAGCACCACAATACTTAATTAAGAATGGTTTGATACATATTTTGCCTTTAACAAATAAGGCGTCCCCGTACGATTTAGATATTGCACTAGTCCATATTTCGATGAAATTGCGATTAATTGTGCAGCCCTACTTGATACTAAAAGTCAACATACTGTATCCCCGCTTCTCCTGCTTTGGTTTTGACCATTTCTTTAGTCGTGAATCCCCCATCTTTATGGAATTACAATACCACATCACTGGGGTCATAAATCTTGACATGGGTTTTTATGATGCTGGATTACCAACCAGGCAAAGTGGGAAACTACCTGGGACTCCAGATCTCCAGGTGCACTCTCTGTGTGGCAATTGGTTTGTGGTTTTTTCATTGATTGATTGCAATTTTGCTCGGGAGTATGTACCGCTAAAGCACAATATCAACTGACGTGATCTGAGCCTTAAAGTGGGTCTTGAGGCCCCATCTTTAACATGTTCCCGCTGTATCAGTATCAGGTGATACTGATACTATGCTTACATTGTGCAAATTCCTAAATTCATGTGTTGGTTCTACTATACACGTTGCACAGAGAGTTGGAGGAACGAGGCCCTCTGCAAATAATTTTTACCCGAGGGCCCCCAGGCTGATCTGGCCACAGGTCTTTCCATTTCACTGTTCCCTATCTTCTTTCCCATCTTTTTTTACTTCTTCTTTTGGACATGCTTTTCTTGACACTTTTGGAACAAATTGATCTCAATGTGGGTGAGCACATGCTTGTATTCGTACTGGCAAGGGCAGAAAATAACGCTCTGAGTGTAAACCAGCTGATCTCCACCAGGCTGAAACAAGCAGCTCTTGATAACAATCAGATATCAAACGGAGCCAGGGGCTCCGATAATAAATCATCACTCTCTCGTCATGGCACAGATCGTAAAAAGAGAGTTCCTCTTCTCTTTTGAAAGTGCCCGTCTGTGAATTCACCCAGTGAAGGAGCTCACTGAAGATAATTACCCATGTGCTTTAGTACTGTAGCTAGGCTACATCAAAGGCTTTTTAAGCCAGCAAGCAGATGTGAAGCAATGAGGTTGACCGCCGTGTCATCAAACTTTCCTCCGTGGTTTTTGACAGACCCTATGCCTCTTGAGATACAAGACAGCAAATACAATCACCACACACCCTCATATACATGTTCACGCTGACATGCACACAAGTACACAATATCCCATCCTTGTTGTGGCCAGCAGTTGTGATTTATACAATTGTGATTTGTTTCTTTTGACACAAACTCTTACAGTGCACAAGCTGGAACTGTTCCTGCACTGGCGTAAAAGTGCCTACCACATCATCAGTGTTGTTGTTTTACTGTGTGGAAAATGAGATCCAAGAGGATTTAGGGGTTGGTGAAGTTGGGTTGAGGAGTGTGCTATGGCTAGCCGCTCGCAGTGGTGGTTGTGCGAAGAGTTGGTTTTGTTAGTGTTTGTCCCTCTAACTACATTCAGCTGTCCTCCCTCTAGAGCAGTGATTTCCAACCAGGGGTACTCATGCCCAATGGGGTACTTCTGCAGTTGCCAGGGAGTGGAGTAGTTTAACTTAGCTTGGGGGGCGGGGGGGGGATGAGAAGCAGGGTACACAAGTCAATTACAGGGCTGACACAGAGACGGACAACCACTCACGTTCACATCGGCATCTAAAAACCAGACGCATGGAGAAAGCAAACGCAGGCACAGGGAGAACATGCAAACTTCAGAAAGGCTGACAGTGAGGTGACTGCTCTCTACTGTGCCACCCAGAAATCACAATTTGATAAATATATATATATATACCTGAACACTAGGTGTTGTGATTGGAAGTATGTGAAAACTAGTTGGAAAGCAAGCATAGAAGTCTTAACGATAGACCGAGAAGTCTGTGGATAAATAGCTGCAATAAATAACTAAAAGTTATTGATAAGCAATTTCAATATTTAGGTAAATGTAATGGATAAATTGTTGAAATGGTTAACTAAAGTAATAAAGAAAATTGTAAATCGATGGCTACAAGTAATGGATAAATAGTTGAAATAGTTAGCTAAAATGCATGGCTAAATGGTAAAGAAGCTAAAAGTAATGAATACCTGCCACATGTTAGTAGTATGAATTTGAACTTGACCAAATAGACCTAAACATTGAGAGTTCAATTGTACAAATAAAAAAAAAAATGTATCGTTCTATATTTAATCAGTAGTGTTGAATAGCATCCAGTTTAAAATAATTTCAAATGAACACATTTGGAATATGGTGGGTGGTGTCGATGAAGGGGTACTGGAGTTCACCAGACGGGGCAGTTGGGTTGGGAACCAGTGCTCTAAAGGGAAAGGAGACTAGGTAGGGGGTGCAGGGATTCCCTCTGATCCTGCCCTTCCCCCACCATCATCCCATCCCCAACCCGCCCCCATATCCCCAGAGTGTTTGGCCTTCACCCAGTCTCTAATGGGATTAGTAGGGGACTAATGGAGGCAGGGAGACAGCTTCACTGGGGAACAAGCAGCCTGGCATGGGAGCAAGGTGTTGCTGGGCTCCGAGGCATAGGCTCCTGTCTAGGGGGTAATGCAGCAGGGTTGGAACTCTCATGAAGTACACTCACACACTGTATAAGATGCAAGAACCACAATGAGTGTTGGCAGCCCAACATGGGCAGCTGGGGGGCCTAGATTGGATGGGGTGGGTGTCAAGACTGGCACAGCAAAGAGGAGAACAGGATTCTAATACAAATCAAGGAGATTTAGTAATGGATATAGGTCTGATAGAGAGGGCTTTGTGCTTGGTCATAGGGTAGATATGAAGCTCCAAAGCATATTAACAGAAAAGCGTCAACTTGGACATACAGTGTAAACGTACAGATTAGTTCTGTCATAGAAACAAAATGTGTCAGATAAAAAACGGCTTTGCCGTGTGGATGCCAAATTGCATCAACGCCAGCGAATCACACCCTCAAAACAGCACACAGGCAAGCAAGCATTAAGACTAATTTAAGACAGTGCTCAATGATCTCTTTGTGCTTTTTGTATTTGCAAGCTCTTTGGATCTGATTTCAAAATACAGCGCAGTGTCTGCCTGTGTACAAGTCTGAATGGTGTTGACTTGTTACGTAGTCTGTGAGTGTGCACATATGAATGGTGTGTGTGTGTGTGTGTGTGTAAATCTCCTCCATAAAGCTGTTTAGATTTATTGGAGTGATCATAAAACATTATGAGCAATGCCTATAATAGCTATTACCTTGAAATCAGCTTTTCTTGGAAAAGCAACATTCCTTTCATGTACGACATTTAAAAACCAGATTTATACTTTACTGTTTCCAGTTGTGATGTGATTTTGTTGCTATCATTCATCAGTCACTCAACACATCTCTCCCATCTGTGAGAATGTGTAGGAATTCAATGGCTAATGTCTTCGTCTTGCTCTCTGCATCTTCCTCTACTTGTGTTCCTCTAATAGAAATGTATCTGTTGGCAGGGAGTCCCCGTGCTTCAGCCTCGGCCTTGCACTTCCCGTCTCCCTCCATCATTCAGCAGTCTAGCCCATACTTCACCCACCCAACCATCCGCTACCACCACCACCCTGGACAGGACCCCCTGAAGGAATTTGTGCAGTTTGTCTGTGCTGATGGCTCGGGACAGGCCGGCGGACAGGTAAGGCATGCTGCCAGAGAAGAGAAACACTATTACTTTAAAAATGTGCCTTTATACAGAAACTGCAGGTGTGCCGCACCTTGCACCTAGCCTGCTTTAGTATTGCAGACCACTCAAAGTACAAAAATGAGTGTAAAATAAGTAAATTAGTGGAAATAATGTGTATGGAAGCAAAAAAGGTCACAATAATAACTATAATTTCCATAAGAAACTGTTAACCTGATTGTGAAATTTGACTAGGTGTCGACATTTAAATACCACTAAATTGATAGTATTGAAATTGTTTACTTTGAAAACCATCTGTCTGACTTAATGTGGTTTGATTTTCCCTCTTCAAAACTTTCAGTAGGTCGCATTTCAAATACTTTTTTCTGGTTTACAAATTTAGAGAATTCCGGTGTCCAAGGCTCATCTGAAGTTTTTTTTTCTTGAATCGTGACTGATCTGACTGGACGTAACCTGATAGGACGGCTAGGTCTGATCAATTCTTTCAAGCTGGATTGATGGAATTTTGGTGCGTGAATGTAACAAATCTCAGATAAAGCAACCTGCTTTTTTGACATTGCTTGAATTTTTAGATCCGAATTTGACTGAACTGAATTTAAGCGACTTCAATAGTTTTTTTTTTTTTTTTAAATATTGGATGCTTACATTTTCTGAATTTGAAACCCTAAGCAAAAACTTGAAATCAAATTTTGAAATTGTACAACTTGAAAGTACCATCTGAAAATTTCATGGAGGGGAATTTAAACCACCAACTGTCAGACAGATAGATTGCAAGGTAAAATATTTCAATGCTATATATACTTAAATTTCAAAATTAGGTTCAATTCAGTTGCTTATAAAATTGAAATTATTATAGCCTGTTTTTGCTTCCGTATGTGTGCCTATTTTAGAAAAGTCAGCAGCAACGTGTTTGCATTGTTTTACAATGCAATATTACTATAATTACATGATTGTCATTACTTAAAGTGCTCACAGTGCATGCCAAAGGCTTATTACATGGTGTCATGTATACATACAATATAGAGAAATGCACAGAAATACACCCCACAAGTGCACACATAGACATTTGTTTATTTAATTGGTCTACAAATTTTTGTATTGTCTTGTCGTTGTCATTTTGCCGTTTGCTGTTTCAGACCCCAACGTTTCCCCTCCTCTTTTTTTTTTTTTGATTAATTTTTTTGCTCCACCCAACCCCTTAGAAGTTCCAACCATCAGCACGAGAGTGAATCAGTCACGGCACACTTCAAGTCAAACATACCTGTCCTGTGTTGTGTCATTGTGTTTCTGTTTTCATCTCTAGCCTTTTAAGATTTTAGTTGGAGTTTGGTTGTTTGGTGCTGGTATCGTTGGTGGTGTTGTGCTTGTCTAGACGAGTATTCTCCCATGGTTTTGATTTCTTGCCATCTTCTGGACAAACCCAGTCAATAATGTGCTCACTTCCCTCCTCCACCCACCACGGACCACCCCTGTGGAACCTCTCACCTCAAGCTCCAGCTCCCACTCCTATCAAACCCAGTGG
Organism: Zingel zingel; assembly: GCA_023566125.1. Classification (NCBI taxonomy): domain Eukaryota; kingdom Metazoa; phylum Chordata; class Actinopteri; order Perciformes; family Percidae; genus Zingel; species Zingel zingel. The sequence goes on from CM042325.1 coordinate 26,057,415, forward strand.
CGTTATTATTTTTCACACCTCCATAAAAGATGCCGTCCACATACATCATTCCTTTGGTTGTTGTTTTCCACCACATCCTCTTCCCTCCTTCCACCATCGCCTTCCCCCCCTCCGTCATGGATATTTTTTCGGACCTGGCCTCCCGAGCTGCGTCCTTTTTTCATTCCGTGTCTGCGGATTGTCGCATGTCGCCCTCTTGACCCTATTTGTGTTGTCTGCAGCCAAACGGGAGCGGCCAGAGCAAAATGCCAGGCTCCTTCTTGCTGCCTCCACCTCCCCCAGTGGCCCGCCCAGTGCCCCTCCCTATGCCCGACTCTAAACCCAACAGCACGCCCCCTGACGGCGGACTCTCCTCGTCCGCATCTCCGTGTAAGTGACCCCGCAGAGACCGCTCTCAAAACCAAACCAACAACAACAAAAATCTGAAAATCCCAACCCTCTCCAGTGAAAAGACCCCTGCCATTGTTCTTCCTCCAACTTCGTGCCATCATTGTTCCTGTGTATACAACACCTCACCTCCCTTAACCCTTGGAAGACTGTGGAAGCCAGCACAGGAGCTCTGTGGAGCTCAGAGTAGATCAAGGCCACCAGAGGTCTGGTTAGACATACATTTCATAATGGACTCCCGTGGTAATCATCAGGGTTCTGTATTAGGCCCCATCAGTTTGAGCGGCTCTTCATGTTGAGCCCATTCGGCATTGTCTGGTGTGGAAGTTGCATCACCAGCCCAGTTCTTCTACTTCTAAATCCTCCATTTCTTCCCCTGATGGACTCATTAGCAAACCTTGTATAAAAAAAAATAAAAAAAAAACTTGAAAAGATTTTGATTATTAATTTATTCTTACTTGTACTTGTGAGGAGCACAAATTTAGGGCAGTGAATTTATATGGACTCCAAAACATTCCAGTAGAAATTGGGACATTGGTGGTTCAAAAAAGTAGTCATACTTGTTTTTGGTTGAGCTGATTTTAGCTTCTAGCTTTTTTTGGGGTGACTGTTAAGCAGTGTGTTTTTAAGGTGAAGGTGTGTCAGTCCAACCGAGGGGATTGTCCTTCCTCACATGTGATAGGAGGGGCACTGGATGGAGCACTTTATTTTTTGGTTTTTAGCTTTCCTTCAAATTTAGTGTTTGCGTTTTTTCCCCCCCCAGTCAGCGTCTCTAAGTCTTTTGTCTTATGTATGTTATTCCAATTCTTAGAAACACATGGCTGTATACTGTATATGTCCAAGTACATAAATCTCCAAGTTATCTTTCTCTCTGTCTTTTTCCTTCTTGTCCTTCCTCCGTTTCCTCCACACAAACACAAGTCTGCACACTGCATCCTGAATCCCTTAGTGAGATTCAAATGCTGGAGTCCGTAGGGTGCCTCTAACTGCCCTAAATTTGTCATAGGCTTTGATGCCAGTGGGTTTTAAATGTCCCTGACTGATCCTCAGTGTCAGAATTCTGGTGTGCTCAATCACTTCCAACAAGTTTATCAACAGGATTTAATCCCTCAGGGAGATCTAAGTTTGCAGACTAGGTTTTGGCAGACTTCTCTGTGGAGTTTTGATGACCTCAAAGAAATATAGCACTACTTTCTGTGGTACTAAATGGATTTATTAGTTATTTAACTGAAGTGACCCAGTAGCTATGATAAATATGAAGCTACAGCCAGCTGCTGCTTAGCTTAGCTTAGCATAAAGACTGGAAGTAAGGGGGAAACAGCTAGCCTGGCTCTGTTCAAGGTAACAAAATCCCCCCTCCCAGCACCTCAGAAGCTTACTAATTAACACAATTATATGTTGTTGGTTTAATTCGTACAAAAATCTAAATGTGTGAAAATGACACATTGTGGTTTAATGGGGTTTATGCGTCACTTGAGTCTTGTTTTCACACTTTTTGTACAGATTAAATAAACATGATATAAGGTATTAATTAGTGAGCTTCAGAGGTGCTGGGAGGCAGATTTTGTTACCCTCTGACTAGGGATGTCAATAATTAATCGATTATCGGTAATTCATTTAACCAATTAAAAATATACTGACCGATGCAGAAGACAAGGGACGTGTGGCGAACAGTCGTGTAATGTTGTGTAGATTTAGCTGTAGTTGCCACTAGGTGGAGCCTCTTTCTTTTTAATGAGATTGAGTTACAGGTGTGTTTGGTGACTGGCCGAAAAGGACGCACAAACTGTAAAACAAACGCACCTCCCTGCCCTCCGAGGAAGCCAAAAGTCGCAGCGTACCTCACGCTGCTCACCAGACAGTCTTGAACCGAAGCAGCTGCTCGGTTAATGCAGGCTGAGAAATCAGACAGCAGCATTCTAATTACACATGCTTCCAACTAAATAAACACAAACGTGTTTAACTGTATTAGCAGCACTCACCTGCTCTTTATATACATTTAAGCGGTGGCAGTAAATGAACAGACAGAGTCGGAGCGACAGTATATTGTTTGTCCTCGGGACATCCGTCCAGCTAAGCTGCTGTTTTCCGTAGCTTGGCTAACGTTAGCTACAGTCAACGACACATCACTCCATCGTGTAGATCAGGTCTGCAGACCATTTTAAATAAAACCAGTCAGACTGAAGTCCGCTGTGGGGATATTGTTGTTATCTGTTTTACGTTAATTCGATAACGTTACAGGTTACATACTGTTGAAGGTTTTAGGCTTCAACTGTAAATGACCTCTAACTTTTCTTAAAAATGAACCGGTTAGTTACCAGTTGATGGTTGTCGGGCTACCGAAAGCAAAATTAACCGAAACTGACATCCCTACTTCTGACAGAGCCAGGCTCCTGTTTCCCCTCTGTTTTGGTCTTTGTGCTAAGCTAACAGGCTGCTACCATACAGACGTCAATCTTCACATTTACCTTTAGGTACGAAAGTGAATAGGCCTATTTCCCAGAATGTAATTGATTGCTTTAAGCTGCAAGCTGTCTTTGTGTATGCACTGATGTGTTGGTTGGTTTCTCTTCTGTTTCTCTAGCATACTCCACGCCAGGCGCCACAGCTTCCAACAGGTTTGTCGGCATCGGATCACGGGACAACAACTTTCTGAACATCCCGCAGCAGACACAGGTAGGAGTCTGGGATACACTGGCAGTTTTTGTCTCCATGTGTAGAAATGAGGAGGTAACTCGTCTGTTTTGACTGCGATTACTGGTCTAACTCAGGAAACGTATTCACTGTGTGGATGTTCGCCAGAATACTTCTTATTCCCTCCCTCCCTGAAACCTGCTGCTGGGTTTCCTCCACCTCTCCTCTCACACCATCCCACAGCGCACAATCAATGTGTGCATTTGTACATCTGTATTTTACTGTACGTGTGTGGTTTACCATATGTTCTCAACTGTTTATTTGGCACATATGGGGCCTACCCTTCAGGCAAGCAGGCCTTCTCCCTCGCTGCCTTTTTTCACTCCCTCTCCTCGCTACCTCTCCTTTCCCTCTTCTTGTCTTCTCTACTTCTCTTTCTCTTTTCAACTGTGTCCTACTCTGCTCTCCTCTCTCCCTCTTATTCATTTTTTCTCTCTGCCTTCTGCTTTCTTCCTCTTCTACCTTCTTTGTTCCTTCCCTTTCGCCGCTCTGCATCTCGCTCATATGCCTCCTCCATTACCAACCAGTACTTTTCTCATTAGTGTCCAACCACACCCACCTGGAGCCAGCTCCGCTCTGAACACATGGAAACCATCTGAAACTCTTGTTTCTCTGCCCTCCGTTCTCTTACTTTTCCTCCCTTTCCATTTCCCCCAGTCCTGATCCTCTCCACCCGTTATTCCCCTTCCTCTCTTTCTTACTCCGATCTTTATCTTCTTCTGCTCTACCACTTTTCACTGTCAGTTTTTCTCCCCATTCTTCATCGCGCTGCCTTCTTTGTTAGTCATGTGCCTCCAGTCCTGAATGGACTTAACAACTTAGATGTAGATGTAGTAGATGGACACCCGACATCCATACGTGATTGAACATCTCGTTCCACATTCATGGGCATGGCCATGGGCAACATGCTGCCATGCTCCACTCTTCTGCTTTCAGGCTTTCGAACAGAATTCTGAACCTGGCTGCAGGGATTTGCTCCCATTTAGCCACAAGAGCACTATAGTGCACTGATTTTAGATAATAAGGCCGACTTGCTGTCGACTTCCACGGCAGCATTGTCGTGGTAAAACAGGACAAGGTCTTCCCCAAACTGTTGCCACAAAGTTTAAAGCACACTATTGTCTAACACAGTGGTTCCCAAAGTGGAGTCCTTGAGGGAGTTCCAGGGGGTCCCCAGGAAATAGGGGAATCATTATATTAGCTATAATTCCATAACTCAATGACAGAATGTATGACTATTTTGGTCATCGGTTTCATGCACTTCCTGTAATAAAACATCTAAATGCAAAAACCCCATCGAATGGGGGCCCCTGGGACAAAATCTTGTCAAATGTGGGTCCGTGGTGTAATTTGTGTCAGTTTAAGGGTCCTTGACATGAAGAAGTTTGGAAACCACTGGTCTAAAATATCATTGAATGCGGCAGCATTAGGCATTGGAGTTAAGAGGCCAAGACCAAACAATAAAAAATAGCCCTAGACCAAACGTCATAAAAAGTATCTACATACTTCTGGGCCACGTAGTCTGTCTTCATATGCTCATTGTTCAGTACGGAGTGTCTGAAGTATAGTTTTACTTTTCAAGGCCGAACCAAAACACACAGCTTTAATAGTTTGCATGTGGCCTCTCAGAAAATGACACATCAAGATTGATGATCCACTAAAAGAAGAAAACGAATGATAGATCACGAGACAAAGAGCATGTCAGAAGTGTGTATGTAGTGACTACAGGACAGGCTGGAGAAGCTCTCACACTGACTACAGTGGGCTCCGTGTGCCCTCTGGTGGCCGATGTGAAACACTGCGAACAGGAGGAGAAGGGGAAACAAGATACCAATGGGGAAGGACAAGAGGGGAAGACGCAGGGAACGGAGGGACCGAGTTTCGGCCCTTACAGGAGTCACGTCTTGCCCGTCTCGTTACCCCCGGCAACCAGACATGATGTCATAGCCAGTGATCTTGAATTTGAGAAGGGGTTGCTTGAGAGGGGGTGAGGGGGTAAGGGGGGGGGGGGGGGGGGGGGGCAGGAAAGAAAAGAGGGTGGTCACTGTCTGCTGCCAAGGATTTAGTAGGAGTGTTCACAGGAGATAGATGGATTGTGAGAGAGAGAGAGAGAGAGAGAGAGAGAACACACACAGGAGAGAGAGGGAGAGTAACTGAGAAGTTACAATGCCCAAGGCCTGCTGGGACAGTGCCCAGGGGAGTAGGGTAGCTGAGAAGGGCAGGAGGCAGAAGGGGGGCATTCATGCGACCTGTTTGAGTCAAACGAAACAAAAGGCTGCTTCCCTGGAGCCTCAGAGTAGTTTCCAAGGCTTGACTTCTAGAATGTCGGCGGCACTAGCACCCAGTGCCAGATCCTGCAGGCCAAGCGGGGCAGCCAACAGCAGCGACGGTGACCCATTTCTGCTCCCTGCTTCCCACTAAGTGGGAGAAACCCAACGTGAAGATGGTGCAAGTAACAGAGAGCGCCAGACTGCTGTCCCCCTGCTGCTGCATGGCCATTAGTAGCCATTCACTGCCCGGCCAATTTGGAGACGCACCGTACTTCAGTCCAAAAATGGACAGAATTGATGGTAGTAGCTGGGCTGGTGGCCCAGATGACTGTTCTGTCACTGTAGGAACCTCTAGTGGAGTCATTTTCAGGGACAAAATAACAAAGACACCTTACAGTACAACACTTTCCGTAGGTTGCATCTGTCATAGTGGTTTCTGATATATTTCCTTGTCAGCACGTCTTTTTTTTTTTTATCAGTAATCCCAGTGGCGTGGCTGTCGGTCGTCCACCACTGTGACTGAAACATCAGCAATTATTCAATACATTACCACAACATTTTGTACAGACATTCGTGTTCCCCAGAGGATGAATCCTGCTCACGTTTGTCAAGTTATTTTTTTTAGAATTCTCTCGGATGTGAGACAAAACGTCCCATTTAACCAAGTCCAGTTGCCAGTGCAGTGTTGTAATGTAATGAAGTACAAATACTTTGTTAATGTACTTAAGTAGAATTTTCACTTTTACTCCACTACTTTTCCCCTGAGTGTCTTCATTACTGAAAGATTCTTCCTCACAAAAAATGAAAATTCTGTTTCTGTTTTTCTCTCTGTTGATGTCAGACTTTGAATTTGATGTTTAAGGAAGGAGTGGAAACCCTGACGCTTTACTATAAGAAAGCCACAATAAAGTTCATAATCAAGGTTTTTCTTTACTTTTCAAAATAAAGTACTTTTATTATCCGAAAATTACTTTTGATACTTAAGTACAGTATATATCAGATACTTTAAGACCTATTCTAAAAGGTGACTTTAACTTCTACCAAAGTCATTTTCTGGTAAAATATTTTTAAACTACGTTATACGAGACTGATTAAAGTGATGTCATTTGTAGAGTTCATGTCCATCCGAGCCACGGGAGTGCTCAAACTCAGTCGAAATCACCAAATTGCAGCCGATTCAAAATGTATTCTAAGGTGTTTCTGTTATTCCTTCTTGTGTATGCTTGTTGACGCACATTTTACTGGTTTTGATACTAACGTGATGCCATTCCCCCACACCCTCCCACTCCCCTCCTCTTCCCCTATCTTTTCTTTTCCAGTCTTGGTTCCTCTGACAAGATCTGTGTACAAACCAGCAACTAGAATTCTTTCTTTACAATCGGAAATAGAAAAACAGAGAAACAACCCGCAGGATGATAATCGTCCTCCAACCAACCGACCGACCCGCCGACCGGCCCTGACAGTACGTCTCAACCTGATCAAATATAACCGAGCAACGCAGGAAATTCCAGCAGCATGACGCTTTTTAGAGGAACTCTGGACTCATTTATCCAGTCAGAGGGAGGACCCGTCTCGAGCAACAAGATGGATCGATGGAAAGACGAATGGATGGACAAGAGGATGCCCAGGATAAAGAAGGGGTAAGGGGACAAACAGCAAGCGGGTCTCTCCTAAAAAAAACAACAAAAAAAAAAACAACCACCACCGAACCAGCAGCAACGCAGGAGGAACCTGAGGAAGGGGGGAAAAGCGGTCAACTGTCTCCTACTTTCGTGAAGGACGCATTGTGTAATGAATGGCTAAGAAACTCAACTGTCCAACAAAAACAAAATCAGGTTCCCACGACACAGGTGTTACATTTAAGCTACACAAATCCATTTGGTTTCCAATGAAAGCTGCAGTCCATGCTCCTGTGATGTCTGTCATCACCAGAAACAAAACAAAAATCCAATCGACCAATGTTTCTCTCCCTCTGAGTGACCATTGACTCTACAAAGTCCCCTTTTTATTTACCCTGCTACTAACTAGAGCGAGATCATGCCAAAACATATCTTGATTAAGGGTTGCACTAGAAACTGAATCAATTAACACTAATCGTAACGATGTGCACTATTTACCTACAAGGCATGGGAGGTAAACCAGACTTGCCTATTGAGAGTTTTAAAAGAGAACCCCCCCCAGGTACAAGAAGCCTTTCACGTGTCCTCGACCTATTGTTCAGTTTGACAAATCATTGGCCTCCGCTCATTCTGACATTTCCCCGCACAACGCACACTCACACAATCTGTGCCATGACCACAGCATGTGTGTGTACGATCGAAAACACACACAGTTGCCCAGTCAGACCTTTTAGATTGTAGTCTCCACAGGTGGCGGTGTTGTAATCATATTTTCCAATTTATCTGCACACAGTAAGCCCAGTCAACTCTTTCTACCTATTTGATTAGATATCCAAACGTCTCACATGCTGAAAATCCCAGTGGGTGTGTGTGTGTGCATCATTACTGGCAGTTTTCACGACTACAGATAGCAGTTATTGGTCCCCCCCCTTTGCCCTCTTTGTAATGTAGATGAATGATTTTGTTATCGCTTGTGTGTTCTCTTATTTGAATTTATTCCTTTTGGATTTGTACTATTTTATAATTGTTTTGTATTTGAATTACAGCACCTTATAGAGAAACACAGTAAGAAGTGGGATGTTGAAGCGGTGTAGACAGGGTGGTTCGCTGACCTGGATCAAATAGTACATGCAAAAAAGCGTTGACGTTTTTGGGAAATACACTTGTATGTTGTTTTTTTTTCGAGAGGTAGGCGAGAAGATTGATACCACACTCGAGTGTGTACATGAAATGTGAAGCTACCACGGGCAGCTGGTTAGCTTAGCTTAGCATAAAGGCTGGCAACAGCTAGCAGGCCTCTGCTGGAGCCCTTTGCGTCCGAACGCAGCTCGTAGGCAGATTTTGTTACCTTTGGACAGAGCCAAGCTAGCTGGTTCCCCTTTTTTCCAGTCTGTATGCTAAGCTAAGCTAACCAGCTGCTAGCGATAGCTTCATCTTTAACGGACAGACATGAGAGTGGTATTGATCTTCTTGTCTAACTCTTGGCAAAAAAAAAAAAGCAAATACGGGTCTTTTCCACACTGTCAAAATGTTTTTTTTCCTCCATGCCAGATAAACCTATTTGCCACGTACAGTACAGTACAGTACTGCAAGTACAATCACAGGAAGCTTATTTTCTGGGGAACTTACCTGCTGAACCATACAGGTCAACAACAACAACAAGAAAACCAGCCCCATCTACTATTTGACCCAGGAACCAAGGAGGAAAAAAAAAAAGGTTGCTGAAGATGGGACCCAGAGTAAAAGAGAGAGTAGCTCTTCTTTTCTGTCTCCCTCAAGTTTACCCTGTTGTTTACACTCCCAGACGGGCCGCTGCTCCAAGAGCAGAGGGAGCCACACTGTGGAGCAAAATGAATATGTGACATATCTGGCTGTTTGCGGAGAGGGAACGAGGGCCTCTAAGGCTAGCAGTAGGACGATCACCCATGTGCCCATTTTTGTTTTTGGTGCACAGGATCAGGTAAAGGATATTGGTTGCTATGGAAACCCCCCCCCCCCCACCCCCCACCCCCCAACACACATACACATACACCAGCACTCCCCACCTAACTATTGTGAATCGATGAGCCCTTAATGATCAAAACTGCACTAAAACAATCATACCAGCCAACCTTGTGAGTTTAAAAAAAAAAATGTATTCCAGTAGATTGACCATTGCAGTGGATGTATCGCTGGGATGGACACTTGTAGAGCACAGATGGCCACTTCTTAAACACAGACTTATAAAGACCACTTACTATAAATGCAAACACCCCCTCCCCCTCCATGCTCGACTATTTCAATTCAAAGGGAAGTCTTAAAAATAGACAATCTGAGGAGGCCTTTATGCTTTCAATCATTTTATATCCTTAGCCCATACATATATTCTGACTGATTCAGTTATCTCCTGTTAAAAAAAAAAAAAAAAGTTCTAATGACCCATCCAACCTCACAAAATAACTGGACTGCCTGGCCATGTTCTTCACTGCAGGGAAACACAACATAGTTGGCCAAAAGCGAACGGCGCCCCATCTCATACCGCTTCGTAGAGAGAACCAGCTCCGACGGCTAAACGTGATTTCTTTTCTAATCTATGGAAGTGCCTCTGTATTCCCATTATGCAATTTGTCAAACATGAATTCAGGTTCTTTTTTCTCACATATAAGCTATAGTGAACGGTGGAAAATTTTATGTCAGGAGAAAGGGGGTGGGGTGGGGGGGGGGGGAGGAAACAAAACGGTGACAGCTCACTAGATAATCGCAAGCATCTTTATATATAATACACATATATATTTATAGATATATACATTTTTTTTTTTATTTGCAAGATAAGCTCTGTGGCAGTCTAGTTATTTTTTGAAGCATGGCGTACATCGCACAGTCATAGGATGCATCTGAAAAAGCGCTGATTAGAGCTAAAAGTACCAGTCTAAACCCACACTAAATGACGAAAAAGTTTTAAAAAATCTGCGACAAACACAATAGACACATAGACAGTGATGGTGATGTAGTTGAGAATTTAAAAAAAAAAAAGGAAAAAAAAAAAAAGAACAGATTTGGTTTTGTTGTTTTCTTTCTTGTTTTGATGGGATGTATTGTTCTTGAAACTAAATGATGTATGTCGATTGAGCCATGTGCAATGCCTTGGTAGAGGAATTGTGTTTGTGTGTTAGCGATTGTTTGAGGGTGTCCCGAGAAAAGAGGGGGGGGGGGGGGGAGGGGAAGGAGAAAAAAAACCTCTACGTTTCTTTTTTTTTTTCTTTTTTTTTTCCAAGTCCACGTGCTCCAGGACTCTAAATACGAGGGCAGCGAGAATGATATCCCAGTCTTTGTAAGTAAGTTTGGGGAAATAGTTTTGAATTTCCTTTTTGTTGTTGTTGTTTTGTTTTTTCTCCTTTTAATCGCTTTTTTTTTAAGAAAAGAGAAAAAAAAAACCTTCATTTCTAATGATTTGTTTTTAAAATGTGGGAGGGCTGAAGGAACGATTTTGCAACTCATAAAATATATATCACTATGAAACCTGGTGCTTTCGTAAAGAATCAAAGTACATTCAATCTCTATTATACATAAATAATAATAAACGAAATTAAGTGTTATGATAAAAAAAAGGAAATTTTTAGGAAAACATGCATTATTCTATTTCTCTTTTGTTTGTATTTACCGAGGGGGGGGAGGGGTTCATTGTATGAAAAGGTTGTTGTGACAAAAGGCATTCTCTCCCCCCCCCCCCCCCCCCCCCCCCATCCCCTCCCCCTCCCCACACAATATCACATAGCAGAGGAGCAGTCGGAGGGAGATTAACCTGGATCTTGTATCCAACACAATCAATCCTAGTGTGGGACAAAGACAAGATCTTCCCCGAGTTGGGAGATGCACAATTATGGACTCAAAGAAAGAGGGGGGGGGGGGGGGGAATAAAGAGTGATATCTGGTTTGATTTAGGTGTAAACGTCTAGTTGGTTCAGGGAGAGAGGGAATCAGCGGACTCTGTCTGGCCAGAGGGGTGCTGCTGTCATCAATTCAAGTGAACCCCCCCTCCCCTCCCACCCCCTTCCCTTCTTCCCCATCTCCCACTGTAAATGATTATAAATATTTGTTTGGTGATGTAGTGTTATAGACTCAGAGCATCTTAAAGGTTGTCCCTAAAAAGTGCCTTTTGTTCACAGATTCCATCTTGTAATCCTGAGTGCCCATCTCGAATGGAAAAAATATAACAAAAAAAAAAAAACACGTCCCCCTCCTTCATACTTCTATATCTTTCTCTTCCTCTTCTTGGAGCTTTTTAAAAGCAGTATACATAGTACTAAAGGAAAAAAAAAAATTGGTGTGATTTTAGTTCCTCTTTTTATTGTTGAATAATTAAGAAAAGCAACAAAAAAAGACAAAAAAAAAAAAAAAAAAAAAGGACAAAAAGAACTTCTGTCTTGCTTCTCTTCCTCTGTATCTTGTCTTCTGTCTATCTTGGACACTGGAGTAGTCTATAGCCGCGTAACCCTCTCTTCCCCTCCTCCCCCCCACCCTTTCCTCTTCTCCCTTTCTCTGAACGGCGGGGTTTTAAAAAAAAAGAAAAGGAAAGAAAAAAAAAATACGCAGGGTTTTTTTTTTTTTTTTTTTTTTTTTTTTTTTTTTGTCTGAGCAGAATGCAGTTAGCTCACATGTTATTCTTGTCTGTACGCTTCACATTGTATTACCATACCCATCTTCTTCAGCTTCTCCATTCAACAGCTAATGTAAGTGAACAAGTTACACCAGGGGGCTCTGGGCTGTGCTGAGGCTGGGGCCGGATCAGGGCAAAGAAATAGTTCCCACCCACAACACCCCCCCCAAATCAGCCCGCGGCGGATGGAGAAAAGCACTCGCGGGAGAACTTTTGGTTTGGGGGCGTAAGCGAGGGAGATGACCAGTAGGATTGCTAGTATAGGCAGGTTTGTTTGTAATCCTTGTTTCTATCTAATTTTTTATTTTATTTTTTTTTTATAATTGAATTTGGATTTGCTTTTTGATTATTTTCTTCTTTTTTGTCGTCATTGTTTCTGCGTATCTTAGTCAGCAGAAAGATGCTGCGTTGAGACCTTCAGTTATGCACCTTTCTAGTGGTTGAATGAGACCAGCTGTTTTTATTTTTTAAAAGGAAAAGAATGACTTGAAGCACCTTATAAGCGGACTGGTTCCACAGCATGGAGACTGAACGGCTCACATTTAGCACAATCATAAAGAGATCTTACACATTGATTCACAGCCATTCTAAAAAAAAAAAAAAATCGCAGTGTTTGACCAAAGTGATAATGGTTCCAAAAGCTGTATGAAACTAGTTGGTGACTTCTAGAGAAAGGAAAAAAAAAAAAAAAAGCACCGTGAAATTCCACCAGCAAAACCGAGTGATTACACATTTTTTTGTCCTGCAAAAAGGAAAAAAAAAAATCAATATATGCAACTTTTTAAAGTGTTTTCTTCCATCAAGCAAATTAAGCCAGCAGCAGTATTATCAATCAAACCTTTGACAAGTGAAAGCGCCACAGTTGAGAAGCCATATCGGAGACAAACAGGTTGCACGGGGGTGTGTGTGTGTGTGTGTGTGTGTGTGTGTGTGTGTGTGTGTGTGTGTGTGAGAGAGAATGAATGAGAGTGAGTGAGTGAGTGAACCGTACCGTTCAAAAAGCCCAGTCGGACCCTGTGGCCGGACCGTCCGCCGTTTTTTTGTTTTTCTCCTTTGTTTTGAAGACGTTTCGTAGGACGCTGGGCCGTGTTTAGTGTACACCGAGCCTCCTGCCTCGGCCCCTCTAACCCCTCCCGCCGAGAGTGCTCCTCCCCCTCCTCCCTCAGACCAGCGTCCCATCCTCAGACACGCACCCCCAGAGCCCATGGTAAATGCATGTGTTAATTACAGTTTCTTTTCCATAATAATAATAAAAAAAAAAAAAACAGTTTGAAAGGAGCAACACCTTTACTTGATTGAATAAAAGGATGTTCTTGACTGTATCCTGCCTATCTCGGCTGTGATTATTACTGTGTCATTTCACTGGTGGACGATCCTTTACTTAGGTAAAAGTACCCAATACTCTGTTTTCCTTCCTATTAATAGCAGGCCCAATGGAATCTGCAGATTTTTTTTTCTTTTTTTTTCAGCGGTATTTTTCTGCTTACAGTGGAGATGTGTTAACATTCTGAGTTTAAACAATCAAAATTCTGTGTTCGCAGATTCCCTCTGGCCCTGTAATATGACTCAGTCCCTCCAGAAAAACGCGATTATGCAATCACATAATTCAATGCATAATCAGCAAAAGTCCGCATATTTATGCAGGGCCCGCATTTTTTTCAAATACGCCGCACTTTCGCCGCATAAATTGCCGATTTCCGCGCAAGATATGCGGGGCTTGCATGATTTCATAATCCCCACATTTTCGTTGCAAAAGTCACACATATCTTTGCAGAAAGTTGAAAAATGTTGCGTTTACTTCACACAAGAGCAATCATTTTCCCCTGTTGCCATGGGAATGTTATGAAGTGACATTATGAAGTGACGTAATTACGCGACGTGAACATCATCGAAAAGCTGCAAACCCTGTGATGAAGCCACGATGAAACCGCAGTTTTTGCAAGTTCCCGCAATTTCATCGCATAAAATTGCATAAATATCCCGCATATTCCATCGCATTTTTTAAGAAACCGTGCCGCATAATCAAGGATTTTTAATTCGCTTTAAATTAGATGGCTGACAATCCCCAACAAATTGTCACTATTTCTAGAACTGGTGTTTATTTACAACAGTAACATCCAAGTAGTCTCACATTACCAGACCCTCTGGCTAGTCTGCACAGCATTCCGGGATAGGAGAAAAACGTGCTCTGGTTTATTGGCATTTCTTTAAACCAGTCACAGTCGTCATGGGTGGCGCTAAGCGCTGGATGAAACAACGGTGACTCTGCAAAATAGCCTCTGGAAGGAACTTGTTTTGGTGGAACGCGTGCATGTCGGATTTACGACACGTAGGAATTAAAATGGCTGTCGAGAATTTTACTCAAAAAAAAGATAAACAGATGAATATAATTAGATAAAGTATAATTGTCTGTTCTGGGGAACGGAACAATCCCGTAAACTAAACGCTGTCGATAACCTCAAACTACAAATACCTGATTCATTGCAATAACATCATGATGATGTCACAGTTCAGATATTATTTTAGGCCCCTCCCCCACACCTAAGGCTACATTTACATTGCTACGTTTTGGTTTAAAAATGAAAATCTTTTTTGCTACGTTTACACCTCACATTCACACTGCTCTGTTGTTTCAGAGCCCCTAAACCGGAGACATTTGAAATCACTTCTGACCCGTTTTGGTTTGGAATCTGCAGGGTTGTGTCACAGTCTCAACGGCCGCAAACGGAGACCTTTGGCATCACCGACGCCAATGTTTCGCCGCCTGATTGGGTCATGCCGCCTCGTTCTCTGAGAATAAGCTACTAACTTTACCATGGCAACTACCTGCAACTGGCAGAGTATACATGCTGCCTCCTGTTTGTGCCCAGTATATGTTGATGAGATATTCTGGTTTGGGCGTGTTATTTTAAACAGAGGTTAGTTCTTCTACTGGAGCTAAAAACACGTGTGCACGGAGATTGCTTTTGGCTCCAAACTCTGCTTAAAAAACCCCAAAACGTAGCAATGTAAATGTAGCCTAAGGTTCTGTAACCTCATAGACGATGTCATCAGCTCTGATACGGAAGGAGTGAAAAACATCAAATTGAATGAGCCGTGTTGACCCGGCTCCCTTAGATGGAATGGCGCAGAACTTCCCCACAGCTTCAGAAGGTGAACAACTTGAGTCGCCAGCGGTCCCCAGAGTTTCCCTCTCTGGGGACAGCGGTTGGCGTGCAATTTCGGGCGTATGTGCTTTACTCGTTTTGAGCTGCATTCAAAACGAGTGCAGAAATCTTTAAACCAATATTTTTACATTAAAGCATGTAAACATGTTCCAGTAGAAACCCAAAATACAAGTATGAACCTAAAAAATGAGCATAATGTCTCCTTAACCCTTGTGGTGTCTTCCTGTCGACTATGCAACTTGTCCTCCCGGGTCAAACATTAACCCTTTTTTGTCACCTTTTTTCAACATTTTTGTCACTTTTTTTCTGTGCTTTTTTTTGTCACCACTAACACCAACTTATTACCACTAGTTTTACACTCTTTTGTTAACCAATAAGTCAAACTTCATTTATATAAAAATGATATCTTACTTTTGACTGATAGAGGAACGTATGTTGAAGTTTAGTCAGAGAACTGTTTTAAAATCATTTCAAAAAATGTAATAAAATACCCAAAATTCAATAAAACTTGTGAAGTGCGTCATGCGGAAGTATCAGTGTTATTTTTGGGAAATTAGTTTGAAAGAAACCCAAATTTCTAACACAGAAACTGAAACTGAAAAAATGGTTCAAATTTGACCCGAGGACAACAGGAGGGTTTAAAAGCCACACAGGTGATTTCAGTTATTGTGGCTGATTAGACTCTGCTCAGGTTGAAGGTGGGTTGGAGCTTAGATGGGAGTTTATAGGTCACAAATCTTTTCTACCAATAAGAATGATAAAGGTGTCATTTGTCCTGCCCTAACTGGGGGGAAAAGCTAACGAGAGGTTTAGGAAGATGTCAATCAATCAGTCTATACACACCCACACAGTCCTGGGAAGAGGTCCTATCAGCTAGGTTAAATGAAGACACCTGTGTGGCTGTTCAGGGCCTGTATGTTTCAAAGGTGAGTACAGTAGGTATACACTGGCTGCATTTGATAGCCAATAGGAACCACCAGTTAGCCTACATTGTGGATTTTAAGTGTTGTCTCAACTTCTCAGTTAACAAATTGTTCTATTACTACTAGGGCTGGGAAATTTATCGATATATATTGCTATCGTGATGTGAAACTAGTTATCGTCTTCAATTTGGGATGTCATAATATGGTAAGTGTTGTCTTTTCCTGGTTTTAAAGGCTGCGTTACAGTAAAGTGATGAACTGTTCTAGCCGTTCTACGATTTGCCTTTACCCACTTAGTCACTATGTCCTCATTACTGATGATTATTTATCAAAAATCTCATTGTAAAGATATTTTGTGAAAGCACTAATAGTCAACCATACAAAATCGCAGCAACATCCACATTGAGGTATTTGGTCAAGAATATCATTTGATTTTCTACATATCGCCCAGCCCTAATTACTAGTAAGTATGTTTACTTTAATATTTTCTTATTCATTGATAGATGTTGGCGTTTATGTGTGCGGAGTAAGTGGAGTTTTCATGTTCTCAGCGGCTGGTGGTTTGGGTTACCCTCCAACAGTCAAGACGTGAAGATGAGGTAACTGGACCTTTTTCACAGCAGACATTTTAACTTGTCATAGTAGGAAAAGCACAGCTGAAATTGATAAGCTTAACGATGGTTCAATTCCATCAAGTGTCCCAATAAGCTATTTCAGTGAGTCAGCATGCACCATACCAGGGCCTCTCCTAAGAGGAATGCAGCCATCATTAATGGTTTTGAATACACCTGTGCTTATCCTACTATAACACGTCAACATGTCTGCCGTGAAAAAGGTCTACTGGAAACTCAGGCAGGTGTTAATGTGTAGCAGCTGTGATGGATATAGGTGTTCCCTGCTTCTTATGCACTGCAGTGCTGGATCAAACCACTAGAGGGCCTCCATTGACACACTGAGTCTTTGTGCCTCATTAGAATCATGCATCCTACTAAAGTCTGAATGTACAACACAAGGAGTCAAAGGCCTGAAAGACTGCTGATATTTAATGTAGCGCAGCATAGTCTACGATCATGTTGATGCTGCAAGACAGTAAAAACTGCCTGCACACATACAGAATGAGACTGGAGACATTTTTTTTTCTTTTTTTCAATTTTTGTCTGTTCATGGACCCACATTAAGATGAGAACCTTTGCAATTATAATAAGCTTCATAATACAGTAAGCTACAGTGGAGAATCAGCCCATCAGTGAGATAGATGGTGATGGTAGATTAGATCTGCTCCTCACTGAACATCTTCTCATTGGCAGTTTTGTGTGTAGTTGAGCCTCACTGTATGCATAATGGAGCCTTTATGCATGTACAGTATGTGTTCCCGTGTATTTGTTGTCTATATTTAAATTCAAGATAAACGCCGATAAGTCAGGGGGTGGTTTAGAAAGAATAGAGGAATTTGAATGCACATTTGTAAAATGAGTACAGATTTAAGACTCGCGTTAAAAGCTTGGCTCTTGGCAATAATGAATTGTACATTGTTAATTCACTGTATTAAATGAATGCCAAATAAACAACTTTAAATATTCTTCAATGAAACTATCAATACATCTTGTCGGCCCCTGGACACAGGGAGACAGAGACACAAGATGACTACCAATGATGCAGCTGCATCATTTTGCATCTTGTTTGTCATTCTGCATCTTGTAAAAGTCGTTTTGAGTGTCTGAAGTCATTCTGCGTGTGGTTTGAAGTCATTGTGTGTGGTTGAAGTAGTTTTGTCTCTGTAGTCAATCTTTCTCAAGTCGTTCTGCATCTTTTTAGTCTTGATTGATTTTCTTGTCAAGAGGCCCCTGGTCTGTTCCCGATGCCACTAATAGACCAACTACCTTCCTTCTGACCACCAGCAGTGGCCAATCAGATCCCAGGGGAGGCCTGTGCCACCACTGCAGCCCCGCCCCTGCTTGTAGTATGTACTTAGGTGTCTTAAGTTGAGCACAACTGGCAGCATTGGCCATATACTGCAGGGCAGCACCAAGAGTGCCTGACAATTTAGAAAACAGGGAACTAGTTACTTTTAGTGTCGTCTTTAATTCAGAATTTATTCTAAGCTTTATTAGAACTGATTTAATCAAATTGAATTGTTTATTTCTGACAATTTGCCCAGGTTGGGAAGATAAGGTACAGTATGTTTACTCTAAAAGTAATTGTAGATAATCTGGTTCCCAGTTCATTCCCACATCTTTTGTGACCAGTTAGGAGTTGAAGAGAGAATAAGTTGTTGCGTGGTCCTGATGACTCGGGTAAAACCCCATGCAGCTGGTTTAGAGCTCACCAAGCAGTACACACAGATTTATCTGCAGTACATTTGCATATAACAATTAAGTTATGAGTGTAGGTATTTAATCATTTTGGTTAACTTGTGAAATATCTTCACACATACTGTGGGTCAAATCCTGGCAAACTAAATAACAGTTGAGTGTGGGCCATCTTGATAAAAATGTCCCTCTGTTGGTAAACCGGGGAAGACATTTTCTACGTGTGGATCAGTTGAACTCTACAAACTAAAAATTGACAAGCATTTTACTAAATGTGACTGTAAAACTAACTTCACCTTAGTGACCGGCGTCTGCTCGGGTTTCTCCCTCTGTTGCATTTTTAAATAATAGCTAAAGACCTAAAAAAAAAACATTATCAGAATCTTGGATAATCTAATGTTAAGTTGCACAGAAGCTTTATATGGGTAGTGTTAATAGTTACCAAAAGCTATTAGCATAGACAAAATAGTTCCACATTTGAGTAACCCAAACAGGCAGGCACAGCAGTTGCAGGGACTCTGACTGGCTGCGATCTGTGCAGCCACCACGGAAGGACAGATGAGAGTGGTACAAAGTGAACAGAATACCAAACCAGATACTTATTTGTCAGTTTAGTTCCCATTCCTCCCCCCCGCCCAAACAGACTAATAGACCCCAGCAACAACATGTCAGACACATACAAAGGGCAGCACGGTCCAGTCTATCTCTGCCAATATCATTCTTGGACGTACGTACGAGGCTTACAGAGGTACATACAAGCAGTTACACACACACTGATAATGTTGTCGAAGTGCAGTGAGGACAATGTGCTTCCATACAATCCAGCTACAGCATTAACAAACTTAAGAGAATGCAAATTGATTACTTTTTTTTCAGCTTAACTGTATCGCACCCATCTGCACACACACACACACACATGCGCGCACACACACACAGCAACCCCCCCCCCCCCATGTCCCAAAGCGCATCTAAAATCAAATTATAGATCTCCCCTAGACAAACCCAACACATTCCATTGGAATTCACGTGGATTTGATCATTCCTCCACACCTTTTCACCCCAACAT
Source organism: Zingel zingel (assembly GCA_023566125.1). Taxonomy (NCBI): domain Eukaryota; kingdom Metazoa; phylum Chordata; class Actinopteri; order Perciformes; family Percidae; genus Zingel; species Zingel zingel. Next base: position 26,076,486 of record CM042325.1, read on the forward strand.
CCAATAATCTTGAGTCTGACCTTCCTGCACACAACCTCCACTTTGTGTACTTTTAAGTGTGTAACCCCACCCCATCATCCCTTCCCACCACAACCCGCACCCCCTCCCCCCCTGTTGGCTCTGCCCTCTCCTCTCCAGTTGAGCTGAGGTTGGTAGCTGTACAGTAAAATTGGGGGTGCAGTCTTTTTATGCTGAGCTGAAGAGGGGAAGGGTGGGTGTTGGTTGGTGGGTGGGTGGGTGGCTGGGAGGAGCAGGAAGGCAGCGCTGCTCAGTCATCTTCCAGTCCCTGGTTGAGGAGAAAGTTGGCCGCCAGGTTCTCGTTCTTCTCGCAGGCAAAGTAGGCCTGGATCACCAGAGCCTCGGGGAAGCCCAGCGCTTTCAACTGTTGCGACGAGATATAGAGAAGGACAGAGTAGGGAGATAGGAACAAAGGCTTTAAGAACAACAGCACCTGCAACTTTTTCTGTTTCTAATCTAACAATGTACAAACTAAAAACAACAAAACTACAATTACTGCCTTGGATTACCGGTTGTATGCCTCCGCCAACCAGCGCAGTTGTTGCAGTTTACGTCCATGTCTGTCCAGACTCATAATATATGTAGTGAAGACTTTGAAGGAATTTAATAAAAAAAAAAAAAAAAAAAAAAAGGTATTAAGTGTATTTTTTTGTTGTTGTCGAAACATGGATGCTTCACACACATCTTCAACTCGGTAGGACAGAAGATCTATGCAAACGCCACAGTGCTGGAGACCAAATGTCTCCCCTTCTGTTCCTGAGCTATGCTGTTGAATAACGGCCAGAAAAGTGCTTTTGCAGAACATCATGATGTCACAGTGAAGTTGACCTTTTGGATTGAAAATGTCATCACTTTATCCTATTAGACATTTGTTTGAAATGTCATACATTAGTGTAGGAATTCTTGAGTCATGGCCAAAAATGCGTTGTGATGCCACAGCGTTTTAGAACTTTTGTCAGTTCATCCTTGAGTCCAATGGTGCTTTTCCACTACATGGTACCTGCTCGACTCGCCTTTCTTGGTTTTCTATTACAACCTGGTACCTAACACGTACTTCTTTCTTTTTTTTTTTTTTAGTGCCACCTCAGTCGAGGTTCCAAGTGAGCTGAGGCAACACCAAAAGGTGACGTGAAAGGGTGCCCTGAACAAACCCGCCACTTTAAATATACTCAGCACAAAAAAAAGAAACGTCCTCACTTTCAACTGCTTTTATTTTTAGCCAACTTAACATGCGTAAAACTTTGAACATAAAAAAAAATTCAACTACTAAGAAATAAACTGAACAACGTTTCACAGACATGTGACTAACAGAAATGGAAAAATGTGTCCCTGAACAAAGGATGTCAACATCAAAAGTCACCGTCAGTATCTGGTGAGGCCACCAGCTGCATTAAGTACTGCAGTGCATCTCCTCCTCATGGCCTGCGCCAGGTTTGCCAGTTCTTGTTGGGAGATGTTACCCCACTCTTCCACCAAGGCACCTGCAAGTTCCCGGACATTTGTGGGGGCCATGGTTCTCACCCTTACCCTCCGATCCAACAGGTCCCAGACGTGCTGGGATTGAGATCCGGGCTCGTCGCTGGCCGTGGCAGAACACTAACATTCCTGTCTTGCAGGAAAACGCGCACAGAACGAGCGGTATGGCTGGTGGCATTATGCTGTAGGGTCGTGTCAGGATGGGCCTGCAGGAAGGGGACCACATGAGGGAGGAGGAGGTCTTCACTGTAACTTTTATTATGTTCACACAAAGTTTTACGCATGTTGGCTGAAAATAAAAGCAGTTGAAAGTAAGGGGACATTTCTTTTTTTGCTCAGTATAGCTTAGCCAGCTGTGGGATTTTTTTGCTGCCTCCAGCTTCATTTGAAACAAAATGTGTCTTCTGGCTGTGGCAACAACAACACACCTTCAACGTTCTGTGTGCGCATCGCGTTAGGGCACGGCAGTTTACTGCGGCGTCGCTATGAAGACCAGCCACGCTGAGGCGGTACTAAAATCTGCAATGGAAAATGGACGCACAGTGCGGCGAGTCGAGCAGGTACCATGTAATGGAAAAACGCCACACGTGGACATGTGTGCCAAATGTGAAGAAGCTCCCTGCAGGTGTTCCTGACACAATACATTCGCAAGAATGGGAAGGACAACAGACAGACAAACCCAGAAACCTAACTCCTCCGGTACAGAGGCTTAGAAACACATTTTCAATATTCACCCTTTCGATGGCTTCCTTCTCCTGAGGTGTAACCTGGATATAGTTGACAGGTGCGCCCTCCTCCCCTGCTGCCCCCAGGTCTCCAACTTCTGGCGCCTCTCCCCCCTCTCCCACTGGCTCATTCAACATCTGGATGAACAGCTCCTGATGCTGACTGATTTGCTGGGAGAAGAGAGAACAGATGAGACGCTAAGAGTCAATAGTTGTCATCGGACATGTATACGTAGGCTGAGATCCGTCAAATGAAGGGATAGAGTAAACTGAGGCACTCAAGAGGGGTAAAGTTTAAAAAGCCTTAAATATATTCTGGGCTAAATCATTAAAACGTGACAATGCGTTTCGGCCATTTAGGCCTTCATCATGGCAAGTATACAATGTTTGTCTTTGAGCTGTATCTTACAGCTCATTGGCCAGTGACCACATGGTTAGTGTGAACAGGTAGTCACATGGCAGACAAAGCAGTGATCACATCAATAATGGTTTGACAGAATTCACTGCTGTCGGTCATGTGACTCTACCTGTAACTTTACCCCTCTTGAGTGCCTCACACCTACACGGCCGAGCAGCACTCCACGCAGACTGCGTTGTGACTCAAGATGTGAATTTGCAAACAAAACTAAATTGAGATGCAGGCCGGCTTGCTTGCGTGCCTGCCTGTGAATAGCTCTGTGTGTGGCCATCGACTGCGTTACCTGTAGAAGTTGAGGATTCTCTCTGCCTAGTTGTTGGAGAAGAGCTGGTAGCAGAGCAGGGTTCTGCTGGATGGCCTGTCTCATGTGCAAGAACTGGGGCTGGGTCCGCAGGAATGCAAGTGGGTTCTCTCCTAATGGATGTAAAAAAAATTAGCAAGAGAGCAAACTAAATCAATTACATGCAGGACAATAGAGATGCATCGGTACCTTCGATTGCCTACGTGTCTTCATTTTGCAAAAACTAATTTCTACTATTTCACGTTGAAGTCCAGATTCAGCTGAGAAAAGGGCTTTCTCTGACCAACAATCAAAAAACCCCAAATATTCAATTTACAATAATAAAGACCAAGAGAAGTTGCAAATTTTAATTTCAGAACAATCAAATGTTTATCGGTGCATCCTTCCAGGCAGCGCAGCCTGGAAGGCACTAGGATTAGGCAATGGTTAGGGTTAGGTGTCTTGAAGTCAACGGTCGCAGCGCTGCCTGGAAGGAGATGTTGGGGGCTTAAACACCATCGAGCTCAAATGTTTGGCTTCTTTGCTCAAAATTACTTAAAAAAATAAATTCTTGGTCTCGATCAACTCAATAGACTAATCGTTGAAGCGCTAGTCCCATCAAACAAAATGCCTTTATCCACTCAGAGACAAGTCTCCACATGAAGGAATAGAAAGTTGCCACCAAACCTGAACCTAAGAAGTCTAACAACAGTTCACACACAGTCACAGCAGAGAAACATTCTGACTAATGAGTCATATGATGAGTCATTCCCTGCCACTGGGGCTGTAACATTTATTAATTGTAGTCATCTGTACAGTAAATGTTTCCAGGACTAGCCTAGTCTCAAAGAATTTGATGCATGGATACTAGTTGGGGCCAATACAATGCAATCCTATACTTTTGGGGTCTTTCCTATTCACATATTAAAGATATGGGAGGCAGTTTTTAAAAACCCACTGATCAATACCCCACCAGTACTGGGATTTTGTTTTGGATTTTTTTTTTCCACAGTAGGGAGGGACAGACACAAACGTCGACTGGATGTATTTTCAGACCGAGTTGAGCGTGTGCCTCACCCTCTGATAGAGGTGGGGCTTCTGTGGGTCCAGACGCGGGGGCCTGCGCTGGGGGATTACTCTCCTGGACTGGGCTGCTGGGGATACCCTGGAAACACAACAATACAACTGTCCATCACACACACACACCCACATACGCCAAAGAACATGGAGGGATCAAAATAGTGCGAGGGCAGTGGACGTTAGTTGGCACCTGATCATTTGGTTTATATTAGTTGGAAATTACAACTCAATACACTTAATTTAACCCTGCACTGTTCATCATAATGGACAACTGCAGTATCCTTAAATAGCATACACTCAGTGGCCAGTTTATTACTGTAGATGCAACTAGCCAAAACTAAGGTAAGCTAATACAACAACCCTTTGTGGAGGGTTTTAATGTTCAGTTCTGTTATAACTATTTTGAAGAGTTGATTCATTTTTATGGGGATAATCATTAAGAGGCTAATTGTTTTGTGGTGCAATACAATTCAAAAACTGTCTTGCGTTATGAAAAAGGGTATATCATGTTTTGTCCACCCCATTTATATTAATGAGGTTAGACCAAAACAAATCTCAGTATGATATTACTTTACCTCACAGTGCACAGAGCAAAGCTTTATAAGAGGGAGGAACCGAGTGCTCATGTTCATGAAGCGTGGGTCACCATGCTAGATTACACTAAAACTAAACCAAGAAGCAGAGTGGCTCACGCTGATTAACATCACGTTCAGCCTAGTTAGCCATCCTCTTCCCAAAATGTGACTTCTCCGCTGTGTGTAAAAGCAGTGACCAAACAAAGCCGAGTAGGGGCAGCTGCTGGTCGGGGAGAGCTCAGAGATGTGAGAGAGGATGCTGGAGAGAGCACAGCTTAGCCTATGTCTAGTACATTTTAGGTTAGTTCTATGTAGGAAATGACACGTGGATTACCAGAATAGACTAACATGGTGGTCAGTAGGCACAACTTCTGCACGAAGTTCAACTAAATTTGTATAAAATAACTGGGAAAAACACAATAAGAATTGAATTTAATGTTAAACCAGTGGTGCTTTACCAGATGTAAAAATGTTATCATTTGTCTGTGTGTGAGACTCACAGTGAGAAGGTACTCCACAGCTCTGTGGGGGTTGTTGAAACTGGCCCGTAGCGCAGCCACCACTCTCTCCCTTTCGTAGCCCATAGACATGATCTCTGTGAGCATGGCCTCGTACTCTGCACCAGTCACTGAAAACGCAACACACACACACACAGCATATTTAGTATATTTGCACAGATACACCTCGGTGCATGACAATCAACACAGACATAAACAGAAAATTGCTTTTATAATCATACCTCCCATCAGAAATGTTGTTTTCCTAAATATAGAACTTAGTTAATACATTTGAAATATTACAAACCTTAAAAGAAATACTCCAACAAAAGTTTTTTTTCCCCTAAAAAGGTTTGTCCTGTATATTTACATTTATTAATTTGACACTTTTGTCCGCAGCGACTAACCACTGTAGCTTGCTCCTTTTGTGGACGGCAGCTGTAGTCGGCAGAGAGAGGATATGCTGTATCAGCTGTTGTGATTTAACATTTTGATGCATCTTTTTGCTGTGACGGCGCGTAGAGAATATAAGTAGCTAACTGTTGTGGACCTGACTACACCTGAGCTCCTTTATGAAGAAGCAAGCTGCTATTTCAGGCACAGCAAAACATAACCCAAATTTTACACAAGAAATATACTGCTGTGATATTAACCCATTTATAACAGTCACAATTGTGCACTTATAGCAACTACTGCACAGCGTGCACATCTGGCAGGGATTCATTTGTTACCTACCCAGCGCTGAGGAGGCATCCAAACCACCGCTGCTGGAGCTAGAAAACAAAGGTGGAGCGGGAAAAAAAATAAATAAAAAAAATCAGACAACACTTCTGTGATTCCCAGGTGATGAGTAAAGCAACAGACACTGTTGACAACTGAAATTAGATATAAGCATCCATTCCATTAAATAAATATGCTGCTATTTTTTTTTTTATACATTTGAATAATATTCGAATATTTAATGCTCAAATGCAGCCTGATATTAATACGTACTACACTACTCAGGCTTATGCATCGTCAATGCCACCATAAGCATGTGGTTGTTGTTACATATTCTGTCCACTAGAGGGACTTCTAACATTAGCCTGGCCTTTAAGAGGAACTACGTCATGGCGCATTGCACACAACTTTGTTAACATTCATTTTCCACCACGAGCACACAGCTACAAACACAAATCAACAGAGAACTCTGTAATCAAACATTATCTATTATCATTTAGTGGCTCTGTTGTAAAGGCTAACTGTGCTTGGTTAGCACAGTGACCGCACAGCCGAAACGATTTGTCATGAACTAAGTAACCGTGTTAGCTAAGATGCTAATGGCATTGATAACTAAGCCAAACGGTGCTGTCACTACTATTTTAGTGATTTATAAGCAACCTGTTTCTTGCAGATTGTCACGTTACTGAGAATACAGCTATTAGAAGGTAATGTATGAAGTTGAAGCTAGTCTGACAGCTGTAGAGCAGCTAACATAAACTTTAGCTGTCTCCATGAAGCTCCCAGCTAAGCTAACGTTACTATAACTCGCGACGCAGTTAGGAAACAAGAATGAGCTAACTAATGTTAACATAAGCACTTTGGCTCGGTGGATGTCAATTTTAAAATCATGTTAAAACTATGATGATGTACTAACGTTCCTCGGTACGTAACGTTAGCTTAGAGCTCACAATGCCTTGTGTTTCTCACTCCCGCTAACTTATTGTTCATAAGACGTGACATGAGTGACACGTGGGTAGGCTTAGGCGAGAAGAGGGATATTATCTAACATTAGCCAACATATTTATAAAAAAAGTCAGATTCGAATAGTGATTTCAGCATTCAAATAGTATTGATTTTTGTACTATTCTAATTATATTCGACTTTCGGTATTCGGAGAGAGGGGGAGAGAGAGAGAGAGAGAGAGAGAAAAAAAAATATATATATATATATTTTTTTTTTTTTTGTACAATTCTGACATCTTTTATTTATTAATAAAAGAAAATAAATGTCAGAATTGTCTTGAATCCTAAACACTGAATAACCCATGTTCCATAGTCATTTAGCTGATGCTTTTATCCAAAGCGACTTCCAATTGCTACATATGTCAGAGGTAACACACTTCTGGAACAACTATGGGTTAAGTGTCTTGCTCAGGGACACATTGGTTGATGTATCGCAGTGGGAATCAAACCCGGGTCTCCTGCACCAAAGCCATGTGTCATATCCACAATGCCATGCTCTGATCAAACAAAAAAAATGGTTTCAATAACACTGCAAGTTGTGTAATAGACAGGTTCTACCTGGCTGGCTGTTGTGGTTCTGTGGCTGCGGCACTTGGCTCCTCTTTGGCCTCCTCGGAGGGAATGGGGACAGCTGCTGGGGTTGGGACTGGGGCTGATGCTGGGGTTGTGGCTTGGACAGCTGTTGACGTGGAGCCCGAGTCCTGTACAGGGGGCTTGGGGGCGTCTGAGGCCGGGGGTGAGGCGGCAGCTGCGGATTTAGCCTTTAGCCAGTTCAGAAGAAGGTGCTGTTAGACGGCTGTGGCTAGAAGGGATACAGCTACGGCCGGAAGTTATGCAAACTTTCGCAAAATCTACTAAAATATAACTATATAATTTTAATACTTTCACCCAGGAAACTCGTGTTCGTTCCTCGGGAGTGTTTCAGTCCAAACCAAGATCTTTCTCCTAAACTTAACTAGTCGTTGCCATAGCTGTGTCCCTTCAAGCTTGAACCCTATTAAGAGCAACTTAATAGTAAAAATGTCTGACCTTAAACTCCAACAGAGTGTGTATGTGTAAGATATATATATATATATATATATATATATATATATATATATATATATATATATATATATAAAATAAAAGACCTAACTGCCGACCATAGATTAGCTCAGAAAAGTTGAAACACCCCCCCACACTATAAAAACCCAATGACATCTGAGTATTACAATCAATTCAGATCTTACCTTGGAAACCATCACTACAACAAAATTCTTTTCATCAATGTTGTAGTCCTTAATAGGTGTGTCATCTTGCAGGATTTTTCCGGCGTATATCAGCTTCTGCCCAGATACAGGAAAGTTGTCTTTTCCTCTTTCTGCTTCTATCTTCTCTTTCAAGGCCTTCACCTGGTAAAGAAGAGATTCATCAAAATCAATAACCATCGAGGTACAAGCACTTTCTAATGCTTTTATTTCTACTGCGACTGCTGGACAGGCGCGCTGAGCGGTTGGAGGTCTATGACTTGCTCATGAACACCTTGGCAGTGCCCAGGAGGTGAACTGGCATCTCTCCAGCTACCAGTCCACACTCCGTCCAAGTCCGTACGGGGTCTTGAACCAGCGACCCTCCGGTTCCCAACCCAACTCCCTACGGACTGAGCCACTGCCACCCCAAAATAAGATTAAAGTTAAATATCCGAATGATATAGCTACACTTTGAGTGACCTAATGCCAATAACGCAACATAATGTTAACTCAAAGTTGGCCTTGCTAGCTACACGTCAAAGATGTGAACATGCTAACAAACTTAGCCAGCTTCACAGTCCGCTACCAATGAGGCTAATCGTAATTAGCAGTGTCATAAGCGTTAGCATTAGCAATGGCACTCGTATCGCAGTGTGAAGCTTAAGCTCATTACAGAAGTTACAGCATTACATACTAGATGACATCGGATATTACTGAAGAGCAGAAGTAGCAAAGGAACCACGACACAAACTTGAAACGATTATAAATTCGTTAGCAGTCGCGTCGCGATGGCTTTGTTAACGGGCTGTTCGGCTAGCTAACTGGCTAACGCTTGCTAGTTTGGTTTCGCGTTGTTTAGCAGCCGTTTCATGTGTTGCCAAACTCGTAACACGTGCTATTAATGGGCACCCTTTTGCCGAGACTACATAAAGTATTATCTCATTGTAAATATCAAATACAACTGTTTGGTATTCACGTAAAGTTAAAACATAGGTCCGACAGCTGGGACTGTTAGCTAAAGTTAGCTAGCTAATAGCCACTCACCGTTTGTACGGGGTCTATCTCAATCTGAATGGTCTGCTGTTGCAGTGTTTTAAGCGTGATCTGCATGGTGGCGGTGGCTGACGTTGTGTCAGATGTGCTTCAAACGGAGAAATAGTTGCTCGCTAAGTAGTTAATTTGTTTTTAAAGTTGGCGTTTCTGGTAAGATAACGACAAGCTGAAAAATGTGTGTATCCATGAGCACTCAGCAAATCGCCATCTTTGGTGACAAGTTGGTGGTGCGGCGAGAAAAGCTCCGCTGGAAGGTACGAGATCTCGTGCTGTACGACGCGACTATGGTAAGTCGTTTTAACGTTTGAAAGATTTCACTTTATTTTGTATTTTGAATAGTCATACTTTCAGTGTATCCAAAGGATAACAATTCAATATATCTGCAATTACAGTCCGACGGGTAAGAACAATAATTCAACATATCTCCAAATAAATGCAAGATTTTCATGATATTTATAATTTATTAGATTGATTTTGACAAATATATATTAAATAGCATATTATTCTATTTAGGCAAGCTGCAATTCGTTTAATAATGTCTATCTAATCAATAATAATCAAGTTTTTGTGCAGAATTTTAATATCTCAAAAAATGTGACTTAATTTATAAATTATTTTGTATTATATAGCCTAATACAATGAATTTACAATTTAGTTTAATCAACTGTCTGAAATGTGAATTTCAAATATCTCACATTGGGTCAAAATTAAAATTAATTCTGCCAACAGAATAGCATGATGAACTGGAAGAACTGATCAACCTTGCTTTGCATAAGATGGTTGGATGGTTATCTGAATCAATTCACGGCTACTCCTGTTACTTAATATCTTAAATGATCTATGTTAAAGGACCTGGGGGGAGGAAGTGCTGCAGCATGATGACCACAACCTCCTGTCTTTAAGGAATATGTATGTATTCAGGATGCATACTTCTACTTTGAAGGAATAGTGCCACATTTTGGAAAAAAAACAACACAATTTGCTAAGATTTAGATGAGAAAATTGATACCACTCTCATATTTGTCCATCAAATATGTAGCTGGTAGATAGCTAGCATCTAGCTTAGCTTAGCACAAAGAGTGGAAACAAGGAAAGAGCTAGCCTGGCTCTGTCCAAAGGGCCAAAATCCAGCACCTCTAAAGGTCGGTAATTTTTAGTTGTTGTTGTTTGTTGAATCGTCCACAAACCAAAACGTCAAAATTATAAGTTGGTGTTTTACAGAGAGTTAATGTGCGGGACTATTTCTTGGCTGGTATCAGTAAGTTCCTGAAGTCTTGTCGTCACCTTGAGGCTAGCTGTTTCCCCCTTCCTTCCAGTCGTAATGCTAAGCTGACTAGCTGGTTGCTTGCTGTAGCCTTATATTTACCATGGAGACACAATGGTTTTCTCATGGTGTTCTCTTCAAGAAAGCAAATAAGAGTGTTTCCCAAAAAAGTAGAGCTGTAGCTTTAAAATAAATCCTGATTTATTTCAAATAGATCTTGATTTATAACTTAAAATGACATCAGAATCTCTTCATTATTATGGTGTTTTGTTGCTCTTTCTTATTACTTTTGTACTTGGATGATTAGGTGAATTAGGCAGACACAGAGACGGATTGTTCCATTGTCCCAAATCCTTGTTGTTGTTTTTATAATTTTTAACACAAAACTGTAAGCTTAAAATGACACCAACCACTGTGATTCTTACCACTGAATGACAACATCAGCAGATCTGTTATTTTTATAACTTGATGTAGCCTACCTGATGGAACTGCTGGCACCATGGCAACCAAATATTTCATCTGTATCAAACCCTATGAGTGATCAAGGTAGAGATGGAGTGACCCTGCCCGGAGGAAGCCCGGGGCCCCCGTCTGGATCCAGGCCCAGACGGAGGGCTCGTTGGCGAGCGTCTGGTGGCCGGGTTTGCCACGGAGCCCGGTCGGGCACAGCCCGAAAAAGCTACGTGGCATCCATTCCTCCAGCCCATGGGCCCACCACCTCGGTCGATAGTCGAACCTCAGGTTGAAGTGGAACAATGCGGATTCCGTCCTGGTCGTGGAACAACGGACCAGCTCTTTACTCTCGCAAGGATCCTGGAGGGAGCCTGGGAGTATGCCCAACCGGTCTACATGTGCTTTGTGGATCTGCAGAAGGCGTATGACCGGGTACCCCGGGAGATACTGTGGGAGGTGCTGCGGGAGTATGGGGTGAGGGGGGGTCCCTTCTCAGGGCCATCCAATCTCTGTACGACCAAAGCGAGAGCTGTGTCCGGGTTCTCGGCAGTAAGTCGGACTCGTTTCAGGTGAGAGTTGGCCTCCGCCAGGGCTGCGCTTTGTCACCAATCCTGTTTGTAGTATTTATGGACAGGATATCGAGGTGTAGTCGGGGTGGAGAGGGGTTGCAGTTCGGTGGGCTGGGGATCTCATCGCTGCTTTTTGCAGATGATGTGGTCCTGATGGCATCGTCGGCCTGTGACCTTCAGCACTCACTGGATCGGTTCGCAGCCGAGTGTGAAGCGGCTGGGATGAGGATCAGCACCTCTAAATCGGAGGCCATGGTTCTCAGCAGGAAACCGATGGAGTGCCTTCTCCAGGTAGGGAATGAGTCCTTACCCCAAGTGAAGGAGTTCAAGAACCTTGGGGTCTTGTTCGCGAGTGAGGGGACAATGGAGCAGGAGATTGGCCGGGGAATCGGCGCAGCGGGTGCGGTATTACATTCAATTTATCGCACCGTTGTGACGAAAAGAGAGCTGAGCCAGAAGGCAAAGCTCTCAATCTACCGGTCAGTTTTCTTTCCTACCCTCACCTATGGTCATGAAGGCTGGGTCATGACCGAAATAACAAGATCCAGGGTACAAGCGGCCGAAATGGGTTTCCTCAGGAGGGTGGCTGGCGTCTCCCTTAGAGATGAGGGTGAGAAGCTCAGTCATCTGGGAGGAGCTCAGAGTAGAGCCGCTGCTCCTTCGCGTTGAAAGGAGCCAGTTGAGGTGGTTCGGGCATCTGGTAAGGATGCCCCCTGGGCGCCTCCCTAGGGAGGTGTTCCAGGCACGTCCAGCTGGGAGGAGGCCTCGGGGAAGACCCAGGACAAGGTGGAGGGATTATATCTCCAACCTAGCCTGGGAACGCCTCGGGATCCCCCAGTCGGAGCTGGTTAATGTGGCTCGGGAAAGGGAAGTTTGGGGTCCCCTGCTGGAGCTGCTACCCCCGCGACCCGACACCGGATAAGCGGACGAAGATGGATGGATGGATATCTTGAATGTATTTGAATCTTGTTAGAGCAAAACATTTTTACCTGCATGGCTCGTCAAATCTAAAGTCTACTGTGAGTGTTACCAAGAATATATGTAACGCGACAGCGCACACACACACACACACACACACACACACACACACACACACACACACACACACACACACACACACACACACACTGTATCTGTGCAGTTTTGTGATGCAGTCAGCAGGGGGCAGAGTTTGACCATTCACAGACAGACAGTACTGCAGATAGCAGAGCATGACTGACAGAGAGCGGAAAGCCAGGAGGCATAATTCATAACATTTCTAAATATTGAAAACGGCTATGTCACTGGCTGTGTGTGTTTTGGATGATGCTTTATTTGTTTAACTGGATCTGTCAGGAGAATGGAGAGCACTGGCAATGGAAAAAGGCTGATAATATATCATAGACAGGTGGATGGATAGATGAATGAGTCCACTCACTCAAATGTATGCAGCTACTCCTGTTGAAAGACATAGAAGGGAATGACATAGCTCTGGCCCTTCACATGTTGGACATATATTGAATGGACAGTGGAGAACACTGGGGGCAGTTCCTGTGTGAGTGCCACAATAATCTGATGTAATCATCAGAATAATATCATATCTTATCTTTGTCTCATTTCGAGCCACCAAATTGCACATACTTTAGGCATACACACAAGTAATAATGTACACATACACATGCACCGGCTGTGACCACCAGTCAAACCTCCCAGCAAGCATTGCAACATGAATATTTTATCAAACTACCCCCTCACCCATTGCTCAATGCCAAGTTTGGCGGGGTCTCTCTGTCATTTCTCTACTTACTGTTGCTCCTCAACCTATTTTCTCTTCCTGTCTCCTTCCCCTCTTTCCTCTCCTCCAAGTTTTTGTTTTGCACACAACTTCTTCCACGCCTCCATTTGGTCATCGTTGTTTCTTCTGCATTTCCTTTGACTAAGTGAATGATCCCGTTTTGTTAACATGGTGTGAAATCTGGTTGAAAGGGGAGAGGGGGGGGGGGGGTACATGGAAGAAGAGGGAGGGAAAAGCCAAAATAACAGGGGGAAGTGAGGAGTAGATGACAGAGAGAAAGTAAGAGAGAAAGGAATGTAGATAGAAGACTGTCAGAAAGTGGAAGGGGGATGAAGGGAGGGAAATAGGCAGAGATTGGGGGTGTGTGTGTGTGTGGGGGGGGGGGGGGGGGGATGGTGCCCTAAATGTGTGTTCATCTGGGTTAATTCTCAAAGACAGAACTATTAAAGATTAACAACGGACCACCATGTTTTATTGAGACGAGCAGCATTCAAGGGCATATGGCTCCAAACACAGACCTACTTAAAATCTTTTTTTGTGTGTTTTTTGTGTTTGCGTGTGTTTTTCTGCAGGCTTTTATTTTGTCCAGACAAAAAGACCATCTTTTGTGAAAAGCCGTGTTATGACTGTAGGCAAGGCTTTTTGCTGCAGTGCTGCAATGCTGCAGTCGTACCTCAATTAGATTGGCCTCACTCAATGTACAGTATGTCCACATTTGAATTAGTTTCCATTGTTTTGGAAAATACCAGGATCTGCAGATACTCAATATTAAATGACACATTGGGAGCGTGGGCAAAAATAAATAAATAAAAACTTGCTGGGACATTGTAGCTTACCTGTTGCCATGATCCTGCCACTTTGCTTGCCATAGATAGGGGATTAGCTAGCAATATTCATTTACTCCAAGAGCTGTTCAAACTGAACAGACTATACTGAATCACTACTGATATTTGATACATTTGATATTTGTTCATATACATTACTGACTTTTTACATTTTTACACAAGCAATAGGAAAGTAATATACTATTTCCATCCCTGCTTGCTTTTTTAATAATGCCCATCAGCAACAATTCCTTCAGTGACATCCTTTCCGATTTATTTGTTGTTGTTGTGGGAAACATGAAATCCAGCGTTTGATTGATTAGCTAAGAAAAAGGAGCTGACATGCCTTGGCTCGTTTCTGAGAAGCTAAAACTTTGTAAACGAGTTCTACACAAACCTATAGAAAAAAATCCTCTGAGTGCTGCTACATTTTCATTTTCTGAGCACCTTCCAACTGCTTTCTGTTTAAAAATAAACAAAACTCTACTTGTCCACTGGATATTCACGATGGAGTCAGAAATGTGTTATAACTTTAAGCCCTTGGTATATCTAAACACAATGCACAGTTATATAAATCACTTTATGGACAGACACATACACATACAAACACACACTCAAAAACACCATCCGTGTGTTTAAAATAATTTTTAATTGGGGTGTAGGTGGCAGAGGAACAATCGACTGTGTCACTCCTCCTCCTCTCTGTTGTCTCTGTCCCATGAGAGAAATCCTTCTATTCTTCTACAGGAACACCCCCACAGCACTGTGTCATCTGCATAGGTGTGTGTGTGTGTGTGTGTGTGTGTGTGTGTGTGTGTGTGTGTGTGTGTGTGTGTGTGTGTGTGTGTGTGTGTGTGTGTGTGTGTGTGTGTGTGTGTGTGTGTGTGTGTGTGTGTGTGTGTGTGTGTGTGTGTGTGTGTGTCAGTGCTGTCACCAGTGCAATGAGTAAGTCATGTATGCAACCTACAAGGATTCTTGTTAATATAAGACTTCTGAGACCCATTAGGCTTACACTCTTCACACACGTAGGCACACACTCACGGTCTGTAACATCATTCTGTTTTTCTTGTTTCTGTGTATTACTTTTACTTCCTGGTAAATTGTGTATTTTCTGCATTTAATGCTGTACTTGTATGTACAAAGTCCAGCTAATAATAGCATTGTGTTGAATATTCTCCTCTTTGGTCGTAGTTCCATACAGTAAATCCTCAGGCTGTTGTCACGACCTATTTGTACATAAAGATACGAAAAGTAAAGCACCGTAATTCATATGTATTCCATGTATTTATTGCTGTATGCACCACATTGACTGCTTCTGTATAAGAACGATAAGTAACGCAGGGCTTTTATGAAGGGAAGTGGAGTTTGTGTCCCGGGGGAAAAAACACAAGACTTTCACTCAGGAAACATGTCGAGTCCCAGGAGTGTTTTAATCCAAACTACTATCTTTTTTTCTAATCGTAATTAGTCGTTTTGGTGCCTAAACTTAACTGTCGTCGCCGCATGACAGTCACCTTTTGCCGGCTAAAGTCAACTGTCATGGCCTTTGAAACGACCGGCACCTCACAGTGACCAGTACCCGGCTCACAGAGACCTTTTGTAAGATATCATACTAATTGGTGTGCATAGGTTTTTGTACGATATCATACGAACCCTTTCATGAGAATGCATTGAAAACCTAACAACTTTCAGCTATCAATGTGGTACAAGCAGCGAAATTCAGCAGAAGTGCATTTTTGAGTGTTTTCAACACAAAACGTGCCTCCTTTTACACAACCTCTGGGAATGATTAAATTTTAAGAATTAAAAATGTGTGATGGTTCAAATTTAAACTCACATCCTGTTTTGTCCCCCACATCCTGTTTCAGAGGGGAATAGGAAAAAAAAACACCAGACAACATCAAGCTTCTTTTGACTTTAACTTTAAAGGCATACTATGTAACTTTTCCAGCTCGCGCGGTTGTAGTTCCAATGAGACAACCTGTAGGGGGACCGAAGAGGGAAAAGTTACATAGTATGCCTTTAAGAGCATGTGTTACATTGTATTAAAGGAGAACTCCGGGCAATTTTTACGTTAATCTTGATCGCTATACTTTTTTGAGTACTGTCTATAGCAAAAAACACGAGCCAAATTGGTGCTAGCAACATCGAGCTGCCGCAGCTAATGCCCAGAGCTCCCAGTTAGCTAAAACGGCAGTTATGGGGGCATATCATAAAGAGTGCCTCTTAACACAAAATGCAATTAAAATGTCTGTGCAACATGAACAGGGCCCTTACATGACAACAAGAAGCGTTTTGAACTCAGACATTGTTTAAATTCACCTACCCTGTTAGCTGCTAGCTGCCGTCTGGGATGAGTGAGTGTGTCCAGCCAGGCTTCGGTAATAATCATCAAGCAGCAGTTCCGTGTGTATTTGTAACATAAATATCCATTTTGTGTGCAATCCATCTGGCGTTGGTGAGTAGGAGTCTTGTTCGTGTCAATCGTTGTGGTTTCCTTAGCCGGGCTAGCAGGTCCGGCCGGCGTCCCTGCTTCTGCTAAACGCATCTTGTTGTCATGTAAGGGCCCTGTTCATGTTGCACAGACATTTTAGTTGCACTTTGAGTCTGTTAAGAGGCACAAAGGCAGTCTTTATGATATGCCCCCAAAACTGCCGTTTTAGCTAACTGGGAGCTCTGGGCATTAGCTGCAGTAGCTCGATGTTGCTAGCACCAATTCGGCTTGTGTTTTTTGCTATAGACAGTACTCAAAAAAGTATAGTGATCAAAATTAACGTAAAAATTGCCCGGAGTTCTCCTTTAATAAAAGCAGCACCCACATGTTCCTCTCCTTAACACCTCATCCAGTTTGCTAGATAAAGACATATGGAAAATCTCCAACAACAGCATTTACTGGGTATCTGCAGTTTTTGTGCCCGTTTTTGTGAAAATTAGTGAGGTTAAACAATGATCCTGGACTGGATTGAATCAGTTTAAAAGGGTAGTTTGGATTTTTTGGAAGTGTTACTTCCAAAAAATCAAAAAAATCAAATTACGCAACCCAACAGAAATTAATTTGTCATATAGTCTAACATAACGTTGTGTAATTTGAGACAAATTGTGTTATTTTTGTAGCATCTAATTAAAATCTTCTAATCTAAAATCTTTTACTCTTCATTTAAAATAGGTTTTATATTTGCAAGCTTATTTTATCAGTTGGTTTAGTTAGCTACACAATAGTTACACTCATTTCAATTAATTTCAGTACAACTCATTTCTACAAAAGAACTAGTCATGCAAATTAATTAATTTTGGATAAAATTGTTTGAGTTCCAAGTTTCTAATCAAGCTCTTCATTGCCAGTATACTGTATAGCCTAGAAAATGAGACTTTGTGAAAACAACCAAGAAGTGAAAGTAATCTTGAACACTGCACCATTCACAATGTCTTAAATCTTTCAGCTTTTATTATGTATTTGTCATTAAAGCCTCTAAACACCCACACAGGTGATTTCAGTTATTGTGGCTGATTAGACTCTGCTCAGGTTGAAGGTGGGTCGGAGCTTAGATGGGAGTTTATAGGTCACAAATCTTTTCTACCAATAAGAATGATAAAGGTGTCATTTGTCCTGCCCTAACTGGGGGGGAAAAGCTAACGAGAGGTTTAGGAAGATGTCAATCAATCAGTCTATTTAGCTAGGTTAAATGAAAACACTGTGTGGCTGTTCAGGGCCTTTAAAACTCTACCAATATAAACATTTATTTTCCTTGAGCCCTTTGGAACAAACCGTTTCATGCTGGCAAATGATTTAGTTGGACTCAGATTTTAGGATTCAACATTTCAGCTTTTCCATTCAGCTCTCAGCTGACTAACATCTAATGTGCTGAACAGGCTGCGTTTGAAGGTGACATCGAGGCTGGCTCACTGCGTCTGTTGGTTGCCATAGTGATAATGGATGCTCCTACAGTGACAGCTCAGAAACCATGCTGGGTAAACATGGACTCCCCTGAGAGCAGCACAACCGGTAATGACACCACAAAGGAAAAAACACAGACTTGGGCGCAACACACACACACACACACACACACACACACACACACACACACACACACACACACACACACACACACACACACACACACACACACACACACACACACACACACACATCACATGAATGATCACACAGGAAACTCACTGGGGACTGGGGTGCTTTAGTTGTTAACAACTCCATCATCTCTCCCTCCCTCTCTTTTTCTCACTTCTATCTATATCTGTCCTTCCTCACCCCTGTCTCTTTCAGGCCTACAGTATTCTCCCTTATTCAGCCAAAACTGGGCCACAGAGCACAACCCTATATCAGCTATGCACACACTCACTGCACATATATACGCACACATACGCTCGCTCACATGGACACGTCCTCGCACACGGAGAGATTTAATGCTAATTAGCTCTACAAACAGGTCCCAGCTTGCTCTGCGTGTGTGTGCGTGTCGGGGTGAGAGAGGGGCAGTGTGCCGTTAACTAACTAGTGTGTCGGGATTTCTTTTTCTGTCCTCATTTACGGAAATGGAGTTTGCCCCCTGAGTGACCCATATCTCCCGACACAGGGAGGCAAGAGAGGAAGAGAGGGAGGAAGGGATAGAAAGACATTAAAGAGCCATATCTTTGAATGTATTTATGAGAGACATCAAATGGGCAGATAAAGTCGAGGGACTGCAACAAAGTGAGATAAGGGAGGGAGACGGAGACATGTGGATGGACAGGACGTGTAAGAAAAGAGTGGCGAGATAGATGAGCGATGACTGAACTTTACCAGTTAGAGTTGGACTTTTCCTTGTAAGGCAAAGAGATGAAGCCAATTTCAGTGCTCTGGAGTCAGATGGTACATGGCTCAGTAAATACGTCTTAATGAACCAGATCCTTGATCCCCTCTCCATATACAGCCATGCACAATATACAGCAGGCTTTCCTTGACAGCTTTGTGGTACCGCAGTAGCCATATTATAAATCCTGTCCCATTTTAGCATCTAGATTGTGTACCATTTCCATAGACCTTCATTGTTATATTCTTGTTCAAAAACACCTTAGAAACACATAAATGAGCCGCACAGCTGCACTGGGTGACGAATTCCTTCATTACCATGGGCACTAGTTTATTTTGAGTCAGTCGTTCATACTCAGCTCTGATGCCCTAAATATGAGTACACTAAATGTGTATTAATCTGCGGCTAAAAATAGTCCTCAACCTATACACCATTTACTTTTGTTTAGGCAACGTGATATCGTGACTTACGTACACGCCACTTTCCTAAAGCCAAGTGGTGTGTTATCTGTACGCATTTTGAGCTATCCGCGTGTATGTCTACGCTGTATACAGTGGACGGCAGTCTGCAACGTCACAGCGTAAACATAACACAGCACTTTCTAAAGCCACGTGGCGTGTTATCGCGAGGATACATGTTATCGCGAGGCTACGGTTGGGTTTAGGTAAAGAAGAATGGGGTTGGGTTTCAGAAACGTGACACGCCACTTGGGTTGGGTTTAGGAAAAGAAGAACGGGGTTGGGTTTATGAAAAGAACAAACGTGGAAAGGAAACATCCCATGCAGGACACGAGCCCCGCTCTCCTGGTTGAAAGTCCTGTGTTTTACCCAACCCGGTCTCACGGCAGTTCGTGAAATGGTTACGTTATTTAATCCATTGATTCATTTTCACAGGGAAGTTTTTCTTGTTTTTTTTCGTGGTGGCCACCACGAAAATGTAAAGTAATGTATTTCAATGGGAAGCATATTTCGTGATCACAGCACGAAAACGGTAGGGAGTAGTATAAAAAGCCGAAAATCCGTGTGGGGAAGTTGGTCGGGGTGGTGGATGGGTCAAACAACACAGGACTTCCCGCGTGCGGCGTTTTGTTTCCCCGTTGTCTTCCTAATCACAACCGTGCCGTTAGTGTGGCGCGTCGCGCGCGGCTGTCTCCCGGCGTGTGAGGCGTCCTTTCCCTGTAGTCTTCCTAATCACAACCGTCCCGTTATTGTCGCGCGTCCCCCGCAGCCGCCTCCCGGCGTGCTGTCCACCACGAAAAAAATGTTAAATGTTAATGTTAAACTAAAAATAACGGGACAATTACATGAACTGCCGTGACACCGTGTTGGTTTTACCCATCCTCCACCCCGACCAACCTCACTATGTGGATCTTCTCCCTTTCATACTACTCTCTACGGCGCCAATTCACACACAATCGCAAGGTAATGTAAGTCAATGGAGGCCAAACGGCATTGATAAACACGCTAAAAAGCGAGTATGCGTCTTGATAACACGCCAACAATGGCATACGAATTGGCGTGTCATACATACGCCACTTCATGAGATCAGTCAGGTTTAGGTAAGATTTGCTAAAAACCACAGTGCCCAGATATTTTATGAAAATATTTAGCCTTTTTTTGAAAATGTCATCAACCTTGTTTCCAGGCACAGCTGTTCTGAGGAAAAAACAGACAGTTAGTGGCTAGCTGGTGAACATTTAGCAGCTAAAGAGAGCAATATTTCCCTCAGGAGTTGGTGGAGATCAAAACAGAGCTCACAGAGAATACTTACATTCACGTGGTGGTCAGAAACACGACTCCAAATGAATGCTAATATAGCTCCATATCTACTGGATGTGAAAATATGCAACTGTTTGCTAACACATATCAGGTTTCTGGTGAAAATATGTCACTGTAACTTGTTCAGCTTCCCTTAAAAGCTATAGTGCGTAGTTTCTGTTGCCCCAATAAGGTATTCTAAGTAATGACAACAAAACTGTTGGCGCATCCACATGATCCAAGTCTTTGGTGATATAGCAATAATTCCCACCCTTAATACGTTACAAAACCCATTACTAACCTGTTCAAGAGCAGTAAGGCGACATCCGTGTTTGACCTCAGTCCCGTTAGTCTTTTTCAGCGCTCTTCAACTAGGAAAAGCCACACGCAATGGTGTTTGTTTTTGCTGTCGGTCAGTTTCTTTTTTGGGATTTTAGTCCTGCTGAACGTGTAGGTCTTTTCTTAGCAGTACAGCCACTGACTGACAGCCTCGTGTTCAGCCATGAACGAGGAGCTGAACTATGTTGTTGCTGTAATCCTTTCTCAGTGGTGACGTAAAATGCATCACTCGACCTGCTGCGTGCAAATGTCGCTGTACTACACCATTTTATGAACATAGCTATACTGACAAATACAGAGAGAGTTTTGTGGAGCTGATAGACCTAATTATCTTTGTATCAACTCATTTGGCAATGGCTTGAATGTAACAGACGTTCATTATTATAAAATAGTTGCGCACTATAGCTTTAAGTGGCCAAAAGAATAAAAGAAAATCCTGCTTTGACAAACTAAATATACAGTATAATATAACAGATGAAGGAGAAAATGTATATAGAGGTGTGATGCTGCTGGCTACACTTTGTAGTCGATAGCAGGCCGCACAGTCGAAAACATTTTGTTCTCTTGTCTTCTGATAAAAGTGACTGAATAAAGGCATTCATCATTGAGAGTGAACTGCTGCACCATCAGCTAGTCATATAGTCAATAAGGATAACACACCACACTTTTCACAGTGGAAACTCAACATGTAAGTTTGTTCTGGTCTCACACCATTCAACACACTGGGACATAAAATACATAATGTCATGGTTTCTGCCAGTTGCATAGTATTAAACAATGAGAGTGATTGCTGAATGTGCCCTGAAAAAGGGAAAAGACAAAAAGAAGCTGTTGTGAAACCCCTACAGACTGCCTGCTCTATGTGGAATTGTTACACCATGTTAGCAGGTTGTCTGATTTGACTCCTTCAGTCAAAAGGTGTCATACCAGTGAAAATTAGGCTCACCAGTGAAGACAAAAGGAGGAGAAAAGCCTCAACTGACCTGGTATTTTTTCTGGGTAAAAGAGAGCCTGAAACATGCCTGTCCAGATGCCATTGTAGCCATCTGGTGTAACCTAGTTTTATCAGTATTGTACACAATCTACGCAATCCTTCTTGTTACACAAGATGCAGCGACTCCTCTGGAGTACAAAGATGATCAAACTTGGATGGAAGATAAGGAATGCCTGTGGAAATATTTCAGGATTATCCTGGTTTAGCAACAGCATTTTTACCTGGGTCAACTCCATAAAAAGAGCTTATATGATGGATGGTCCTCATACATTTTACATGATGGAATATAGCATCTACTCACCATAATTTTCTGGTTTTAGAAAAGGCCATGATCTTGTGCACTAGACTGCAAATGTGTTACATGAAAGTTTCCAATACTGGTGCCAGATTTTTATGTTTTATGGTTTGTGTCTGATCCTGCAGTAGATGGTGGTCAGCATGCCCCCAGTTTGGAGAAACAGACAAGAGTCCCAACACAGAAGCTAAGCAATGTACTGCTGGACGGGACCACAAAGCAAAATGTATTTTAGCCACCTAAAAAAAGGACCATCTAAAAAAATCAGTATCAGTTTAAGTGTAAGCTATATTTTCACCGCTTTACCTCGCCGTCAGACAGCCCTTTCCAACAGGGAACTGAAGCCGCCATGTCCATCCGTGGTCTTGTCAAAGCCACCAGACTCCTTTGGAAAAAAACAAAAACAAAAAACAAAACAGTAATTTTACCTCGCAGAACACAGGAGTTGCTGGTCTACCGCTGCCTCGATCAGTTAGTTAGTTTGTGTTATTTGTTATTTTGGTGTTTTAAAAGAGTTAGGAACTAACAAAACCAACGATCAAACTAATCAGTCAAAACAGCAGTAGACAAGGTAAAATTATTGTTTTTGTCAAATGAGTCTGGTTGTTTTGAAGAGAGCGATATAATGGCTTCAGTTCCCTGTATTAAAGGCGCTGTTTGACAGCAAATTAAGGCATCAGTGTCACTGACTATGGATAAGTAGCTCATACAACTCTCTTTTCAAAAGATCAGAACTGTCTCTAAGTCATCCCTGTGTGTGTGACTGTGCGTAAGACAGTGGTAGAAAGTGAAGTACATTTATTTACCTTATTTACCTATTTAACTACTTTACTATTATTAACACAATCTTGTGAACGGGTCAATGACAGTTAAGTTTAGCGGTCTTTACATTTTAAGGTCCTATGACATGCTGCTTTTTGGATGCTTTTATATAGGCCTTAGGGATCCCCTAATACTGTATCTGAAGTCTCTTTCCCGAAATTCAGCCTTGGTGCAGAATTACAGCCACTAGAGCCAGTCCCACAATGAGCTTTCCATAGGACGTGCCATTTCTCTGTCTGTAGCTTGAAATGCTATTAAGGAGGAGAGAGGCGGGGCAAGGTGGAGGGTGGAGGTGTGGCCTTGACCAGCTTGCGGCCACGTTGTAGCTCTATTTCCTCATGGGCGTTCCAAATTATCTGGGCAGCTGTGGGCAGCTGTGGGCAGCGGGCAAAGCAGAGAAAGGGGAGGTAACCTTCCACCTTATGAGCTCATAAGGAGCAAGATTCCAGATCGGCCCATCTGAGCTTTCATTTTCTCAAAGGCGGAGCAGGATACCCAGGGCTTGGTTTACACCTATCGCCATTTCTAGCCACTGGGGGACCATAGGCAGGCTGGGGGAACTCATATTAATGTTAAAAAAACTCATAAAGTGAAATTTTCATGCCACGGGACCTTTAAATGTAGCTGAGTAAAGGTTAGTGTGAGGTGCCGGTCGTTTCAGAGGCCATGGCAGTTGACTTTAGCCGACAAAAGGTGACTGTGAGCCGGGTACAGGGCACCGCAAGGTGATGGTCCTTTAAGCAGCCGTTGGTGACCATTATGCAGCAACGACAGTTACGTTTAGACACCAAAACGTCTAGTTAAGATTAGAACCACTTTGGGCTCAGTTGGTAGAGCGGGCGCCCATATATAAAGGTTTACTCCTCGACGCAGCGGGCCCAGGTTCAACTCTGACCTGCAGCCTTTTGCTGCATGTCATTCCCCCCTCTCTCTCCCTTTTCATTTCTTCAGCTGTCCTGTCAATAAAGGCCTAAAAATGCCCAAAAAATAATCTTTAAAAAAAGATTAGAACCACTCCCCTTAAAGCAACACTAAATATTCTTTCACACCAAACTACCTTTCAAATAATGTTTTCAAAATCGTTTCAGTGGTTCATCAACTCGTAACAGGGTGAACGGCACTTCTGCATTCGCTTTGCGGCCCTCTACCGGCTATAACCGCACTATGCAAGTTTGCCAGATCGGGTAGCGGCTCTGTAGTTCGAATGAGACATAAGGGTTACGGTAACGGACAACTCCGCTTCCAACTAGTAGGGGGACCAAAGAGGAAAAGTGCTTTGGTGTTGCTTTAAGTAGTACTCCCGGGACAGGAACACGTTTCCTGGGTGATAGTCTTGTGTTTTTCCCAGGACACGAACTCCTCTCCCCCGCTGTTGCCCTGTGTCTTATGACCCACGCATCCATGCCGACCTCCTCCCTATGCGGACCAGAACGGTCTTATGCAGCAGCAGTCAATGTGGTTACTGTTATTTTAGTTGAGAACTTCCTCTTTCCTCCTTAATGCAACTTTATACAACCACTCTATTATAGCTCTAATATGTTGTATATTACCAGGGTTGTACAAATACTTCTTTACTGTACTTAAGTAGAATTTTCACGTATATGTACTTCGTTATTTATATTCCTGGAAACTTTTACTTTTACTCCACTACTTTTATAAAATGTATACTTTTACTTCACTACATTTCCCCTGAGTGTCTTCGTTACTCGTTACCAGAGTGATAGAGAGACTCTCTACGGCTCTGCTCGTTACTTGCAAAAAATGTTTTTGTACGTAGGACTGAAAGATTCTTTCTCATAAAAAAATGAAAATTCTGTTTCTGTTTTTCTCTTTTTTTGTTGATGTCAGACTTTGAATTTCATGTTTAAGGAGTGGAAACCCTGAATATTACGCTTTACTATAAGGAAGTCACAATAAAGTTCATAATCAAGGTTTTTCTTTACTTTTACTTCTAAATATTAAGTACATTTAATATCAGAAAATAACTTTGATACTTAAGTACAGTAAATATCAGATACTTTAAGACTTTCACTCAAGTAATATTCTAAAAGGGGACTTTAACTTCTACCAAAGTCATTTTCTATTATACTTGTACTTTTACTCAATTATTGCTTTCAAGTACTTTATACAAGACTGTTTATTACAGATATGTTAGAATGGTCTAAATGTTTACTCTACTATATTTATCTGACAGCTACAGTTATTTGTTACTTTGCAGATTAAGATTTTACATACAAAACAAATTACAATTCATTTCTATAGGTTAACAGTATATGAAGTAGGTAACACATTTATAATAAAGTAGTACAAATCCATTACAATGACTTTATATAACACTCACAGGGGACATTTTTCTGCACAACTACTTTTACTTGTGATACTTGCACTGTGGGAACTTCAATAATGCAGAAAACGCCCCCAACCCCCAAAGTATATTGTGGTTGCTCCTCCCCCCAATGACCTGACCTCATATTTGATCTGGCTCGGTTATGTGAATTGAGCGAGCGAGTTGTTTGCTGGGTTATTATTGATCTTGGAGCACTGAGCTTGGATTACTGCTGGGTTTAATGGCTGTGATGTTGATGGAGCTTTCAATACTACGATATTTAATTTTACTAGATTGTATCTATGGAGCTATACAGCCTGCTAAGAGGCGGTTGGATTTTCAGGCTCTTTGTTAAGCTGTGATTATCTGAACAGCCTGATATTTTTCTCTCATGATTTTAAAGTAAACTAACAGAGAAGAAAGACTTCGCTTCCATCAAATCATCTTTGGTAGTACTGTATTTTTTTTTTAGGTTTTGAATTTCCTTTGGTATCTGCAATGTAGGTTCATCACTACAAGCAACCTCTTTCACACCGTTATTTAATACATTATATTATTGTTATTATAAATATTTAAATTAAAGCTGCTTTAAAGCTAAACGTTCATATGGCACACCTGTTAAAGCTCTGTAGAAGTTTCCTGCTTTAGATGTGCCATTCTTTCGCTCTTTGACATTGAAATCTCCTTTTGTAATCCCAAAGTTTTTCACTTTATGACAGCTGAACAAAGAGCAGAAGTCAAGTATTTCTCAAAGGCTGAACAAATGTTCAGCAGTAACTTAATCTGACATGCAGCGTGTGCCACTAAACGATGCCCAGAGCTGGCACAAATTTTTAAATTTCATTTGAGTTTCTTGACAGCTCCATCTGGATATAGCATAGAGTGTTATGCGAGTGTCTGAGCTGCAACTCCGGTGGATTAACCCTTGCTGCGATAATGAGTGTTGATGGTGTCTTTATAGGCCCTTCAGATACCACAATGGTAACCTAAAGACGAGGGAAACCACCGTTTCGATCAGCGGATCAGCTCAGTTATCTGCAGGACCAGGCAGGAAGACAGCATGAGGCACATTTGGGTCATTTTTGAAAAAAACCTAAGGCAGAAAGAGACAGTAAAGATGTTGAGTTCAGTGATTCACCTGGCAGTTTTCCTTGGATTGGGGTTGCACCTAAATTGTGGTTGCAGCTGCTGCTCGACGCCCTGAACTGCTACTACTATTATTTTTAGTCATTGTTCTATTGTCTTTATTGTAACTATAATTGCCAATGTTCATCATACCAACTGCTATAATTATTATGAATCATATTTCTGTATATCTGTATCAGTGTCTCTGTGTCCAGACTGGCAGCGGCAGATGGCCGCCCACTAAAAGTCAGGGTCTGTCCGAGGTTTCTGCTTGTTTTAAAGGAAGTTTTTCCTCGTCGCTGTCGCACCAAATGCTTGCACTTAGAGGTAATGTTGGGTCTTTGTAAATTATAGAGTTTGGTCTAGACCTACTCTATCTGTAAAGTGTCCTGAGATAACCTCTGTCATGATTTGACACTATAAACAAAATTGAATTAAATCGAATAGTTACTGTAGAGCAAAGAGGGCAGACTGTTTTTGAATTCCAAAAATAGCCTACATGTACGAGAGAAAAACAGATCTCTCTAAATGACTTCTGTAAAGCAGTGACACACAAGGTTGCCTTCAAAGCTGCCAGATGAAAATAATAAATATAATTTAGTGGATCTGTTTAGCATAACTGCTATTGCCTTCACTCTCTCTGGCCCACTAGTGTTATGTTATGATACCCCTTCACATTCTCTCGAGCTTGGACCAAACTAACATGGAGGTGTTCGGACGGAAAATGTAAAGTGACTTCAAAATCGATTTAGCGTTTTTACATTTCTAGCATTTAATTATCTGTTTAAATAACAACAACGTAATGTAATATATTAACACTTTATACTTTAAGATCTGTAGTTTGGTGTCTTTATTTTGAATCACTGTAAGTATAGTAACATCTGAAAGGAACAAGAGGCGTAAGTGTGAGAGAGAACCATGCACAAAAATACTTATGCATGTTTGTGTTTATGTATGTGGGAATATGCCTGTGTGAGTGCTTTAGTGTGGGTGTGTAACTTTATTTATTTATCAGGGACAACACACACTATATTTAGAATATTTTTACAGCTTTACATAACTTTCAAACAGTCTTGTGTGGTTTACACAGGGGAAACTGAAGCCATTCTTCTCTCGTCAATCCACCAGACTCCATTGACAAAAATAGTAATTTTACCTTACAGAACATGGGAGTGGCTGGTCAACCACTGCCTGGATCGGTTAGTTAGTTTGTTAGATTTGTTAGTTCCTAACCCTTTTTAAAACACCAAAGTCGCACAATAACACTAACTAACTAACCAATCGAGGCAGCGGTTGACCAGCAACTCCTATGTTCTGCGAGGTAAAACTACTGGTTTTGTCAAAGGAGTCTGATGGTTTTGACGAGAGAAGAATGGCTTCAGTTTCCCCCGTGTAAACCACACAGGGCTTTTTGACGGCAAAGTGATGAAAATCTAGTTATATATAAGTCTAGGTGCTGCCCAGTTTACAGCAATAATTGTTAGCTTCCGTGTCAGTACTCCTGCCTGCTTCTCCAAACTGGGGGCGTGCCAACCTCCATCTACTGTAGCTAATACACTGGCTATGGATAAGTACCTCATACAACCCCAAAAAAAATCTGAACTATCCCTCATTAAATTTATCAACATAATTGTGCAGGCGAATTAACAGAACACTACATTAAATGATATTGTTATCTTTTTAACATGTGCTTAAGGGATGTCAAAGACATTCTTCGTCGGACAAAAATAGGGAGTATATCCATGTGTCATGCTGTCAATACTATAGGTGCACATATACCTCTATGGAAATAATTTCCCCCTGGGATTATCAAAGTATTTTTGATTCTGATGGAGAACTTTTCTCTCAAGTTCTCTTCTTTTAATTTGTTTTACACAATTACTTTGATAGCCACATGCAACACAGCAAAGGCCTTAAAGAGGATCCTCAGAGTTTTTTCAAGGGTAGCTGTTTGAAATATGTATAAACCACTCTGCCTCACCTGGACATGTACGGACATCACTTCTTATACAAGCTTGTTCTTTTGAAGCATACTGAAGCCTTAAATGCTGCTAGTTCAGCTTTTTGTTTGTATCTCAAAAAGGCTTAAGGGTGGTTTTACATGTCTGAGACCAACTGGTAAAACAATATATGATATGCAACTTCTGCCCACAGCTCTTTTCCCCATTTAAACACTGAAGAGAGAGAGAGCGAGCATTAAAACTCGCAGATTAGATGGCATCTGGTGACCTCAGCAGCACAGAGAGCAGTGGGTGTATGTGGTGGGCGTGAGAGAGAGGGAGAGAGAGATTATCACTACCAGCAGAATGTGCATTAGAGATTGGTTCTGTTTACACTCTCTGTGTGTGTGTGTGTGTGTGTGTGTGTGTGTGCGCGTGCATGCATGTGTGGCGGTGGATTGTTAATCCTAATCCACTCTTGAATGTACATGCTGAGGACCAACAGACCATTAGTTCCTGTTTTGTGTCGCATGTGCATCTGTGTATATGAACACGCCCATGTTCACCAGTGTGTGTTTTTTAAGTCTGTGCATGAATGTGCGCGTGCACCCGGAGATGTACCGGTATGTGTACGGTTGTGTGTGCGAGAGTGTAATCTGAGAGTGAATAAGGGGTTAGAGGGCCATTAACCAGTGCATTAGCCCTGACTGCAGACAGACTGGGTAAGAGTGAGGAGACGGCTTGTGTGTGTGTGTGTGTGTGTGTGTGTGTGTGTGTGTGTGTGTGTGTGTGTGTGTGTGTGTGTGTGTGTGTGTGTGTGTGTGTGTGTGTGTGTGTGTAGGAGAGCTGATGGCTTGAGGATTTCAGTGGGAAAAGGACAATGGGGGTGAGGATTTAGCAGCAAGGGTGAGGGGGGGGGGGGGGGGGGATTGAGTGCATTAGTGAGTGCAGTGTGCGTTGAAGGGATTGAGGGGAGCTGACCCATTAAAAGACAGACACACACCCTGGGCAAGAGTCAGCTGTCTCACCGTCTCCTCTTCTTTTTATTCAAAATAGACCAAACTAACAATTTGACATTGAGTTAACACACCAGTGTTGAAAATGTGAATATGTGCCCAACAAATGAAAGTTGAGATGCCATTCTTAGTCACCCGAAGGTATCAGTATCATTTAGGGGCATTGGGGGCTTTGTTTCACGCTTAGTTTAAACTGCCATTTATGGCATTAGTTGAGGAAGCATTGGGCATTGGTTGCATTTTGTTTTCAAGATTTTCCACCACAGTGTCCAAAGACATGGACCTGCATTTGTTTGTACTGGCTAGAATGTAAGGTAATCCTTTGACACACAGAGTATGAAGCATTGTAAGGGAGAGGAGGACAGGTGAAAGTAAATATTTCTTTGACAAACATGCTCCTTGTTTAAGGAAGATATGAACTGATTTGTTTGTTTTCTAATAGGATGGAATTCGCCAGCTAGGTACTTCTCGTGCTAAATGTTTATAGTTTAAAAGGCATTCAAATATACATGTACATGTAGAGGGGAGTAACATTTTGGAGAAGTAATAACCTTGTTTTTCAGTTCACAACTGGTCAACTCATGCTGTGTTCCATTTACCACGCAAGTCGGAGGTCGGAACTGGGAATTACGTCGCTCCTGAGGTAGTCAGAGACAGTTTAGAAATTATAGAGGA
This sequence comes from Zingel zingel, assembly GCA_023566125.1. Taxonomy (NCBI): domain Eukaryota; kingdom Metazoa; phylum Chordata; class Actinopteri; order Perciformes; family Percidae; genus Zingel; species Zingel zingel. The sequence continues at coordinate 26,106,542 of CM042325.1, forward strand.
TCTTTGAGGTAGTCTATATCAACAACGTTTCATTTCTGGGATTGTTCAGGTGCCGCCGGAAATTCCGCTGGATGTCTCTCATTTAGGCCAGATGTACGTTACCTTCCTCTTTCTTGGCAGCGTTCTAAACTCAGGTGGATTGATGAGCACTATGGTTAACTGCTCCTCAGATCTCTGCAGGGTAAATCCAGACAGCTAGCTAGACTATCTGTCCAATCTGAGTTTTCTGTTGCACGACTAAAACAACTTTTGAACGTACACATGTTCCACCAAAAGTTCCTTCCAGAGGCTATTTTGCAGAGGCACCGTCATTGAGTACTGCGCTTAGAGCAGCCCAAGACCATTGTGATTGGTTTGAATAAATGCCAATTAACCAGAGCACGTTTTTTTTCCCATCCCAGAATGCTGTGTGTGGACTAGCCAGACCTTCCACCGCAGCGCTGTGGAGGAAGGTCTGGCAATGTGAGACTACTCCTGAGTTGACCGCGTTCCAGTAATAAGTCGGAAAACCATTAAAGTTTAAAGTGTGGGGGGGGTTAGCCGTTGTTAGCAACACCAGTTAATAACAATGCATTGTGCTCTATTTTGTGCGTACAAACTCTGCAGGAACTCAGAAATTCTAACTTAGCATAAATGTGTTTTACTGCTTATGGAAGAGGTTACACATGCTCACTTTAGGAGAGTAAGCTAGATCTGAAACAAGTGTTGAGTAATATGCTGTAATTCCGAACCCATACATTTTTGGTTAAACACACTAGTTTTTGTTTCTACATACATTTTCCACCTGGAATAATATTTGAAGAGAAGTAAAAAGGATGAGATGGAGAAAAAGGTAGCCACGGGGAAAGTGAGAGTCCAAAAGGCGCTGACAGAGTGAAGAAAGTCAGAGCCCTTCCCTTCTATAGCTATCTCCTGTTTTCCATTATTCATGAGTTACAAGAGGCAGGGGAGGGGGAGGAGGAGAAGAGATTGTAGCTTTCCATCTTTCCCTCGAGTGTAGTCTTTTATAGGACCATGTGCCTCCTCCTGTCTCTTACTCCTATCTTTTAGTCTTTTATTTCCCCTCCAGGTCTCTTAGTCTATCACTCATTCCTCTCTCTTTCTCTCTCTTTTGTCTTCTCTTGCAGATTTGAACTTAAGAGTTTTGTGTCCAGTACACATCCTGGTGCCAGAGCTGCTTTGAGGCTGAGAAACTTGTGACTAATGGTCAGATCCAAAAGAACTGCAGTTTCTCTGGATAACATCATACGAAGCACAGCAAAAAGGCAAGTGGCAGGAGAAAATGCTAAGAGTTTGTAGGTTAGCATTCTACTAACAAACAAAACAATTCTTTTTTTGTGTGTGTGTGACTACCAGTAGGGAGCATGCCTATGTTCCCACAGCCCTATGTTCCTACAGCCCTATGTTCCTACAGCCCTATGTTCCTACAGCCCTATGTTCCCACAGCCCTATGTTCCCACAGCCCTATGTTCCTACAGCCCTGTTCCCACAGCCCTATGTTCCTACAGCCCTATGTTCCCACAGCCCTATGTTCCTACAGCCCTGTTCCCACAGCCCTATGTTCCCACAGCCCTATGTTCCCACAGCCCTATGTTCCTACAGCCCTATGTTCCTACAGCCCTATGTTCCTACAGCCCTGTTCCCACAGCCCTATGTTCCCACAGCCCTATGTTCCCACAGCCCTATGTTCCCACAGCCCTATGTTCCCACATTTCTAAGATTCTTAGAAAATTCTTAAAAAATTAGCCACTATGTTTGCCTAACCCTTAACCCACCCTAACCCCTAACCCTAACCCATCCCTTGAAGGGAAATGTAGGAACACAAGACCTCATTTTGAAACTGTCCTAGAAATCTGGGAACATAGGGCTGTGGGAACATAGGGCCCAATTAAAAAAAAAAAATTGTGACAGACTACCAGTTAGCTGGTAAACTAGAGAGGCAGACTTTCCACGGTCATGAATGTTTATATGATAGGGCCATAGATACAGATACATCGATACCGCATTGGCCGCTGCTGTTCATTGGAGTGATGCATTGACGCGGCTGCCATTTTGGGACGGACATGCCACGCCTCCTAATGCATGTGTGTCTATCCAGGCAGGAGGTTTATCCACAATTAAAATAATCTTTTCTTTTTAAATTTCCTAATTATTTTCAAGCAGTTTGCTTTGCTACAAATGTAAGATATGTATTTATGATACAGCATACTTGAGTAGGCAGTGATCCAAAGGTGTGGAATCAGACCTCTCTTTTTTTAAAGATAATTTTTTTGGGCTTTTCCGCCTTTAATTTTTGACAAGACAGCTAGGTGAGAAAGAAGGGGAAGACATGCAGGAAATCATCACAGGTCGGATTCGAACCCTGGACCTCTGCGTCGAGGCATAAATCTCTCTGTATATGCGTGCCTGCTCTACCCACTGAACCAACCCAGCCACCAATCAGATCTCTCTTAATGTAGATTTGCAATTGAAAATATACATTTTCGCACTTACACATGTACATACCAAATACATAATAAAAAAAACAACCCAGACAATCAAGTTGTCTAAAAATCTTCTACTTTATTCAATAACATAAATGTTTTTGTAAAACATTCAATAAAAAAATGATCTTTAATTTATTGCTCATTGTCATCTTTACACTAGGACTTGATCTGATGCATAATATTTTTTTCCAAAGCACTCTTACAAGGAATATGTTGCTAGATATTTAGACAAGATTTTATGCTTATATACGTATGCATGTTCAGATTATATAAAAACAAACCAAATAAAGTTACAGTTGCTGAACAGAAAACGGACAAGGGACAGGCAGACTCAGGAATCCTCTCGTGTACTTTTAGAGCTGCTGTAAGACTGTAGCGGACAGCATTTGTTGCATTTCCAGTGGTGTTGTAAGAGAACAAAAAGTTTGAAACCTTTTGAGTTGTAAACCCATGTTGGAAGAGGGAATAAAGTTAACGCTGGAGAAGCTACAAACCTGAAGCTCAGAACTTTAGTTCTTTGTACCGTGGAAGCCATTTAAAAGTCCCCCTTCATGCATTTATTATGACATTACAAGTCTAGAGTTTAACGCAAAGCTTTAGTATCATTCTGTCAACTAGTTAACACACATTGTACTTTCCAACACCTAAACTATTCAAATAAAATAAAATAAAATAGGGGAGGTGTATACTTTACATGCCAGTGAATCAAAGAGTTTATAAAATGGCTCCATTTGGAGCATGTCATGTCATGTTGCATAATAAGCTTATTGTTGTACTGGATATCCTAAATTCACCGGTCTCACTTCAGCTACACTGATACAATTTTACATTTGCAGTTTTTCTTTTGTTCCCAAAAAGTATTTTTAATCAATCTTAAACATGGATGGAATCTTTGCTTGTCGGACATGTTTTACAGAACATATGAAGCGCGGGGTCTAAGATAGATATAAGCATGTCTGATAAAAAATGTAACAATTTGTTAGCACATTATGGACCATGTCATTGTTGAAATTGAGTTGTTTTTTAGTTTTTTTTAATAGGGAAATTAAATATTTACAGTTTTACATTATATAACCCAAGTGATCCAAGCACTGAGTAGCCTTTTGGGAACCGGGTCATCTTGAAGAAAATGTATATAATGAGACTCATTACAGTACTGAGATGATTTGAGGCTCCCCTGTCCCAGGTCATTTAAAGAATCCCACATCCTTGCTACTCCTCCCCTCATACACATTCTCAATGTGTGTGTGTATGTGTTCTGCTGATCTGCTCGGCCTCAGGCTTGCCTGTGTGTGTGATACAGCTGCGCGCGTGTGTGTGTGTGTGTGTGTGTGTGTGTGTGTGTGTGTGTGTGTGTGTGTGTGTGTGTGTGTGTGTGTGTGTGTGTGTGTGTGTACAGTACATTATGTGTGTGTTCTTCTCAATCCGCAAGGGAGCTTAATGTTCAAATGTATTAAGAAAATAAATACGTAAACTCACAATTACAGTCACGTGCACGCACACACAGGCCAGTTCTGAGGTCAGTGGTTATCATGCCACATATTTACATTCTCGTTTTAAGGAAACTGTGTACAAGGCAGTAGTAGATGGTGATCTGGCAAGGTTTAGTCTTTTTTCTTTTGTGAGTGTGGTCATTTTTTTTTTTTTGGGGGGGGGAGGGGTATGAGGAAAAGGGAGTGCAGACGCAGGACACGAAAATTAAGGTGAGAAAAAAGGTCTCGTCAATAAATAAATAAATAAATAAACCAAGTATTAATCAATAAGTTAATAAGTTAAGTTAAAGGGGTTTTGTCTGTACATGTGTGGAGAGAGAAAATGTGTGTGTGCATGGTTCGTTTGATGTGGAGTGTGTGTTGTCCTTAGAGTCTGTAGCTAAGGAGGAAAAGAAGCAGTAAACTCAACCCCCACACCCCCACCCCCCCCCCACCCCCCCAGAGACCTATAGCTTCATTCTGCTTTGACAACACAAACAGAGCTGCTATGAAAATTTGGGATCTAATGACACTGATGCAAAGAAAACTGGTTGCAGAGCTCATCTTTTTAGAATGTAAATGCAATAACCATGCTTTAAAAAGTTGTGTGAAATCAAAACTACACATGTAGTAAAACTGTAGTCACACTGGGAAGATAGAAGTGAACGCTGAAAACACAATTTCAATGTGATAATGATCCTTTCTTAACTCTTAATTCTAAAACCCTGGCAGCTACGCACACTTTTGTCTTCCGACACGGTCAGACGACACTAGTTCGTGTCGAGCATACTGACACCTTTTAAGCAACTAATAAGATACATTTTTAAATAACTACTAATTTGACAGCTATAGTGACTTACTTTACTGTAATTTACTCTCTGCAGCTTCAACCCCAAAAGTCTCAACAAGCTTCCTCTTCTGGAAACAATTACAGTATTGTCTGTAATTTATGGTTTCAAACACCAACATCTGTGAGCTCACGTTGTAAATGCTCTCCTCATTTTTCTCAACAGACTTCAGTGTCAGTGTTTTTTTTCTTCCTTTTTTTATCTTTAAAGAATCTGATCTGTAACAGTGGAATCATTTGTTAATTCAATTTGTGGTTTATGTATTAAAGTTGAAGGCACAATGAGTAGGATTTTCCTTAAAAACGATGTAAAGACAAAAATGATTCCTCTCAATCATCACTTATGACCCACTAGAAGTGTGTAGTGGTGTGCGTATCTGCAAAGACCCTGCTCTCTGCCTGTATTTTCTCTTTTCTTTACTTTTTGCTGTGTTCGGGACGTTTCTGAGCGTCAACCTCTATAAAAAAAAAAAAGTAGCGACCAGGTGCCAGATCGTAAGCACGCATCCAAGAGGAAGCTACGAAAATGGCTGTCACAGCGTTGAAAATATAGCAAGGCCAAATGCCAAGCGGACAAAGCTGGTTCCAAAACGAGAGTGAGTCTTGGGTTGGTTTTCACCCGCTGGCGAGCACCATAACGCTCGATGAGCCGAGGAGGAGGGGCCAACTTTGAATGTTGTGTTTACAAACCAAAACTGAAAAAATCCTACTCATTTAACTAATTAGTCAATAATAAACATGTTTATAATTTGTAAACACGCCATAAGAACCTATAAAGATTTAAAATTGGTAATAATGAAATTCATAATGTTACAATGGCTTACAGTATAGGCATACATGTATTACAATTGCCCCCATGTTGGATGGGAAATGCCTTGAATGAAGACAAAGACACCATTTACACTCATGCGTTTTGGGTGGATTGGATAGCTGTCAGATAGGGCTGGGCAATATAACGTTGGATATCGTAATATTGTTATATGACATAAGTGTGTCTTTTCCTGGTTTTACAGGCTGCATTACAGTGAAGGGATTTTCTGAACTCACAGTTCTATTATTTGTCTTTACTTACTTACCAATTCTGTGGCCTTAGTCATTATATCCACATTACTGATGATTATTTATCACAAATGTCATTGCGTAAATATTTAGTGAAAGCACCAATTGTCAACCCTACATATCGTCGCAATATCGTTATCGAGGTATTTTGTCAAAAATATTGTGATATTAGATTTTCTCCATATCGCCCAGCCCTACTGTCAGATATCAAAAAAGCTGATTGTAAATGTATCCAAGAAGTGTTTGAGATGGGCTGAAATTCAAATGCTCAAACCATTAGCTTATGGATAGTTGTTAGCTAGTAACTAAACTACTACTGTCACTACCCGATCCATACCGAAACCGTAATCCGTTCAGGTCCTATACCCCTGACCAATAGGCAGATCTGGGTTTTCGGTACGGATCGGACCACCAACAACTACGGCGTTTTTGGCATTATTGAACAGCCTGAGGTGCATAACCACCACCCTCTTTTCTGGAGTAAAGCCAGCATACATGTAGCCCAGGAAAACCAAAGCAATCCGATTTGTGTAAATATAAGTGTGTTAAATCATATCTGGATTTAATCTTACTTTACGCATCATATATACGCTACAGTTATGAGTCTTAAAGTCCTTTTACATGAAGGTCCGACGTCTCTTTTAAGGCAGATTTCTAACTTTGGGGAATTGTGAAACATTAAAACCATTGTCTGTAAGACAACATAAGCAAATCCTTGGATTATAAGTATACTGTATTTACTATAAATCATCTTCATTCAATAATTAATCTTCATAGGTTCTTATGAATAGTTTAGTTGTAATGAGGTGTTAGTTATTTTGTCAACTACAGTATTAACCTTCAATTGAAAAAGTGCCTAGGTTTTATTATCATTTTGTAAGAGCAAGTAGTTCAATCTCAACGTGGGACAAAATTCCCTCAGCAGGTCTGTCAGTCTGGCAGTGAGAATTTTACAACTCATCAAAAATGGAAAGGAAGAAAAGCTGCTATGCTCAGAATGGAGAGTAGAGATTGTAAGAGGAGAGGAAGCGTGTGACTGGCAGCTGCATAAATAAGTCGTCATCTATCATACAGAGACATGTAATAGGAGTATTGATCATCGTCATCATATATCATAGTAATGATGCATTGCCGTGGCAGGAATAAACTTGCAGTGGATGCGTGGCGGTAAGGGAAAAAAAGAGAAAAAAGTTGGAGTGTGTGAGTGTGTGTCTCTAACAGTGTGTGTCTCCTTGTTGGAGTGTGTGTTCAGGGAAGTTGGGGGGACATCAGCTGTTGTACATTCACGGTGAGACGTTAGGAGGCGCTGTCCTGCCATGGCTTTCACAAGCCGGGACAGGAGGGTCGGGTTCAGGGGTCATCTGTAGGTGTGTGTTGGTTGGTGTGGTTAAAGTTGAAAGGTTGTGGCAGGGTGGTTGTTTTTTTCTTCTAGAGAAGAATGCACTTTCCTTTCTCCACCCACGGGTTGTTCTTCATCAGCTCCGGGTTCAGGAACGGATCCTCGGGGACGCCGTCCTCTATCCACTTTACCAAACTTTGTGGAGAGACAGAGAGGGACAGAGACATTTTTTGAATTCCAGAGGAAGTTTATAACCACAATCCATCCTCTATCCACTTTTTCTCTTTTCCCATACAAGGCAAGGAAGACAGGGAGAAGCTGAGCAAGCAGAAGTAAATACTTTCATTTAGCCTACCCTATAACTGTAGCTTTTTGTGTGATTTTACTTTTTTGGAGAAATTCCTTTTATTTAGCCAAAGTGGTGTTGCAGCAGTTGAAGTCGGATAGATTAAAGGGTACAAATGTTATGGCCTCACCATAAGCTTTAATACTTGAAAGTAGCCAGTCACAATCTACTGTACATGGCTGACAATTAGATGAGTCATCTGATTTTAATTGTTGCGCTTTAGTGTGTAATTTCAGATTTTTTTACACTTGCATTAAAGGATTGTTTGATATTAATTTGGGAAATATGCTCTTCACTTTCTTAGTGAGGGTACAACGACAAGTTCTTCTTTTTGTCGGACAAATATGAAGCTAGCACACAAATAGTTAGCTTAGCTTTGCTGGGTGCAGAAACTTCCTCTGCCTGTAGTCCGAAATATAAGCCCCCGTGAAACTACATGTTTTTTTTTACACTTGGGTTTTTGTACAGATTAAACAAAGAAGACATAACACGTTAATTAGTGATATTTAGATGTGGTGGATTGGATGGGCAGGGTCAGGCTAGCTGTTTCCCTCGGAGTTAAGCTAAGTTAACCGGCTGCGAATAAAAAAAAAACTGAATTAATAAGCCTTAAAACACACACTTTGCTTGCTTTAACACATATTTGTTTCTGCTACAGCCTCACTTGGTCTGGTATGACCAGTAGCTTATAATGGATAATGTTAGCTAATCTTAGCTAACTTTAGATACAGTGCCTTGCGAAAGTATTCGGCCCCATTGAACTTTTCAACCTTTTGCCACATTTCAGGCTTCAAACATAAAGATATAAAACTGTAATTTTTTGTGAAGAATCAACAACAAGTGGGACACAATCATGAAGTGGAACGAAATTTATTGGATATTTCAAACTTTTTTAACAGATAAAAAAACTGAAAAATTGGGCTTGCAAAATTATTCAGCCCCTTTACTTTCAGTGCAGCAAACTCTCTCCAGAAGTTCAGTGAGGATCTCTGAATGATCCAATGTTGACCTAAATGACTAATGATGAAAAATAGAATCCACCTGTGTGTAATCAAGTCTCCGTATAAATGCACCTGCTCTGTGATAGTCTCAGAGGTCCGTTTAAAGAGCAGAGAGCATCATGAAGAACAAGGAACACACCAGGCAGGTCCCAGATACTGTTGTGGAGAAGTTTAAAGCCGGATTTGGATACAAAAAGATTTCCCAAGCTTTAAACATCCCAAGGAGCACTGTGCAAGCGATAATTTTGAAATGGAAGGAGTATCAGACCACTGCAAATCTACGAAGACCCGGCCGTCCCTCTAAACTTTCAGCTCATACAAGGAGAAGACTGATCAGAGATGCAGCCAAGAGGCCCATGATCACTCTGGATGAACTGCAGAGATCTACAGCTGAGGTGGGAGACTCTGTCCATAGGACAACAATCAGTCGTATACTGCACAAATCTGGCCTTTATGGAAGAGTGGCAAGAAGAAAGCCATTTCTTAAAGATATCCATAAAAAGTGTCGTTTAAAGTTTGCCACAAGCCACCTGGGAGACACACCAAACATGTGGAAGAAGGTGCTCTGGTCAGATGAAACCAAAATCAAACTTTTTGGCAACAATGCAAAACGTTATGTTTGGCGTAAAAGCAACACAGCTCATCACCCTGAACACACCATCCCCACTGTCAAACATGGTGGTGGCAGCATCATGGTTTGGGCCTGCTTTTCTTCAGCAGGGACAGGGAAGATGGTTCAAATTGATGGGAAGATGGATGGAGCCAAATACAGGACCATTCTGGAAGGAAACCTGATGGAGTCTGCGAAAGACCTGAGACTGGGACGGAGATTTGTCTTCCAACAAGACAATGATCCAAAACATAAAGCAAAATCTACAATGGAATGGTTCACAAATAAACATATCCAGGTGTTAGAATGGCCAAGTCAAAGTCCAGACCTGAATCCAATCGAGAATCTGTGGAAAGAACTGAAAACTGCTGTTCACAAACGCTCTCCATCCAACCTCACTGAGCTCCAGCTGTTTTGCAAGGAGGAATGGGCAAAAATTTCAGTCTCTCGATGTGCAAAACTGATAGAGACATACCCCAAGCGACTTACAGCTGTAATCGCAGCAAAAGGTGGCGCTACAAAGTATTAACTTAAGGGGGCTGAATAATTTTGCACACCCAATTTTTCAGTTTTTTATCTGTTAAAACAGTTTGAAATATCCAATAAATTTCGTTCCACTTCATGATTGTGTCCAACTTGTTGTTGATTCTTCACAAAAAATTACAGTTTTATATCTTTATGTTTGAAGCCTGAAATGTGGCAAAAGGTCAAAAAGTTCAAGGGGGCCGAATACTTTCGCAAAGCACTGTAGGTACTGTTTTGTAACTTATCCTGAATTAGTGCATTGTCTTACTATTCTTTGCTAGTGCTACATTGCAGTTACACGATGTTTTAGCATGTCACAGATATACATGTTTACTTCCTGTTTTTCTCTTGTCATAAACACATTGAAATGTCAATCCATGACAGTAGCACAAGTAAGGAAAGATTATTACTAAGTAATGCCAGCAATATACTGTATGTCTAATGTTTGCTATCATTAGCCACCATAAGCTACTTGTCATATGAGACTGTAAGGCTGAAAAACCTCTGCGTGTACTGTTATGTCTTCACTCAAAGGTTACATATTCTCACTTTAAATTCAGTTAATTATTCATAACAGCACTTTACTTGAGTAAAACATTGCACTCTTTCCATCACTGCTTCTCTTATTTGTTCAGCATCTTTTTAGATTCTCATTATTTTGTATGCAGGGTTTCAAAACACTGACCCTGAATACTTTAGTGAGTGTCATGTGTGCTGATGAAGCCTCAGAAGTGTTTCTTCAGAGCTTCCTTGATTGGCCCCTAATCTAGCGGCACGGCAGCGCGAGAGCCGGAGACAGACAAAGAGAGTGCTGAACACAGCTTTGCTTAATGATTAGATGTGCGCTGCGGCTGTGACAATAGCCTTCAAGGCAGCATCACTTAATGAAGTCATATCACTGTTTTATTATTGTGGTGCAGTGACTAATGCTGTCATATCCAAAGTCATTGTATTTATTCAATCATTGTATTCATTACAATGAACAGCAGCAGATATTGCTTGCCTTATGTGAGTAGCGTTTATATTAGTGTATAATTGAATAACCCACTGAATACTTGAGTTACCTTGGAAAGAGCAGTTGGTTAAACAATCACAACTCAAGGTCCACTTGTTCTGGAGCTTTCAACCATATGACACAGCCTTTATTGGCTGATGGGGTTTGCTCAGTAGTCATAGAACTGTGATTAAAGTTGCCGACTGCCTCACTGACCAGTAACTTTTGGTTTGAAAGAAATGAAAGGCCTTAGAACAGAGCAGGTGTGTCGCCTCAACCCAGAGGTGCCGGATTTGTGTCCGTTGTAGACTAGTATTTTTGCACATTTGTCACAACAAACAAAGTCCAGTTCGTTCCCATCTTTGTCACAAACAATTGAGAAACTTCTCCAAATGTCAGACTTGCTTTGTATTTGTGTTGTAAAGACCTCGTTTGAGGTTCTTTTCCACATCACTTATTGACTCCATCCTGTTGCTAGGCTACATCCCGATCCTGCAGTGTTTTTTTTAGCCGCCCATTCCCGCCTGCAGCAAAGTTCAAACTGCCCGCTCCCGCGAGAAGGGAGCTTAGTTTATATTGTGATAAAGGTCTTACATTTTATTCATAAAGGTCTTAAAAAGGTTTTAAAAAGTCTTAAATGTGACATGGTGAAACCTGCAGAAACCTGTGGCATATCCCTCGCATCCCCCCACAAAAAAATCTACGCTAATGACACAATGGCTCGATCCCAAAGTGAGCCCTGAGGACTAAGGACTAAAGACTCACAGACTTAATTGATCTTAGGTGCTAAGTGAGTGAGTGTGTGAGGTCACATGAGCTCACATAGGTAGAAATGGGATTGGGACAGCACTTCACGAGATCACATGTTAGCTTGGCGACGTTTAATAACAAAGATGTTGCTGGCACTTGCCGGTTTGAGAATTTTCATTTTAAGTTTGTTGCTTTCCACACGGCCAAGGCACAGGAGACGGCTGCCTGATTCCAAATTTTTTCAAACTCTTGTTTTACAAGTTGGACAACAGGTTGGTCTGTGTTCCGTGGTCGTGTGTCGTGCTGTTGTTTACCTTTGTAATTTCGGAATCGTTTCTTTATTGGAATCGTTTGGAATCGTTTGGAGGATTTGGTTTCAAATCCGATCATCACGTCCCAATTTATTATGCGCAAGTTGTGGTTTCCGTAGCGGCCAGGTGCTTGTTGTGTTGCAAGCTCGGAGCTCAGTAAGCAGCGCTCTAGTCTGGCTTTATTTTACGTTGAAAAAGCTGTAAAACTGCAAACCACCATTGAATGAAAATAAAACTTTCCTCTTATTTGTGAAAATAGTCATGTGACCCGTTTCAACTCCACCCCTCAAAGAATCGGAATCGATAATCGATAAGAACCGGAATCAAAAGGAAGAATCGTAATTGGAATCAGAATCGTTAAAATCCAAACGATGCCCAACCATAGTCACAACGCTTTGAATTATGGGTAATTCCCTTTGGTGAAGTCTGCATCGATGCAGACTCACGGAAAGGGCTCATTAAGTGTGTACTCAAACGCTCTTTCACACCCTTTGAAATTCGACATTGGGACAACCCTAAGTCCTTACGAATTTCGCGAGAACGCACACCAAAGTCCGTGAGTCTGTGAGTCCGGACTTTGGGATTGGGCCAATGTATTTAGCAAAAACAAAGCTATTTTATTTCAGTGCTTCTTACAGGCCAGTAGACAGGGGGAGGTTTGCCCCCCCCCCTCTCCGCGCCTTACTGCCAAAGGTCAATAGTTTAAGTCTTGTTTTGTTTTTGTTGTAATAAACAAGTGTCTCTTAAATAACGACGGACAATAATTTCAATCCCCCCCAAACAAAAATGATCTAAACCAAACCAAAGCCCTAATCTTGTTAAAAGCACCACTGTGAATCTGTGTTAACTGGCACGCGACATAATGTAACAATCTAACATCTAATGTACCAACAATCCACACAACTAACTGTATGCACTCAGAAAAATCTGTGTGAGGCCCTGTCAGCCCTGTCCTATCACAGTTGTTTTTCGGGGCTTAAACTCTGTGCAGGTGCTTGTAGAGCATTTTGTGGATTAACTACTCACTCAGTCACTGTTTTGGAGGACTTCTCTCGTTTGAAGGCCAGCTGGTACTTGAGGCTCTCCACCTCTTTCTTCATCTGGGGTACGTCCCACTCATCCATGGCTGCAGTTCGATGTAGGGCTTTTCTACCTGTGCACAGCAGGGAACCCACAATTAAATGTATACAGTGCACACAACACTGTTAAATAGTAGTCAGGCACACTCCATACAACTGTGCCCTGCAGCAAGAACACAACGGCGTACATCTGACTTATAACCTCTGCTTAGCAATTCTACCTACAGGAGAGAAAAATGGAGGCTATTAAATGTTAGAGAACAAAACAAGTGCTGCCAAAACTGGCAGAGCCACTTAACACCACAGGATACAGGATGCATTCTTTTGTGTCCTTAGGGCTGCATGTTTCTACTTTAAGAAAGGTTCCCCAGCTTTAAGGGATATGCCAAATTTAATTACGTTTGCAAGCAAACTTAACAGCAGTTCAACAGCACTGCTGTCTAATTTTCTTAGTTTAGTTTTTCTCATACACTGAGGTGGAAATCTCCACTTCAGTAGCACTTACGTACACCAAACTTTGCAGTTTCATTCCTGTCAATATTCTGAAGATTTTTTATTTTTTTTTTTACAGAGGGCTTTGTTCATATATCATTCATAGCCTGATTTATGTAAAATGTTATACCTAAAAATTGACTAAAAAATAGATTTTTGTATGGCTGTTGACACAATTTTTAAGTATTAAAACGAAATATCCAAAATTCTCTTCGTCAAAAACCTTTGACTCTAAATGACACATATGTATATTTAAACATAACATTTCAGGAAACCCTTAATACAAACATGTATAGTCGTAATCCACTAGGAAAGTGTCATGGTGATATATATTAGTTAAAATATTTCCAATCACCTCCTGTGTTCCAAGGGAGGGAAGAGAGAAAATGTTTTTGCTTCGCCCAACAAGAAAAAGGACAGCCTGTACTCTTGCTGCGTCCCATTTCTTCCCGCTTGCCCTCAATCCTCCCCAATCCCTATTGCGTGTGCTTCTGATACGTAGTGGTGTCCCAACACAAAACTTCACTCTGTGAGACGAGTGCTTAGCCCTCCCCTCCACACCCCGTCCCACCGAGGTTTATCTGAAGCAAAAACAAAAGGACGGTAAAAGGCAGTAATGCAGCTTTAAGCTGGATGTGATCCTCTATTACAGTGATTTCTAACCAGGGCTACCTGTCTGCAGTTGCCAGACGGCACTTTGACAAAAAAAGAAAGAAATTATGGTATAAAAAAACAAAACACATATTGAGTCGGCTGAAACACAAGAACACCGGTACTTGTTGTGATTTAGAGTGCATGGAACACAGATGTTCACAAGACATTTTATGGATGTCCAAGTCGAGTCTCAAGTCTTTGAGATCGAGTCCAAGTCAAGTCTCATGTCTCTGGCCATCTGATCTGTCCCTAACACTATATTGTTAAATCTTATGAATTCAAAGCATGTCCTGTAGCTACCATCCATACAGTACAGTATCAAAATAAGTTGTAAGATAACTTTATGGGGTCTACTTAAGAAATCCCTCTAGCCCTCGGACCTGGTGAAATATTAACCTAAGTCTGTCACATCATATGGATACAACTATAACGATACAATTTTCCTGTTCCCAACATTAGCACAACACTTTGCAATGGTTAGCTTGTTACCTGTGACAATATATTCTAAATGTAACGTCTCTTTCACATTAGCAAGTGACTGACCTATCTGGGTGCATTTTAAGATGCCTGATGAAGTTCGACGTTGTTGATCCGGCATCATTTATCTTGGTGCCACACACCTTGCATGTTCGCTTACTGCCACTGTTCACAAAGTTATTGAAAGCAAAACTAATGACAAAAGGCACAACTCCGGGAGGACTTGGTGTCACCATCGTCAATGCATTTTTTTTATATGTGAGTGCGCGCACATAAGGCATAACACATGCATTACGTGGCACATTATGGCAAAGGGCAGGGAACATGCAGCTCGGCATACGTTTCCCCAACGTATACGCATCAATAAAAGAAAATAGAAATACATGAATACATTTAGATAAGCTATCATTGCATGAAAACAGGTTGTTGATGAGTCTCGAAGCTTGAGTCCGAGTCAAGTCTGAAGTCTTTTGGGTCGAGTCTGAGTCAAGTCTGAAGTCTTTTGGGTCGAGTCTGAGTCAAGTCTGAAGTCTTTTGGGTCGAGTCTGAGTCAAGTCTGAAGTCAGCTGTTTGTGCGACTTAGGTGCGACTCGAGTCCGAGTCTCAGACTCGAGTCCCCATCTCTGGCATGGAAGCTGGCGGGTTCTACAGTACAGGCAGTGGTGGAATGTAACTAAGTACATTTACTCAAGTACTGTACTTAAGTACAAATTTGAGGTACTTTACTTGAGTCTTTTCATGCCACTTTCTACTTCTACTCCGCTACATTTCAGAGAGAAATATTGTACTTTTTACTCCACTACATTCATCTGACAGTTTTAGTTACCTTACAAATATTGCACACAAAACAGATTTAGTTTATAAAATATGTTTTATTATAAATTAAACTACCAAACAATATATAGGTCTACAAGTCCAGCTGAAATGATGAGACCATTAAACATTTAGTTGATTAACAGAACTGTTTGGATTGTTTCCAGTTTCTGAAATGTGAGGATTTTTCTGCATTGAGTACTTTTACTTTTAATAGGTATCTTTTCCTGATGATACTTACACACTTTTACTTAAGTAACATTTTCAATGCAGGACTTTTACTTGTAACAGAGTATTTTTTACAGTGTAAAGTTTACAGTTAGTACTTTTACTTAAGTAAAGGATCTGAATACTTCTTCCACCACTGTCTACAGATTCTGTATATATGACACCAGCACTTCCTGGATCTTCTGAAGAGTGAATTTTCCGGGCAAATCTTACTACCTAAAAACTAACTGTATACACAAGTCTTAGCCACTCACCCTTCATAATAAGATCAGTACTCCCTCAACACAACCTGAAGAGATTAATGCATCAGTAATATGCACTTTTACAGGTCCTATCCATTTCGCCCACACTGTACAGTGAGTAAGTGTGAGGAGCACATGGGAGGAGTTAGCCTTCAGGGCTTTCTATCAGAAAAGCCTTTTCTGCTAGAAATATGGTTAGGTTTAGGCAACAAAACTACTTGTTTAGGCTTAGGAAAAGATCAGGTTTTGGGTTAAAATAGATCCTTTCTGGCAGAAAGCCCTGAAGGCTAACTTCTCCAATGTGCGTAGGCGGAGCTGCAAATAACAAAAGACAAAATCCATCCTATGGAGACAAAACTGTAGTGCGTTTTATCATGTCATAGGGTGCTAGCTGTAAAGACTACTAAACCTAAATGTCATGACCGGCTGGCGGTCACCTAATTGCGTAGGATACCATACGAATTGGTGTGCATATGTTTTCGTATGCCATCATACCAACCCATTCATGAGAATGCGTTGCACGTAAGTAGGCTACCTCATACAACACTATTTCACAAGATCCAAAATATCCCTTCGACGTACAAATATGAGAGTGGTATTGACCGTCGCATCTCACTTTCAAAAAGTACATAGGAGTATTTCCCAAAATGTTAAAATATTTATTTAAACGCAGTATATTTAGGACTTTACAAAATCCACTGAGGCACACACACACACACATTTGGATGATGAAGGGTTAAAGTGAAAGGAAGTGCTTTTGTGAATGTATTTTGGGCCATGACCAGTTTGTACCTCTATCTCATCTCATGTTTCATCAGGAAAACACGTTATATTTACATGTAATAATTGGAATTGTCTGTTCCTCTCCCTCTCTCGCACTCTGTGTCCACTATACCCTCTCAATACTCTATATACCTTATTGTGTGTGTACTTGTGTACCCTTGAGTGTGTGTGTGTGTGTGTGTGTGTGTGTGTGTGTGTGTGTGTGTGTGTGTGTGTGTGTGTGTGTGTGTGTGTGTGTGTGTGTGTGTGTGTGTGTGTGTGTGTGTGTGTGTGTGTGTGTGCGTTCAGGTGAGCCGAGTGCTTGTCTGGTCTGCACTCAGAATCAATCTAATAATACAAAATGCTGCATGTTAGAAAGTAATGTTTCACACCGCTCCTTCAAAATGGCTATTTAAGATGTTGGAATAGAATGAATCAATCATCTGTCTGCTAAAAGCCTACACTTCGTTTTACAGAGAGAGACACCACACTGGGAAAAGAAGAGCCATTTTGCTGGAGAGTGTGGAAAAACATGAAAGATTAAGCTAAAAAAAAAAAAAAACGAGTGTTCTTAACAGTGTTGGAGGCAGACAGTCATTTCAATTTGGAGATAAACGGACGTAGTAGGAGCTGAAAAATAAATAAAAAGATTTGTGCCGTAATGTTGTAATTTGTTGTTGTTGTAATTTGTTGTACTTTGTTAAAATTGATTTTATAAAATTGGTATCGAAAAAAGTATCATTCAGGAACCGGTATTGAAGTCTGGGTTTTGGTAGCGTTACCGGTATCGAACGATACCCAACCCTAGACAAGAAAAGGTTGTGGCTCAAAAAAGGCGAGACTGAGACAGGCAGTGAAAGACATTTACAGTATGAGTTAGTGAAGTGTGTGTGTCCTTTTGTAAGTTTAAAGGAAAACACCAGGTGCAATATTACATGACAGAGTGTGTGTCTTACCAATATTAGACACCGAGAGAGAGAGAGAGAGAGAGAGGCAGAGCGATGGCTTCCTGGCTGAGATCAGGTTTCAGCGGCCTCCTCCAGAGACGACGCGAGGATTGAATGCTTTTTCTCTTTCTTACTCCATCACTCACCATCTCCTTCATCCCTGTTTTCCCCTCTTTCCCACTTTCATTTCTTTTTGTCCGCTCGATCCATCTGTTTCCCAGCCTCTACCTCCTTTCGGGTCTCATTTTCTCGCTTCTTCTCAGCCAATGTCTCTGTTTGGCTTTTTCATTTTTCTTCTACTAATTTTGTCTCATTCTCGCCATTTTTTTTTCCTCAATCTTTTTCTGCTTCAGTCTCTGTCACTATCTTTCTGACAGAGGGATTAACCAAGCTTTGAGGTACTGCCTTGAGGACGTAAAGGTGGTGTGATGGTACACTGGCCACAGCTAAATCAGTTCAATCGCTGCATAATTGACAGAAAACGCTCCAAAAACAAACTGTCTGAATATGAATTTAATATTATGTAACTGCAGCTTTAGCCTTAATCTTTTAGCACATGTAGGTAGCCATCAAGTGCATATTCACGAATCATTTAAAGGGTTCAGCTGGAGGCAGTGTTTCCAACCTACTCCTGAAGCTAGCATTAGCTTAATTAGCTAGCTACAGTGGATAAACTCTACTAGCGAGAGCTGCCATGTCAGTCGACAAAATTGACGGTCGCCTGCTAGAAATGAGAAGCCTGCTTTTGTCCACCTCTGATTGAAATCAGGGACCCTCATTTTTCACAAATGACTATGAATTTTGAGTAGTAAATCAGCCACCATCATTGTTTTGCATATAGAAAGTCATGGCGTCACGCCGGACTAGCCTCTGTTCCATTAGCCGTTGTAACTCAGTCTCTCAGTCAGCTTTTTTTTCATCAGCCTTTCTGAAAAAAATATGCATATTCCTGAGGTTCACTTTCCATATTCCTCGACATCCACTACAGCACTTACTGACAGAAACAGAAACCTTTAAAAAAAAGTCAAACTACGTTTACTTTGTGAGCACAGAGGAAGCCATCCATATCACATGTTTAGTCTAAAATTAGCTGCTATGATCCTGATCTTTATTGGCTTTGGAAACATTTACATTCCAGCAACCCCAGTCAACATTACCCAAGATAGTGTTCCGTTTGCCAAATACACCCTAAAAGTCTTTTTCCTTGTAATGTTCAAAGTGTTTCCTACTGTTCAAACGGAGAAAGCATTAGCATTAGCTCTGCATCAATTTGCAGAGCTAATGTTAGCCTGTTTAGCTAGTTGATATAATCTGCCTTTTACAGTGTCATTTCAGCGGGCAACATTAACGGTTGCCGGCAAGGCATGTAAAGCTGCTTTTGTCGTTCTCTGACAGAAGTCAAAGCCTAACAGGTGTAGCAACAATAAGAGGGTTAGGGTTTAGCGAACAGCCAATCAATGGACTTGGGCAGAATGACAGAAATCTCTCATTTTTTATGGTTATGCAGCACATGCAACTGTTCGCTCATGATTAACTTAGTGCAATTATTTGTAGTTAAACTTTCTTTGCAGCTGAAGGTAATTCTTAATTTTCCACTGTGTATTGTTTATTATGTTTTTTTAGTTATAAATTAAATATTGGACATTTTCAAGAATGATTACCTCAAAGTTAATTAGAGAATTAATAACTCCCATAAAAAAAACTACAAGCATGGCAGCGCATGTATTTATGTCAGTGTACCTTCTACAGTCATTTTTTCAGCTTTCTAGCTGTAATCTCCACTGTCCAAAAACTTGCACGGCATTCAGTCCTCTCTGTCCTGCTGTTACTACAGACATGTCTGAACTAGCAGCGACCACTCGCCTAGCTCATGGACTCGATGTCAAAGCGATGTCTTCAAATAATGTTGTCCTCCCTCTTCTCTTCTCACTCATCTATCTACTTGCCTTTTTCCATTATATTCTCCCCATTCTTTCTCCATTATTTACCTCATTGACATCATTGTCTTGTCTCCCTCTCCTTCAAAAATTACTCTGCCTCACATTTGCTCAATACCCGTACTCATGTACATCATGTCTGTATCTTCTGCATCTCAGCTACCAGCTAATTACCAGCCTGAAGCAAACTTTAAGCCTTTGACATCACACAAATCCAAATCATGGAAAGAGTGTAAGACAACAGTAAGACACATGGCAATCCATGTGGGTAGTCAAGTGAGGTTTTCCCTGCACTGCATGCATTCTCCCTGTTTTCCTTTCATTGCTCTCTGATATCTGTTTTCAGTCTGTCTCCTGCTGTCATCTGCGGATGCCTCCTCACTAAGTGCTCTCAGTCCATTCTCCTGAATTTTAAACAGTTACTACATTGCTCCACACATGAATCAATCCCTCTTTCTCTTTGTTGCCCATCAACACCCCTCCAAAATAACACATTCAACCTTAACCAACAGTCACATTTAAAGGTGCTCATGTAGTTTATAACAGGCTGTTCTCATGAACCATTTGTACACGTAGCTACGAAAAGTAAAGGACTGTAATAGACCTTTTTTACGGCAGACATGTTGACATGTTATAGTAGGAAAAGCACAGGTGTATTCAAAAATATTAATGATGGCTGCATTCCACTTAGGAGAGGCCCTGGTATGGTGCATGCTGACTCACTGAAATAGCTTACTGGGACACTTGATGGAATTGAACCATCGTTAAGGTTATCAATTTTAGCTGTGCTTTTCCTACTATGACAAGTCAAAATGTTTGCTGTGAAAAAGGTCTATTCGTATGTAGTCCATGTATTTTTTGCTGTATGCACCACATTGGCTGCCGCTGTATAAGAGCGCTCTGGACCGCATAGAGAGGAGGTCGGGGTGAATAGGTGGGTCATTAAACCCATGGCCAAGCAGGTGAGCGGAGTTCACTTCCTGTGAAAAATAAAAGACTTACCAGACACCCAGGAAACACGTGTTTGTTCCCGGGGAGTATTTTAATCCAAACCACAATCTTTTTCCTAAACTTAACTACCCGTTTTTGTGCCTAAACGTAACTGTTGTCGCCGCATGACGCTCACTTTTTGTCAGCTAAACTCAACTGCCACGACCCCTGAAAGGACCGTCATCTCGCGGTGCTCTATAGCCGGCTCCCAGTAACTTTCGGTTGGCTAAACTCAACTAGCAACGGCCGCTGATACAACAGACTGCTGGCTGTGCTCTGTAGCCCGTTCCCAGTAACCTATTGTCGGCTAAACTCAACTAGCAACCAGTGTTGAAGTATCGGTCTTGGTCTTAAGACCGATCTCAAGACCACTTTTTGAAGTTCTCGGTCTCGTCTCGGAATCGACCGCATTTTTACTCGGTCTCGGATAAAGATTACAGACGAGGGTTCTAGTGGGCTCGCCACTACAGTCTACAGTCTCGCTTCACTGAGCACTCACAAACAAAGAAGACAGGCTACACCGTCGAACAGTGTGGAGGCTGCACCTGATTGGACAAACACTTGACGTGGGGCCGTCTGCTCCCGGACCATAATGGTGGCTCGTTTGGAAAACTTTCTCTTATTTTAGGAAAGTAGTTCACTGTAATGTGTTTCTACAAACATTTTATGCGAGAAAACAGGCTATGTAGTTTCTGAATCTGTCTCGACAACAGTTAGTTGAAAAGATTTGTGCAAGTTTTTTTAAAAGGTGGCCAGTCGAGCTGCCTGCTCCTCATTTGCATTAAGTTGCCTGGATTCAACTTTATGCAAATGAGGAGCAGGCAACTCGACGCCCCGCTTCTCCCAACTTGCCACAATGCTACCAGAATGCACTGCGCTGCTGCTCACATAGACAATGAATGGGAAGCGGGGAAATGACGCTTGACAAGACACCATCACGCTATAGCAGCTTTGTTAGGCTATCCTTCACAGTATGGTGCTTTGAGCTTGTTCACATGTTCACAATGACAATGCTAACATGCTGATGCTAGGCAGGGAGGATTTTTACCATGGTCATTTAAGTTTAAACTGTTAGCATGCTAACATTTGCTAATCAGTACTTAACACAAAGTACAGCTGAGGCTGTCGGGAATATAGTAGTACATAGTAACGGTTAGAAATTTGGTAGGTATTTAATCATACTGTAAAGCAAAGTTTTGTGCACATTTAAATTTTGACCTGATGATGCCGCTAGATAAAAAGTCAAAGGATCACCAAAGTCGGCAGGATACATTTTCAGGGAACCATTAATGTGCAAAAGTTCATGGCGATCCATCTGATAGTTGTTGAGATATTTCAGTCTGGACCAAAGTGCTGCACTGTCTAAATGACAAACCGACTGTCGACATTGCCATCCCTAGAGTCATGCTGCCAGTATGGCAAAAAAAAGAAAGATTGAATGTTCTTTGTCTGCTGCACTGGATCACAGTGTACTGTGTGATGTATTTTCCTCAACCGAGCTGCTGAATCACTGTGGAAATAAACTTCTAGTCAATTTATATATAATCTGAGTACCGGCTGAAACAGGCTTTGTCTGCATTTACGCTAAAACAACAGTGACCTGTGCTTTGCATACAATCTGACTTATGAAACAGTACAGTGCAGTCATCATGGCAGTGCTCTCATTTTTGCAGCATTTGTACTTAATATAACAATAATTCATTGATGTAAATGTGCTACATTAGAAGTCAAAGGTAACTAATGCAATCCAATGTAAACCTACTGTATAATGTAGGCCCACCTGTGAAGCACTTTAGTATCAGTGTAAGAAATGTTGGTTGAGTGTTCAGAGGAGCAGTGTGTGGTGTTTGGTTGAGGTTTGAGTGTGTAACTGCAGCCGATATTGAGCTGTAAGTCTAAACTGGGACACTTTGCCATGAAGGGAGTTCAGGTTTGCCTTAAGATAATACTCTGCTAAGGAATTTTGGAAGATGAAGAACCAGTTAATTACATTTGCTTTATTAAAAACTATTCTTTGAGATCTTCTAATCAAACTTTTTCCTGTCTCCTCAGCTTGAAGGCAATCCAATCCTCCAGCCTGTTTTGTCACAGGTAATTAATAACTCAACGGGGACCTTGGAAATTGGTTTTTTTACAGTTGTAGGGGTGTAAATCCCACGTTTTATCACGATACGATATTATATTGATAATGCCACTTTTATGATTTTGATTCAATTCAATTCAGGGGCCTGCGACCGATACGAGACGATACTAAAGCCTGTTTAACACAATCAGTTCCATTTATATTAGGGCTGTCAATCGATTAAAAAATTTAATCTAATTAATTACATACTCTGTGATTAATTAATCAAAATGAATCGCATACATAATTAACGGTGCCTGAACCGATACTTTTTAAGAAAGTAAAAAAAGAAAAGAAAAAAAAGGGTACTAAACAGCAGTTGGTGACATTAAAGAATGGCTTGTTTATTGCTAAGGCCATATGGTCAAAAGTAAATGATTTAATAATAATGTATAACAATAACAATAACTTATTTCACTAGTAAATTGTTGTTGAACGACAAAAACAACCACCAGATGGAAAAGGACATTTACAATAACTTCAAATGCACCATGAGGCTGTAGTTTACCAGTTTAATTGAACGCACCGTCTGTGTTGTTTTTCCAACGGTAGCTGCAGATTAACATACCGGCGTTGAATCCTCTACAGTAAAACACAGTCAAACTTTACACCGTTTAGAATTAGCTGTCAGCATTTTAACCGTTTTTAATCCAGCTACTAGCTAGCGGTAGGCTAACGTTAGCTGCTGTTGAGTATAGTGTTAACTAGCTAGTGGTAGGCTAACGTTAGCTGCTGTTGAGTATAGTGTTAACTAGCTAGTGGTAGGCCAACGTTAGCTGCTGTCGAGTATAGTGTTAACTAGCGTCACGTGCAGCGGTGTTTGTGTTGCCTGTATCGTCTGTTTCAGAGCATCAGAGAGAAGCAGACATATCAGTGGCACCAGATTTCTGTAGCCAGGGTTGGCAGGAAGTCGATTTTTATAAGTAAATCAATGATTCCAATCAATGATCCAGGCAGCACATTCTCATCTCCCTCCTTCATTTTACAGTCCCATGGTGGCTAGAACGGCTCCGGGTCAAACGTCAATATGGAATGGATTAATCTGCGTTATTTTTTTAACGCGTTATTTTTTCTCAGATTAATTTATTGAAATTAACGCGTTATTTTGACAGCCCTAATTTATAAATATTTACAAAAAGCAACTAAAATATGATTAGTCAATTTCATTTCTAAACTCTTCCAGACATTTCAATTAAAACCAAATTACTCTTTTTGATAAAAAAAGAATGACTTTAAAGTGGGAATTTCAAAATAAAGGCGCATCTTAAAGATGACGATATGTACTGATATTTTCACTTTGTATTGATAATATTGGATCGTTGAGGATTTAATCGATATATCAATCCATATCGATGTACTGTTACACCCCTATCCAGTCGTTGTGTGGCTCAGAATCCAAATTTGTGTGTGTGTGTGTGTGTGTGTGTGGGTGTGGTGCTTTTTAAAGACATGTTTGGGTGGGTGTGTAGTGGGGATTGTTGAGTGGTTGTTTAAGTGTGTGTGTGTGTGTGTGTGTGTGTGTGTGTGTGTGTGTGTGGGGGGGGGGGGGGGGGGGTTATGTAGGTTGCATGGAGATTTGGGTCAAAAGCATCCAGAGTAATATACTGTATGTGTGTGTGTGTGTCAGTGGAGCAGTCAACACTCTGTGTGCTGAACTGCTACCAATGCTTAATGTGTTAAATCGTCTGACTTGATGATCTATGATGATGGCACAGATAGCAGCTTGAAGGAGAAACCAAAGGTTAAAGGGACATTAAATAAAAAGTGAGTAAGTGAAAGACAGAAAGAAGAGGTAGGGAGGCAAAGAGACAGATGAAAGGAAACAGAGTGAGGTGCCTCTGTAGCTACTGCAGTGTAAATAGAGACTAAAAATAGAAAGGAACAGGCAGAGCTCCTCTGACCATCTGAGAGTGGAGACTAAGAAAAAAGGAAGAGGCTCCTTGCTGTTAAACTGCAGAGGAGATGTTGCTGAGGATTACAAATGCCAGATGCTGACAGATGATATTTGAGCTTTTACAACCAGCCGATCTGTTCGGCACTTCAATGAGCTCTGAGGCCAATGAGGACCAGTCCAGCTGATATCACATAAGCATACATGGGGAAAGGTCCAGTCGATCAGATCTGATCAATATAGGCCTGAAATGGACTGGATGGAATGTAGGTTTTTGTGTGTATGAGGGTCAGCTGTTATGTATTCTGCCCCACTGTTCCCACGTTGTAAGGAGCCCAATCAGATTCTCTAATCTGGGTGTGTTTGTCCCTAAGTGTGTGTGGGTGTGTTGTCCCAGGGGCCAGCCAGATGGGTGGCCCGGGCCCCTGTACCAGAGCCAGAAGAAATTAAATTAGTATCATGGATTGATTAGTGAACAGGCATATCGTGTACAGTCCCAGGGGCCCCTGGACCAGAGCCTCTGTGTGAAGGGACTGTTAACCTGAATGTTTAAAAGTCAATCAAACGACTACAAAGTGACGCAAAATTAGGGCTGGGCGATATGGAGAAAATCAGATATCGCGATACTCTTGTCCTAATACCTCGATGTCGATATTGTGGCAATATTATTGGGTTGACAATTGGTGCTTTAACAAAATATCTTCCTAATGAGATTTAAGATAAATAATCTTCAGTAATGTAGATATAATAACTAAGTGGGTAAAGGTAAAAATAATAGAAGAGCTAGAACAGTCTGGTAACACAGAAAATGACATCACTTTACTGTGATGCAGCCTTTAAAACCAGGAAAAGACAACACTTAAGCCGTTTACGATATTACGATATCCAAAATCTAAGACGATATCTAGTCTCATATCACGATATCAATATAATATTGATATATTGCCCAGCCCTACGCAAAATAACCACAAATTGACGCAGATCGACCACAAAGACGCACAGAACGACTACAAAGAGACGCAATATGGCCACAAAGAGACATGAAATTATGACAAAGATGCAAAACAATCACAAAGAGACACAAAAACAGCTACAAAGAGAAAAACTACAATGAGACAAATGACTACAAAGATGCAAAACGTCTACAGACACAAAACAACTACAAAGAGATGCAAAACGCTCACAAAGGGACGCAAAATGACTAAAAAGACATGCATTAACAACTACAAAGAGACAGAAACTGACTACAAAGACACAAAATTACTAAGAAAAGACGAAAAAAGACGACAAGGACACACACAACAGCTACAGAGTGACTCAAACATCCGCAAAGAGGGGGGAAAAAAGCATGCAAAATGACTACAAAGAGACAGGAATGACTACAAAGACACAAAATGACTAAGAAGAGACACAAATTTACTCCAAAGAGAAGCAAAACAACTACAGAGAGATGCAAAACGACCACAAAGATGACTACAAATGACACGGCCATTTTATGTTTTCTGTGTCTTCTTTGGCATTCGTTTATTACACTAAATGAACCAGGGCTTTAAATGTGAGACTTACAGTAACACATTTCTCATTTTACAAATGTGTCCCCCTTCTTTAAAACTGGGCCCTAATCTGGCCCCCCTATACCAAAGTTTTGAAAACCGCCCCTGCTCAGAGCCAGAAGTAAGACAAACATCTTCCATCCTTAAAACAGGGTCAGGTGAGGCCAGAGAAAGAGAGGGAGAAGGAAAGGATAGAGGAGGAGAAACTGCGGAGGAGAAATGTAAGTTTTATGTAACATTCGTGGGTTCCATATGGACCAGTATTAATGTGTGTGTGTGTGTGTGTGTGTGTGTGTGTGTGTGTGTGTGTGTGTGTGTGTGTGTGTGTGTGTGTGTGTGTGTGTGTGTGTGTGTTGTGAGGCTGGATGCAGACAGCACAAAGTGTGAAATCCTCCACCCAGATCGTTGCACTTTGTCAAGTACACGCAGAAATAAACAGGTGAGCACATATACCTGCACATACAGCCTGGTCAAATCACATTCATAGAAATGAATTTTCGAGCCTACTTGATGCCCATGTTGAATCTAACGCGAAGTTATTATTGCTGCAGAAAGGCCTGTATGCTTATTAGGATATTACATCACTGTTTGTTACAACAGGCACGGTGAATGATTATTATAATTGCATAATGTAACTAAAACAGACATGTAGGCGCATCTCTTACCTCACTGATGCGCCGGTGGAGGCTGTTGCTCTTTCCAAGTCTGACCAGTGCAGTTAAACCGGAGGGGGGGCAGAGAAGACGGCTGGACGGACACAAGGCTAGATGATTTTAGTCCCCAGCTATAAAATATATATAACAGCAGACTTAATGTCCGTACAGTTAGTTTGTCTCGGGGAGGCGGTGCGCACTCTCAGTAGCCTATCCACTGGAAAATAAACCAGGGATAAAATCCGCAGTCTCCGGAGTAAAAACAGACGATGACGACCAGTCTAAGTCTGTCTGGAGTGCTGGAGGTGGAGGAGCCTCTCTTTAGCCGGTAGTTGGCCCGGTAGTTCGATGTGTGGCTGCTGCTAAAGCTGAAGCTGAAGCTGCTAGAGAATGAGGGGAGGGGACATGAAGTTAACGAGCTGGTCCGGTGCGCGCTCCGCCGTTCACTGGCCGCTTCTCTGCTGGGAGCCTCCTATATGAGCTTCCGCGCGCGCACGTGTGTGTGCGTGTGTGTGTGTGAGTGTGTTAGTGTTAGAGAGAGAGAGAGAGAGAGAGAGAGAGAGAGTTCCCTGAGGATACGGTTAGAGAGTTGGCGAGGCTGAGGAGAGAGGGAGGGAGGAGGAGGAGGAGGAGGGGGGGGAGCTGTCTGTCTAAGCAGGATTTTAAACTGTCTTCACTGCATGCGTGTGTGCGTGTGCGCGCGTGCGTGCGTGTGTGTGTGTGTGTGTGTGTGTGTGTGGGGACACTTTTTGCCAGACTCTGGATTTCTGCCCTAATATGGCCACTTATAGCTCCATTTGCAAAAGTCCGATTTAGGTTCTCAGTGCAGCTGCAGAGGGAACACTGTTTGTTTGGTTTCACATAATACTGCATTTGAGACCACAGCTGGAGCTTGTTTGACTGTTCATGGTGTGTACAGTGAAATTGCTGATTCAGGGATTGTATTGTTGTGTGCTAACAGTCTGCCTGCCTGGGTGACCTTTGAATTGCCTTTAATGGTGTTGTCTACGACAGTGAAATGAAGAAACATGTATGCAGATTTATGTATACAATACACTTGTTTTACTATTTCAAAAAATTGTTCTATTTATTTATTTATTTATTCTATACATTTTATTTGTTGTTGTTATTTAAATGTATTCAACTTTCATGCACACTGTTGAAGAGTTGCTAAACAGATTGTCATTGTACTCTGAGCACAATGACAATAACAATCTGTCTATTGTTGAATATGTAGCCTACTTTTACTGTAAATTGGACCAGAATACTCAGAGTAACTGAAGAAAGCAAAAAATAATTAATATGGCCATTGCTTTTATCTGATCGGAACCATTAAAGGGTAATTAGAATTTCACGTTTGTCCCAGCCTGCACGGTCCATGACTTACATTTTCAACAGAAATCTCAATGCATGTATGCACCTGCACAATTCATTAATCCAGCAGCACGCGTTTCATTCATTTCCATCTGTTCAGGTGTCCTATTGAGAGGGGAAAATGCTTGATTCAACAACAGCGACGTAGTAACAACAACGATGTTGTGCAGGTGTAGTTTGTTGAATGTAACATGTTGATCTGTGATCTGCTCCTAATTAGTTAGGATGGGTAAAATGCAGAAGATGTATTCCTCGTATGTGTAAATGTGCTTGGCAAATAAAAGAAATATATATCTATAGAGAACTTTTTGCATGTAACAATTTTGCATGTGCTTGCTGCTGAAAATCCATGGTTGAAACATTTGAAAAAGTTGAAATCCTAAAAATAAGAAATGTTAGTTGAAGTGGCAGATGGAATACAAACACGTAATCCCTGTACTGAGTGAAGTTGTGGTATCAGTGAAGTGAAAGTGCTAAAAAAAAAAGCTGAAGATTCAATGGTATGGAGCACTGAAAGGAGTTGAAATGTCAAAGGTTAGATGATGAATTGAGCTGGAAGTGTCCTGAAAACTGTTAGTGTCATTTGAAGTGTATCAACTGAAAGACATGTTAGTTAAAAAGTGTTGGCTGAAGTATACAAATTGAAAATACTGAAGAGACCATGTCAGCTGAAGTGTAGGCGCTGTGATCAGTTAAAGTTTCCAGCAACAGCAGTTTGTTTTTAATAAACAATAAAACCTGCTAGATAGCATGAACAGTGACATATGAATAAAGGCCCTGACACACCAACCCGACGGCTGACCGTTGGCAGAAAAGGCAGTCGGACTGACCAGTCGGCTCCCCGAGGTCCAAAAAGTGCCTTGGAACACACCGAAGCGACGCCGACTTGAGCGTACGTGCGCGAGATCTAATACAAAAAATGAAAACCGGAAATGACGAACGCGTCACGTGGGTCTGGCTTCTCCACATGGCCATCGCCATCTTTTTCTTGGAGTCAGAAGTGACAACATTTGGACAAGAGGCTGGAGTTTGGGAGGAGCGCTAAGCTAAACGCTAAGTTACCGGCTAACACTAGCGCTAGCCTGGTTAGCAAGGTGCATCCGTATTTCACGTTAACATATTAATTGGAATGCTAATTTTGGCTTAAAACTTTAGAAATGAACAGCCGACTCCTTAGTGTCTTTTAGTACGACCTAATGCTCAACAAGACATTTTTAGGCAACCAAAATGTTACAATTAACTTTAATGGACTAAAAGAACACATTGAGAGGGTCAAAGTTCTAAGAAGAAAACACGGACAACACTCAAAGACAAGTTCACAGCTATATAAATGTACACAGTGCCATGGTTAGCATTGCTAAGCCTCAGTCCTGAAAAACTGGTTAGCGTGTAGCCACGCCCTAAAGCATCCCGTTTTTTTATTTTTTTATAAATGGGACCATAGTTTAAAAAATGAACATCATGCTGTATTAGAGAAGACTTAAAATTATAACTGATACCATAAACTGTTTACTGGGATAAGGAATCAATTTGTCACGGTTTCAGCAGGAGGACCTAAATGCAAGACTCTTTCAGGCAGATGTGCAGAACAAACACGCTTTATTTTGACTCTACAACTTACAAACTCACAACTACAATCCTACAAACGAACAGGACTCTCACAGGAACAAACAGAGAGACGAACCGACAAGAGACACAGGAACAGAGGGCTGTAGAAATACACAGACCAATGAACAGAAAGACAGAGGATTGGACAAGACATTAACAAGCAACAGGTGAGAGCAGAAACGGAGGGAAACTAACAAGACAATTGGGAACAGGTGAGAGCAGAACTGGAGGGAAACTAACAAGACAGGAAGTGCAGACCAAATAAGGGGATGGGCGGAGACAAAGACACATGACAGACATGTAACCACAGAACACATGGAACACAGCAACAAGCACAAATCACTACACAATACACAAATGGCCACAAGAGTGGCACAAAGGCAGTCAGTTACAATCGGATCCTGACACAATTGAGAAGTAGGGTCATTTTCTCATAGACTTCTATGCAGTCAGACTTCTTTTTGCAACCAGTGGAGTCGGCCCCTGCTGGCCATTAGAAAGAGTGCAGGTTGAAGGCACTTCCGCATTGGCTTCACTTTTCAGGCCGTCACCGTTGCACCACGCTCCCATTCACACACAGTAATGTTAACAGTCATCCCAAGACACTGATCTGGTTTCAGTCCATCGATTTCTCACTCCAGTAAGGAGTTCAGGAGTCCCTCCCCCACCCTCCATTGTGGTGTCCATTGTGCTTAAGCTGACTCTGACCTTTAACCTTACAGCAGTAAAAACAGTACCAAATTACATGACAAACCCACCATACACAGTTAAAAAAAACAAAAACATTTTAAACCAGAACACAGTTTTTCTGAGCATGAATAACGTTAGTTAACTATTAATTTATGTTGAGGAGAGTAAATCCAGGATGGAAGCTGCAAAAACAGGACTGAGAGATATTTAGATGGAATAAATGTAAAACTTGATATTACACACACTCCCCTCCCCCCACTGTAAAAGATATGACACTTTACAGGCTCCATTAAGAGCTATGCCCATCTCAGAGAGTAGAGATACCAGGATGCTGGCTAGATGAAATTAGTCCCCTTAACTTCTTAGTGTCATGGTCCGCCACTCTCTATAGCTGGAAAAAAAGAAAAATCTATTTCCATTCTTTGATAGATGATTTCCTGTACCTGCTGTTTCTGTGCTGCTGGAGCCAGAGTGCATATTGGGAGCAGAGGCGGTCAACCACTTACATAGAAGGTGTGAAATGACCTGGAAATTGGCTGTCTCACTGTCCTACAAACAACCTTGAAGAGTTTTTTTTTTCTTTTCTTGACACTAGTGATTCCCAAGAGCAGAAGGCAGAAGGTCAATTTGAGAACTGTGATGCTCAGCTTCAGATGTACTTATGCTAAATTCATGCCATGGCAGCAGAATGGGAAAAGCAGGAAGATGTTCTGTTGGTAAGACTTGGGATCATTCACATAATACATACACACTGATGAATTACAGTAATAGTCCTTCATTCTTGAAGACCTAGAGGTTTAAAGAGATGAAGAAAGTAACTGGACATTCCACTTTTTGCAAAAATCATTTGAATAGCTCAAGCCTTTTTTGTATATGATTGGTTGTTTTTTCACCTCGTCCATACACTGACATCTTACTAATATTAATCTGGATTGATGACAGTCGCTGGACCCATGTGTGTTGCCATTGTCTTCTAGCTAGAGTAGAAAGCTACACCCTGAAAATAGCAAGTTTTGAAGAAGATAGAGAATATATGTTTACGGCATTTCCTCTGTAACTGGGAAGTTTTGAGACCGACTGGCGGAGATTTGCTATGGACAAAATACACTGCACAGCGATACACTGGTAAGAGCAAATTATGTTTAACCATGTATCCAGGCAATTTAAATAGCTCATGTTATATAAGATATTTAAACTGCAGGTGACAAAATCTCCAACTTTATGTGTTCTGGGTCTTCTACCGGACGACATAGTTTTGAATGAACGGAAGAGATTATGGGTTTGTCTGGCCACAATAACAGGGTGGTAGAATAATAATAAGACACTGGAAAATGACTAGCCCATGTTGTTTTAAGGAATGGATTGAATGGATGATGACAAAAATGGCTACATTTGAACGTGTTACATACAGAGTAATGGGGAAAGAAGATATTTTAAGAAGAGTGTGGGTCTCCTTTTTGGATGTAATAGAAGAAATCAGGCTGTCTGATTTTTTTTTTTTTACTGGCACCTGGTATTATAGATTTGTAGGCTTGGTAACTGGTTCTATCAAGGCATGTTTCTTTTTTGTTTATTATTGTTTATCATTGTAATGTCCGTTCTGTGTTGTCCACAGCTGTGTCTCATTTTGAAATTGTATTGAATGGCTGACAGGTGCAGCCTGGGATAATTTAATCGAAGAGGGAAAGTATTTGTGTTTGATTTCTATTATTTCTATTATTAATCCCTCTGTCGTTGTTAAAGGGATGCTGTGCTATTCAAAAATTTTTGGGAACAAGGAACATAATCGGTTGTCCATTCAAAATATCAATACAAAATAAATAAATAGCTCACGTTACTGTATTGTGTGAACAGTTAACTTCATTTAATATTGTATGTGGCGTTTTCTTTTGCGGGGTGCAAATGTTCCACCAAAACAAGTTCCTTCCCGAGACTATTTTGCAGAGCCACCGTCGCTGCGTCCGGAACTTAGCGCCGCCCAAGACGATAGTGATTGGTCTAAAGAAATGCAAACAACGTTTTTTTCTCCTATCCCAGAATGTATGTGTGGTGTAGCCAGACCGTACTCCACAGTACTGTGTACTGTCTGGCTATGCGAGACTAAACTAATATTGACAGTCTGTTTTATACTGTTGTTCAGCCCCAGTTGCCCTTGGCCATAAAGAGGAATATCTTTTGTACTGAAGTCTGGTACAGCATGGCAGCAGCTGCTGAACAAGGATGTTGCTACTTTTAAAAGACATTTAAAATAGCAATGATAGAATCGCGAATGAAATATAATTATATAGTAAATAGACTCTTAAAGAGGAACTCGATTCACAAGCGGGAGTGAATCCAAAATCCTGCTTCTGTATGGTGCATGTGCAGTTTTGCATAAGAGCATTCAGACTCATTCAGCGTGCAACCTGTGAGCCTAAGAACAATACGCTCATGAGCACACACCCAGAGGCTGATGGGAATGTCATTAGTTATTCAGGTTTTTAGTCA
This sequence comes from Zingel zingel, assembly GCA_023566125.1. NCBI lineage: Eukaryota > Metazoa > Chordata > Actinopteri > Perciformes > Percidae > Zingel > Zingel zingel. The sequence continues at coordinate 26,139,281 of CM042325.1, forward strand.
TAAACCAAAGAACTGGAGAAATGGAATTTCAGACCCGATGATGGGGCTTAAATTAAAAGTCAGGGGGACCAAAGTTATTGTAGTTAATCCTCGGGGAACCTTAAATATCAGTAGCAAAATTGGCAATCCATCCAATAGTTGTCAAGATATTTCACTCCGAAACCACAAATGTCAACCTGCTGGCAGCACCAGATGAAAAGTCAGGGTAGTTAAGATATTTTAGTCCAGACCAAAGTCGTGGATCAACTGACCAACGGGCAAAATATTGATTAGTGCAGCTTCAAGATTTGTCTTCACTGGCTATACCTCTTGACTTCATTTAAGGCTGTCTCTGAAACACACAGGCCACCCAGGCTCTGGAAACACCTTCTGTCTTTAGACAAACTGTTTCTAATCCAGGAAGGGTCCACACTCTCACCTATTAATCTGATGTCATATCTGGTGTGACATATTGGATGAACGGTCAGAGCCAGTAAAGATTGTCTGGATTAAATTAGATCACAGCTCTTTGTGTAAATGTGCACGCTGCTGTGAGATTGCATACTATGTCCCTCTCTATGTGTGTGTGTGTGTATGCGTGTGTTTTGGGATTAGTTTCGTTCAGCAGATTACTGATGTTCCATTAGAAAAAAGTCTGCTGGTTTAGTAAAACCAGTTTACTGAACACACTAGTGATTACTGTAGGACCGTTACACACAGTGACACCAGACACACACACACACTGATTATACAAGTAGAGCAGACAGATAGAAAGCTATCTGAGACTTTCATGTCTGTACTGTAATTGAATAACAGCTAGCCTGGTTCTGTCCAAAGGTAACAAAATCCACCTACCAGCTCACTAATTATGTTATATCTCGTTTTTTGTTACCTTTGAACAGAGCCAGGCTAGTGTTTCCCCCTGTTTCCAGTCTTTATGCAAAGATAACTAGACGGCGCCACTACTATAAATATGAGTCGTAATTGTTGCTTATATAACAAACGACTTATGTGGGCTAGTATTACCTTTTGTATTTAAAAAAATGTGAAACTATGTCTTTAAGCAACTAAGAAAAATCCTTGGATTGTGGTGGCACCTGGATTGTGGTTGTGGCTGTGGTCCTGCTCCACGCCCACTGCTACTACATTTATTATAATCTTTCATAGATTTATTATCCTACTGTTACTATAACTGCCACAGTTCATCATGTGATTCCATTATACCTACTGCTATAACTGTTATGAGTCATATTTCTAAAATTGTTATAGTTACAGTAGGTATTATTACTCTCTCTCTCTCTCTCTCTCTCTCTCTCTCTCTCTTCCCCAACCGAGGGGTTGGGGGGCGAGGCAGAAATCTAGACCTAGAGCTGAGGTTTTTGTCTGCTAAAAGGACGGTATATCTCGCCCCCGCCATGCTCCCTAGAGTGAAATGTGTCACCACACCTGACCTTAACAGCAGGTATGAACTACAGTATCATTAGGGATATCAAGGTTTCTACTTAATTGTTGATTATTGTCATTATTGTTTTTTTTTCCTTTTTGGAAAACATTCCTCTGATTTCTCTTCAAATGAAGTCAATCATTGTTGCATAAATCTGCAGAACATTCAGTATTGCTTGGATCAAATCTTCAGCATGGTTCACTAAAACTTCCCAATAAAAGTTCCCCATCACTGTTTCACTTTCTCTGTCTCGCTGGTGTGACTGGAAAATTCAACTGCCAATATCTGTGTGTGTGAAGGGTTAACCGCCTCAGGTCGCGTGCAGTGAGATGGAGCATATTTAAAACGCACGCAGATGGGGCAGCACTAGTGATGTCAGTACCAGCAGTACTTAGAGACAAGGTCTTACTCAGCGCTGATTATTAATTCATGATGCACATCTCAGATGGAACTTTAGATCAGAAACCTTAGCCTTACGTTGATGAAAAAAGTGAAACTGAACAATAATTTCATAGATAGATAGATAGATAGATAGATAGATAGATAGATAGATAGATATGAAAAAAGTAGGGAGTATAGGGTGGGAAAGAGAGAAGAAAAGAGAGAGGGGTTCATGACTAAAAGAGGAGTGTGTTTCTTCTGTTTCTAAAAACATCCACTCTTCCAGACCATGGCCCGTAAAGGGAATATTCCATTCCAGCTTTAAGCCTGTCTCATCTTTCCTCTCTCCACTCAAACTCTGATCTCCTCTGACCTCATATGTGCCAACACTCAAAGAAGTTTTCATCTCAACAGATCTACAAAAAAAATGTTCTACTTTGATTAGTTGGACAGAGTTCATATATTTGCCCCATCTGTTTGTTTGTTAGTCTGTCTCTTTGTCAAATCCCAATGAAGGGATAGTGAACAATCAATTGACTTAGGTGACTGTTTCACAGAATAGCCAGCTGTTAATATGACTACAATATGAAAATGAAAACTTTATGGTTTGAACTCCCCCCCCACACACACACGCTGCTTCCATCATCCCGCTCCTCTCATCTGACCCCACCACCACCACCCATCACCCCCACTCCTCTTCTATTGTGTGCCTGGCTGTCTCTCTGTAATCCAGTGTGTCTCTTTGTGGCAGTACAGCATGTGGCTCAGCTTCACTTTGGCCCCCTAATGGACCCAGTCAATAGGGAGAATTGCCACCCTGTTGTCTGTATCAAGGTCAAGTGTGTGCATATAAGCACGTGTGTGTGTGTGTGTGTGTGTGTGTGTGTGTGTGTGTGTGTGTGTGTGTGTGTGTGTGTGTGTGTGTGTGTGTGTGTGTGTGTGTGTGTTTGTTTGGTGGGTATATTTGGTGGTATTCTTCAATTGTATTCTTTGTTTGCATGTGGGTTTGCTGGCAGAGTCACGCATTTGTGTGGAAAGATATCTATGTAAGGGTGCAACTAATATTAGTTGTAGTTGTAATTTTAAACTCTGGTTAAATTAACTTGTGCTTTTATTTATCTTACATTGTTCGTGTACTGTTACAATATATTAAACTATACATTTTGCTTGACTTGTTTTAAAGTGCATTTCTCTTTTCACTTTTAACCCTATGTATCCCAATGAAATCACTGCAACAGAGGGTGTGTGTGTGTGTGTGTGTGTGTGTGTGCGCAGTGTGTTTGACCCGGTTCCTTGCTCTCTATTTTCAAAGGGAAACAAGACAGACACAACAAGTCTGCCATGGTAGCAACAACAGTATGTGATACTGTACATCAGCATGCTAACAAGGTTACAATGACAATGTTAACACAATGATGTTTAGCAGGTAGAATGTTTGCCATATTTGCCATCTTAGCTTAGCCTGTTAGCATGTTAACATTTGCCGCTGACCACTAAACAGAAAGTACAGCTGAGACGGATGGGAATGTCATTAGTTTTTCAGTACAATGTTAGACATTTTTTGTAAACCGAAGACACAGTTACAACCATTTTAAAGGGGACCTATTATGCTAATTTTTAGGTTCATACTTGTATTTTAGGTTTCCACTAGTACATATTAACATGCTAAAAAAACTGTATTTTGCTCATACTGCCTGCTCCCGCAGTCACCCTCTATCTGAGACACTCTGTTGTAGGGCCTTTCTCTTTAAGTCCCCCTCCCGAAAAAGACCAGCTTGCTCTGATTGGTCAGCTTTCCAGAGCCTTCTGCACATCCTGTATTTCCAACTTGGCAACTTTCTTGCTTTCTAGCAACCTTTTCCGATCCTCTTAGTGACTTTATTTCTAAAAAAAAGGGGACTTTAGACCATCAGGGGAAAATATATATTATATTGTAATTTATTCCCATGCATGCTAATCAGAGTAATCACAGTCCACAGCTCTTCAGCCAACAGCACGGGTCTCTCTCCTCCCTTTGGCCGTGAGCAGCAGGCACTCAGCTGACACAACCACTAAGCATCATGCAAATGATATTTGCAGACGTCCGCAATATGCAAATGAGTGTATGACCTGATCTGGCGACCTTAAGCACTACTAGCAAATACTTAACAACACTGGCAGCCGAGATAACAGCTTTCTCTGGCATTAGCAGCTACGTAGTAGTGAAATGACTGTAGGCTTATGGAGAATAAAACTGCACTTTCCACAGAGAAAAATCCCCAATAAAAGCTTCTAAACCGAAAACTACATAACTGGACATGTTCTAGCAGGACTGTGATCCAAAATTGGGGCGAAATTAACAACATCGGCAGCCAAGATTGCAGCTTTCCCTGACGTTAGCATGTAGCCATATGTAGCAGTGGAATGACAGTAGGCTAACGGAGTATAAAGCAGCACTTTCTAAATCAAAAACTACACAACCGGAATTCTTGCAGCAGGAATGTTATCCAAAATTGGGAAGAAAACATCGGCAGCCAAGATTACAGCTTTCCCTGACATTAGCATGTAGCTACATGTATGTAATGTAAATACTGCAGTAACGTGCCTGGAGTAAATGACCATATGAAGAAATCCGGCACGGATTGACGTCACTTTGAGCCAAGAGTAGAAAACTGAGAGAACTGTTGGAATCGAAGTGTTCAGAACGTTCTGAAATCTGTGTTTTTTTGCTCACAGGGATACCTTTTTACATACAAGTACCTCATTATTTGAATCTTTGGCCACGTTTAATATGAACACTGACACTGTAACATTATATATATAGGACAGAAAATAAGGAAAAGCATAACAGGTCACCTTTAATGTCACATCTAAAGCATGTTTTTTTTGTGTGAGAGAGAGAGGAAGACGGAGGGGACTTTGTGCACACTGTCAGCTGTTACAGGCATGGTTACTGTCGCTGCACAGACGATAGGAGACAAGTGTTTTGTGAATGGAGACCGAACTGACGTGACACAATGAGACATTTTGTAATTGCACATTGCAAATATTCTGTACACACTGTCAGCTGTTTGAGGCATCTTATCAGCATAAAAGGAGAGACAGCCTTTTGAAAATGAAGCTGAATCACTCTCTGTGAAGAGCCTGTTCTGCTGTTGGGACCGCCATTAAAACTCAGAGTAGCAACACATCCAAAACATCTGCATCAGAGACAGTTAGAGACAGTGGGGGCTGTGTGTGTGTGTGTGTGTGTGTGTGTGTGTGTGTGTGTGTGTGTGTGTGTGTGTGTGTGTGTGTGTGTGTGTGTGTGTGTGTGTGTGTGTGTGTGTGTGTGATTATAAGTGTGTGCTGGGGGGGATAAAGAGGAGAGACTTGTCAGTGCTGTCCCACACAAAGAAGATAAAACTACTAATGGCCTGGGTTTTCCTGTAATGGAGTGCTGAGCTGTGTGTGTGTGTGTGTGTGTGTGTGTGTGTGTGTGTGTGTGAGTGTGTGAGTGTGTGAGTGAGTGAGTGAGTGTGTTTGTGTGTGTGTGTGCGTGCACACACAAAGCATTCAAAACATCTCTTATTCATGGCTGCATTACGGCATTCAGGCCCGGTCTTTCCCTCTTTCTATTTACAGCTCCATGTCTCTGCCTGTACATGTGGGCATCTATTCACATGCACCCACTGTTTCCAGGCTGCAGAGCTGCATGGATCGGCTCCATGCCCGATGATTCAGCGTCCAACAGCGCCTCTCTTCCCTGCACCTCATCCCACATCCATCAGATCTTATCACACTGCGGTGGAAGTGAACAGAGGTTCATTTTTGTGTTGATGCCCTTGCAAATTTTTACACCATACATTATGTAATGTTGTCCTAGGCCAAGGTTATGAGACATATTGTATAGTGATGGTCAGATTTAACTGTTTCAAACAAATTTAATTTACAATGTATTCAGTATAGTCTGTATATTTAGGCAAGTACCATAGGTACACTTGTGAGGTACTTTACCACTTTACTTTTACTTTTAATACTTAAGTATTTACATTTTTAGGTTACTTTATATTTCAACTAGGGCGTTTAACCGCATGATTGTCCATAGTTAACTCGTGATTAATCGCAGATTAATTGCACATTTTTCATCTGTTTTAAATTTACTTTAAAACAGATGAAAATTTTGTTTGATGAATTGTTTTTAATGCTCTTATCAACATAGGAGCAGACAAATATGCTCACTTTATGCAAATGTTTATTATTCTTGCAACAATCCAAAACACTGACAAATATTGAGTAGAATATTCTACAGAATAACTTCAAAGGTACAGTATGCTCAAAAAATATGCTGAAAGCATTATATGGCAAACTCAAGCCCATCAAGCAACAGATGGGCACATTGACCTGAATGTAACATCACTTGATACTACTAACACAATGTAGTGTCCCACTTTACACTTGGAAAGGTTTAAGCAGCTCTACACAAAACAATGGACCGTGTGTATTACAGCAACAGACACAGCAGACACATTGTATAAGTACATTGTGTAATTGTAATTAACCTCACATGTGGGAAAATAAAAGCTAATTAAATCATCCCTTCTACTAAGTGAGCTCAAAACAGGTTGATACAAAAAATTGTCTTCAAACAAACTATACATAAAGTGTGAGAGAAACTGTTTATAGCTTGGTGGAGGCTATGTGCCACGCAAGACATTTTCTCAAACAGGAGTTGCCTGGCCGCTGCGACCATGATGCATGCACTATCTCTGGTCAGTGTGCTGACTTTATGTTCAATGTCACACTGTCTAGCTACTTGCAGTAAGTGCTTGGTGCACACGTCGGCGCACAAAGGCAAAAGGTTTCTCCTTTATCTTCATCAGTAGCCAAAGCGTGCAACCAAAGTTCCCACTGTGGGTCAAAATAATGTGCTTTGACTCCGAGGTAAATGTGATTAGTCTCCGATTGAGTGCCAGTTAATGGCGTATAAAAGAAATTTGTGTTAACTCGTCATTATTGCATTCATTTTTAGCCCTAATTTCAACACAACATTTCAGACTTAAATTTATTTGACAGCTATAGTTACTATTTACTTTTCAGATTAAGATTTTACATTTAAAAAAAAATGATATGCTTGAATCAGAATCAGAATCAGCTTTAATGGCCAAGTAAGTGTGTACACATACTGTACAAGGAATTTGAGTCCGGCTTTAGTAGATACACAAAAATAGACATACGGCTAAAAACAAGGACAGCAAAGCTGAACCAGGTCAACATAAACAGCCCTGCATTGTTACAGATTAAAGCAGTGGACCCCAAACCTTTGGGCTTGGGTCTTTGTCACATTCCAGATGTCTAGTTGTTAGCAGTTACGCCAAAAGCAGAATTCCCCTCAAACTTCACAGATGGTTTCATTTAAATAATTGTTTGGGGGCCAATGAGGAAAAATTATCCAATATTTCACAAAATTTCATTCATCAGAGCTTTGATTTCTCTTCTTTCCATCCCCATCAATCATGGCGCCACTCATTGTGACCCTTTTTTGGGGGGGATGGGGGTGCAAACCTAAACTTACTATTGTATGTAAAGAAGATCCACCTCGAGCCCATATACAAAAGTTAAGTTCTGCTTACACACTAATGTTACATACCCTGCTTTATCGTCTATTTTAAAATCAATCAGACAATAATTAAAAAAATCAACATAATTCTGTATTGAAAAAGACTTAAAACTAGCGATTAAGACTATACTGTGCTATACTCTTCATGATAATATTTACTGAGGTAATAAATCAAGTGAGAAGCGGGTCATTTCGCCATAGACTTCTATAGAAACCAACCTCCTTTTTGCAACCGCACGTGTCGCCCCCTGTTGGAATTTAGATAGAACGCAGGTTTAAGGCACTTCCGCCGAACCGGATGCTCTGTCCATTCATTTTACAGCCAATGGGTGTTACTAATAACGAAGGCTTCATTCTATTAAAGTGTCCCGGTGTGACCATGAGCGTGCATGAGACCATAGATATACTGACTAGATGTTGCCTTGGCTTCTGCTGTTCATTGGAACGAATGCGTCAACAGAGCCGCCATCTTGGCGGGAGCCACTCCTCTTTAACGCATCAGCGGCAATGTAGGCAAAGGTCTAACGGAAATAAAATCACCATAAATTGTCAAAATCTCATGCGATTTTCTAGTTTTTTTGGTTCGTATAATTAATATGAATATGCAAAGTAACTAAAGCTATAAAAAATAGAGAAGTAAAAACGTACAATAGGCAAGTAGAAGAAAATGAAAATACTCAATTAAAAGTACCTTACAGTTGTATTGAAGTGTGGCATAGTTACATTCCACAGCTGATAAAATTCAATGATATTTACGTGTAGCAAGCCTAAACATGAATTCATATATATATTATATCTGTCAGCAGCTCGGAGAGCAGTGTGTCCGGCGCTGACGTACCGTCACCTGTTGGGACACAGATGTTGTCTGTACCGTCTCTGGTTCTGGCTCTGACCACGGGAACAGTGGCGGGACAGCTCGCTTCAACGCAGCGTAATAACTCCTGAAAATAATGTCAATCTCGCAAATGTATCTGTCTCTGCAGTCATCTCAACCATCGAATACAGCAACAGGAAATAACACTCACGTTACTGAGATTGTAACGGGTATAATATTACCGACATTTAATTAGCAATGCGTTATATTACTGCGTTACAGCAAAAAGGAATACATTACTGTAATTGTGTTACTTTTGTACTCCCAACACTGGTTATGGTTCTTGGTGTGAACGGCCCTTAACATTACTTTACAAACTAACACTGACACAACTGTGTGGCCACATTTCCAACATCTTACGATCATATTACATTGATATAAATGCATTCCATTCATTGTTGGTTTTCCTAACTGGCAAGACTAACTAGCACTAGCATGGGTAACTAACTAACTAACTAACTAGCATGGATTAACTACATGTGGTCGTCGACCAAGGACTGAAACATGAAATATAATTTCGTAACATTCAATATCATAAAACACATTCTCACCTGTGAAATGTTATCTCTTGCTGTTTGGTTTTTTCATTTCTTTCGTTCGAACATCCATAAGCAGGACAAAAGTCTGGCATCTTTAGTGCTCATCTGAATGTGGGAAAACTAATTTGGCGCTTCAGATCCAAGATGGTGGCCGTGTTGACGCATGCTTAGAAGCCCAAGGCGAAATCTAGTCAGTGTGTGTATGTATATATACATATATGTATATATGTATATGGCATGATACCAGGACCCTGATACTGACACAGCTAAATGGAATGTAGCCATAATTCTTTTTATTATCTACACCTGTGCTTTTCTGTCACATTTTTAAAATGTTTGTTGAAATGTAAATGTATGTTAAATGATCTATTAGTTTTGGTGACAGTTAATAAGATGTTAAACTTTAAGCCATTGTGGATGAAAATGTTGTTTTGTTTGTATCACTTTTACATGCAAATCTCTGAGCCACTTTCTCAAAAGAGTCCCAGTCACAGACAACCATGAAGAGGGTGTTTTAGTCCAATGCTCTGGCTACATCTAGAGAAGCAGTGCCCTCTAGTGGTGAAAAGAAGGTAGCATCAAAAAACTTAAACACTAATATGTAGGCTTACAGTCTATACTTTTACCAAATATCCGGACATCCTAAGGCTAAGGTGAAGAATTGGGTAAGGAGACAACTGAATAATAAAAGAATAAAAAAATGATTCCTCCACCGTCTACATAACCTTTTGAGCCATGTAACCCAACAGCTGTAGACGGTTTTTGATACTTCTGTTTTGACAACTGACATGCAGATATCAGGGTTCCTCACATCAGTTTGTTCTCTGCTACAGCTCATTTATACACAAACACACACACACACACACACACACACACACACACACACACACACACACACACAGGTTAGTGGCACTATCTTTGTGGGGCCCCATCATTGACATAATGCATTCCCTAGCCCCTTACCCTAACCTTAACCATCACAACTAAATGCCTAACCTTAACCCTTACCCTCACCCTAACCATAACCTAATTCTATCCCTAATCCTACAACCAAGTCTTAACCCTCAAACAGCCCTTTAACCTTGTGGGGTCCAGCATTTTGGCCCCACAAAGCTGTCGGGACCCTACAAGTATACTGGACTCCCAGTTTTTGGACCCCACGACTATAGTTAAACAAGCCCACACACACACACACACACACACACACACACACACACACACACACACACACACACACACACACACACACACTCACACGCATGCTCACACACTTTTCTTGCCATGTGCTGATATCATTCAAAGAATGTGGGATGTTCATGAATGTTGTGTTGTATTTCTTGCACGGTTTCTTCTCAGTAAAGTGCTCTGTGTCAAAGCTGTTTGTTAAAAGCACTTCAGGAATGTCTTAACTGGATTTACTGCCACCTTTCCCACAGAAAGTCCACTGCAGGGAAATCAGTTAGAGTCAAAAACAGAATGGCTTCATTTGCTAAAAGCAAAAAGTACATGGATTTATGTAGATGACTTTGGTGTAAAAAATGGCAACAAATAATATGCACAAAGTACAGAGAAAGATCCAGTCCCAGGTGCAAGATGTCCAAAAATTTAGAAAAATATATTTGATTATTTTCCTTAATATATATTTCTATATGCCCTGTCCATGGTTCTTATAGTGAGTTTATAGTACAACTTTCATAGTAATTACATATGACCACATCATTTTACTTTTTGAGTTTGGCATTGCTATTAGTGGGCCTCTCTGATGTTATAAAATAATATTTTCTTTATACATATTATCTTTGGTATTTGTGCTGTTTTACTTATAGGATGTAACAATATTTTTATTCTCCACTGATATATACGTTGTACATTCTTTTCATTCTTCTGAGTATATATTTTAAGTAGGTGTTCTGGTATTTCTTTCATTTTTTAATCTTATCTTTTTATTATTATTAATTTTCATATTCTGTATGGGTGTTGTGTGTTTTGTACCTGTCTGCTGCTGTAACACAGAAATTTCGCAATTTGGGATCAGTAAAGTTCACATATATCTATCTATCTATCTGTCTGTCTGTCTTTTATGCTCTATGATAATACTATCACCTTCCTATATTGAATCACAGTGTGCCTATATTAAAGCATACTCATGGTTTTTCTTTTCTCTTTTTGCATTAACATCTTTTAACCATGCATGCGGCTGCATGGTACAGTATTTCACAGTTTCTCTGTGATGTTGGGCAGTATCTCTCCACATCACACCACCGTGCACGTGCGTTTACCATAAAACGTGATGGTGGCTGTCGCATGATGGCTCGGTCTCGGCAGGAGCCAATAACGGCGCAGAACCGGAGCAAATATGGATTTATTTGGGAATAGTGCGCTTTGCAGTTGGTTTGCGGAATTTACTGACAGCACCGAGTCCAATGGCAGCTCCGCGAAGCGGATTGTGGGAGGTGTAGTCAGACAGCGGAAAAAAATATACTTATCAAGGGACAACGGTCCGCCTTCTACTACATGTCCCAGAACACACTGCGGCATTTGAACTGTGTGTATGTGAGGCAGAGAGAGAGGTTGAGAGAGAGAGAGAGAGAGAGAGAGAGAGGGGGGGGAAGATTTAGGAATTCGTCTGCAGACTTAGCTAGAGCTGCGCTGTTATAGAATAATGGTAAGTCCACAAACCATTACCCAGCCATTTTGTTTAATAATTGTCTTACTAAGTATAACATAACGCATATTCCTCGTTAGTGGTTAGCATAGTTTGTCAAAGACCGTTAGCAGCAGTGATTGCTAATAGAAAATGTAACATTGGCTAGCTAACTTAAGCTAGCAAATGAGCCACTTTAGCTAGCTAATTTTCGCAGTTTTAAATGGTTGTTGACAAGATGACGGTTGACAAGAAAGTGCAATGTGGGCTGTCGTTTATTGTAGCTGCCTCGCATAAAACTGTTATACTCTATGCTATACGTAGCTATATATTTGGTGTTTGAACATTTAGCTAGCTAGCTGTCAGTGTTCAACTTTGGTGTGTGTGTGTGTGTGTGTGTGTGTGTGTGTGTGTGTGTGTGTGTGTGTGTGTGTGTGTGTGTGTGTGTGTGTGTGTGTGTGTGTGTGTGTGTGTGTGTGTGTGTGTGTGTGTGTGTGTGTGTGTGTGTGTGTGTTCCGCCCCCCCTTCTCTGTGTCGGGGCTCCTCTTTACGGGAATCTCCTGGCTTGTGAAAAAAGAGAGTGACGCTGGCTGGAGCGGATTAGAGGTCCTGGATACCTTCATTGGCAGATTCTGCAACATATTACCATATGAGCTGACAGTCCGCATACCTTTCTATTTACATCAGTATCTAGTTTTCCAGGTCACTGGTTTTTTCGGCTGTCACTTCTCCCTTTTCCCTTTGTCTCTGTGTAGCTCCCTCCCTCTTTGCCTCTCAGCCTCCCCCAATGTGTTTGAGGGTTTCCAGATGCTGGTCACTTTTTACAGTTTCCATTATGAAATTGTTGATAAGACTTTGGGTCAGTGCTGCCTTCAGTCAGACAGCTGTTTTGTGGTTTTCCTGCTGCCTCACATGTGTGTATGTCTCAGGAAGAGAATCTGCAGGGTTGTCAGTGGTGGAATGTAACTAAGTACATTCACTCAGGTACTGTACTTAAGTACAAATTTGAGGTACTTGTACTTTGAGTCTTTTCTTTTCATGCCACTTTCTACTTCTACTCCACTACATTTCAGAGAGAAATATGGCAGCTTTAGTTAGTAGTTACTTTACAAATTAAGATTTTGTGCACACAAAGCACATGTAGTTCATAAAATATGATGATTTATTAAAAATTAAACTACCCAACAATATGCAGTCTAGCTGAAACGATTAGCCGATTAAACACAGAGCTGTTTGGATCGTTTCCAGTTTCTAAAATGGGAGGATTTTTCTGCATTGAGTAATTTTACTTTTAATACTTTAAGTACATTTTCCTGATGATACTTACATACTTTTACTTAAGTAACATTTTCAATGCAGGACTTTTACTTGTATTTTTACAATGTAGTATTATTACTTTACTTAAGTAAAGGATCTGAATACTTCTTCCAGCACTGATGGTTGAGGAGTGCGTAGAGATAATTTAAGTAGAAAAGCATTTCCTCTACTCTACAACTTCCTCTGTTCAGCTTTTGCTGCTGAATTTGTGCATCGAGTTTTGCATGTACGGTATTAGTTGTAAATATGTACATGTCATTTCTACATCACCTTTTTAAAACTGTAGGAAACTGTCAAGTTGAGCAAAACTAAACCTTACTAAAAGCAATGTTATGACACGTCTACTTAGAGCTCTTTTGGAAATAATTCATGCAGCGTTCACAACACAGATATGATATGGGTGGGAAAATATCCATTGACAAAATACAAATGAAAACTGTTGTCACAGTATAAGTAGTATTTGATGGATATACTGTCTAACTGGTAAATTACTGACTCAGACTGACTGATTCAGCCCCATGTGCTTCTACAAACTATAAAAAAAACAATCCAGTTGAACAAAGTAAGCCATAAAAACTTCTTGGAAGGGAATCATTATGTTTGATTGTGTTGTTGTGCTTGAGGCCAGTAAAGTAGGTCAAGCATCAATTCAGCAACAGTAACTGCACTGTACAAGTTCCACACTGCACTTATTTCTCACTGCGCTGCCTCTCGTAGCTTTAAGCAGTACTGAAGCTACTGGCAGTCGCCAACAATCTTGGACCAAGTGTGGGTGTGTGTTTTTTTCTGTCTCTGTTAAAACATAAAGTCAACCTTAAGGCTAGCATTATGTATCTATCCTGATTTCAGTCAGGCTCCTGCAATCACAGTGCTGTTTAGATTATTTTTGTACCATGTGTCATTTTTCCCCCCAATCTCCTCCTTATGAATGCCTTCCATTTCTCTTCACCTCACCCCTCCCTGGCCTCTTTTCTCTTCATAGGCCTAGCAGACCTGCAAACTGTGTGTGCTTTGGGTAAGGAGCAGTGGTAAGACGCCTCGCTACAACCCATACTCCTTAGGAGCGGCATCAGCAGCCATCCCCTGCAGCCCCCCAACCCAGCAGCAGACTCTGGCAACGGGGTGAGAGAAAATAGTGTGACACGGGGAGCGATTTGAATTAAATATCCAGACTATACTCATGTTGAGTGATGTATTCCTACTGTAATTACTCTTTTTTTTGTTTCTGTTTAAATAATTATATAGTTGAACTCCACACTGTCTCTATACCAATTTATCGAACCATCCAACACTCCTTTCTTCACTGCAGAGCAGGATGGAGGCTTCATTTGGCGCTACCTTCGCAGCCGTGGCTGCTGGAGCCAAAGGTGATACACTAATAATATTCCCCTCTATAAATGCTCTCTCTTTTTTTCGACATTACTATAGTAAGTCTGATAGTCACGGAAGTACTCCAACATTCTGGCATTATTTCTTGAGACTTTGCCCTCATATGTTTTCAGCAGAAGGGTCCAGCACCTACAAGCAGCATAGAAGGACTCCTTCCCTGACCTACTCTCCCCGGGATGACGACGATGGAATGGTGCACTCTCTCTCGCGCACACACACGCAAACACACACATACGTCCTTTATTGACGTCCTTTTAGTACATTTAGTATAGGGATGTCCCGATCAGGTTTTTTTGCCTCCGAGTCATTTGATTTTGAGTATCTACCTATACCGAGTCCCGATCCGATACTTCTACAATATATAAAAAAAGAATAAAGAAGAGCGAAAAAACAGATCCAGGATGTTCTTTATTTTTTATTTAATTCACCTTATTTTAACATTCAACAACTCTGTTAACAGAGCACTTCCTCTTCTGTGAGGTAGTTTGAACAATCAAGTAATAACATCAATTCTTCACTTTTGGACTTTAGTGCAACAGTAAATATAAAAAAAGTCTAATATAAAAACAAATAGCACCTCAACTTAAAATACCCGGCAGGCATGTAAACAAATAAAAAATAAAAGTGCCAACAGTGTTTGCAAAGCCAGTAATGTGCTTTTAGGAACTGCACTCCTAACTCTTACTGTCCGCAGACATACTCGCGCTTTCCGCTTCAAGCTGCTTCCGTGTTCTACTTTGCCGGCATTTAACCAATAGCGTCTCTGCAACAAAGTGATGTCATGCCGCACGCGTTGCTGTTTCTGTGTGGAGTCAAAAGGGTCTAACTCTGTGCCACCGCACAACTATAGATGTGTTAAAAAATAATGAGAATATATATACATACATATCCGAGTCCTGATCGGGAGGTAACGTCCGATTCTGATCGAGTCTGAAACCACGTGATCGGGCCCGATTTCCGATCACGTGATCGGATCTGGACATCCCTAATTTAGTATACATTTACCAAAGCTGATCAGATCTGAAGAGCCTTGGGTTAAAAGTAATAATAAAAATAATACATTTGACATATATAGCGTTTTCACAGTAGTACACCTAAAAGTACATCTGGAATGTGGTGGGTAAAAGTGAAATTGTTTTTTAAACCCCTGTGTCAAACCTCACATTTCATCTCATCAGTTGTGTGAACTATAATGGTGGAACTTGTGCACAACATCCCACACATCTGGTACTATCGATGTATGGACAGGCTTTGACCTCTTCTCTCCACTGCTTCCCATCCCTCCCAGCCTCCTATTGGTACTCCCCGGAGGTCCGATTCAGCCATCTCAGTCCGATCTCTCCATTCCGAGTCCAACATGTCTCTGCGCTCCACTTTCTCTCTGCATGAAGAGGAGGAGGACACGGTATGACACACCGCACTAATGTATATGACGAAACGTTAGCCAACATGTAAACTGAACTGAACTGAACCCATACCACAAACTGAGCAAATGAACAAATGAGTGTGTGTTTGTGTGCAGGAGCCCCAGGTGTTTGCAGAACAGCCGTCCGTTAAACTGTGCTGTCAGCTGTGCTGTAACGTCTTCAAGGACCCCGTCATCACCACATGTGGGGTGAGTTTCCTTCTGTCCCTTCCAGCCTTTCCTCCATCTGTCCATCTACCTCGTTCTCTTTGACCACTCTCAGATTTTCTTTGTGTCTCTTTCTTTAAACTCTGCTCACCCTTCCTGTAAAAACTCGTTTTTTAAATGTCTTAACAGTTCTAAAACAGTTAACTAAGGGAGGCAGGGCTTAGTGAATGTTTTTTTGTGTTAAAACAGTTAATAATAATGTCACGGCATAAGCACACTGAAAATGTGATATCATCGTCAGGTGTCTAGGGCTTCCAGAGCTTGGTTTACTCGTGCATATGAAACATATGGTGCGGCGTCGATCAGCGTTGACGCTCAGTTGATGGTTCATTTGTAGACATTTACGACGCAGACATCAACATTAACACAACTTGATGGGGGAAAAGAGGATTTGTAATCACATTCTGAAAATACTTGGCATCCTTCAAGACTAGGTTGGCCATGAAAGGCGGCGTCCGCAGCCCCCCACGGTCTCATAGGCCTATTCGTCTTCTCGAGAGGGATAAAAAGGCATACAGATGATAGGAAACAAAAACCTTGAAAAAAAAATGATATACAACACCACCAACATCACCGGCATGTCAATTCGCACGGGACTAATATTATCACAGGACCTCGGCGTCTGGCGAAATATGGTAGGTCATTTGCGGGGGAATTTGTACTTTACAAATTACAGACATGGCTGATTCGCACAGGATAAGGATCACAGACAACCTCCGTAATTATTACAAATGACTAAAGGTCACCAGGTAAATACTAATCCCGTGCAAATAGTGCTTTAGTCTGCTTCCCTTCCGCTTTGGAAGCTCTGCGACGCAGCTGAGCCACACCCACCTCAGCCTGGCGGCCAATAGGAAGATGTTTGTGTCGTGACAATAAGAAGAATAAAGAAACATGAACATATCACCATGCCTGTTTTTCCTTCTCCCTCAGCACACCTTCTGCAGACGATGTGCCTTGACTTCGGGTGAGACTTTTGAACGTGCCTGCATCACGGCTGTAGTTAAAACTTGAGATAACTGTAACCTTACGTTCACGTCTGTTCCCGTCACAGACAAGTGCCCAGTGGATGCGGCCAAGCTAACGGTCGTGGTGAACAACATTGCGGTAGCCGAGCAGATCGGAGAGCTGTTCATTCACTGTAAATATGGCTGCAGGGCCACGGCAAGCGCTGCAGGCGGGGCTGCAGTCTCCCCCTCCACAGTGGCTGGGAAACCTGGAGCGTACGAGGTGGACCCACTGGGCTGCCCGTTCACCATCAAACTGACCACACGCAAGTAAGGACTACAGAAAGGGTTTTAATGGGGTGTTTTATTTCTACTGCTTTTCAATGGATGTGCTATGATGTAAAGCAGCAACACATTGCAGAGCAGTTACTGACCGTTTCCCTTTGTCCTTTTTAAAAAAAATCTTTCTTATCTCTGTAGAGAACATGAGGCCAGTTGTGACTACAGGCCAGTCCGCTGTCCCAACAACCCTTCCTGTCCCCCGCTGCTCACCATGAACCTGGAGGCTCACCTCAAAGAATGTGAGCACATCAAGTGTCCGCACTCCAAATATGGGTGAGTCCTAAAAAACACACTTTCAACAATTCTTATATTTATATATTTGTTTATTAAAAGGATCCCCATTAGCTGATAGTGTCCACACTGGACACATAAAACATACCCATTACATCACAGACATTCCATTACATGAATATATGTAAAATCACTTTAATATGCAATACACTTACCCACGCCCCCATGTACACCCGCAAACATGCACATACGTACATTTCCCATAAACAAGAGGTCAAACTAACAGTCCCACTCAGTAACTCGTAATCACGTTATATAAATAACCCACAATCTAAAACCTGTATGGTGATGATGATGATGAGTCAATGAAGTTATCATGTATTAGCACCGAGACTTTGGAATGCTCTGCCTCCTCCTTTAAGGTCTGCTGTTTCTGTGGACTCTTTTAAAAATCAGTCACCAATCTGCCTATTTTCCCCGACAGCTGCACGTTCATCGGTAACCAGGACACGTATGAAACACACCTGGAAGTGTGTAAATTTGAGGGTCTGAAGGAGTTTCTGCAACAAACTGATGACAGGTGAGCAGACATACTCGAGCTGTACACATCAAATGGCGCTATTGACTGTGACAAAGATGCAAGACTTGATATATTCTCAACTGAAGAGCTGAGTGTCCAGATATCCAACAATTAGATTGTTAGTTAGATTGATTGGTTTCTGTCTGTTTACCAAGTGTTCAGTGTACCTTTCACAACTTCATTGGACTTTTAAACCTATATAACTCCATAAATATAATATAGTCATTATTGTCTCTGTCTCTAATCTATCGGTTTGAAATCTCTGCCCCTTTGACACTGTTTAGGTTCCATGAGATGCAGCTGACTCTGGCCCAGAAGGACCAAGATATTGCTTTCCTGCGCTCTATGCTGGGAAAACTATCTGAGAAGTTGGATCAGCTAGAGAAGAACCTGGAGCTCAAATTTGGTAAGATAGAGTTCTTCATTTTTACCTGCTTATTCAGCCGTACAAGCCAGGACTGAGAATACATTCTTATTTATAACATTTAAAAGAATTATTTGCGGCGGTGACCTAACGTGTAAAGTAACCACTGATACTTTGGCACTTCCTGCATGTTCTTTACAATGTGAAGGAAGTTGTACAGCTTCAGCATAGAGCTGGGCAATATATCGATATTATATCGATATCGTGATATGAGACTAGATATCGTCTTAGATTTTGGATATTGTAATATCGTAATATGGCATAAGTGTTGCCTTTTCCTAGTTGTAAAGACTGCATTACAGTAGAGTGATGTCATTTTCTGAACTTACCAGACTGTTATAACTGTTCTATTATTTGCCTTTACCCACTTAGTCATTATATCCACATTACTGATGATTATTTATTAAAAATATCATTGTGTAAATATTTTGTGAAAGCACCAATAGTCAACCCTACAATATCGTTGCGGTATCGATATCGAGGTATTTGGTCAAAAATATCGTGATATTTGATTTTCTCCATATCGCCCAGCCCTACTTTAGCAGTTAACTTACCAAAGATGTACTACATTTAGTTTTTCTAACTGCAGATGCACTTTTTGTGAGGAGGTAATTTTGAAACTTTGGACGGAATACAATTGTTTGTGTTCATCAAAGCTTGTTAAAAGTGATGCCAAAGAGTACAAAACGGAGATCTTCAAAATTGTAACTTTAAAGCACAAACTGTGTTTTATGTGTACTAGACAAGAACATGATGCTTTCTCAATTCCATAAACCAAATTTTCATAATCCCTAAAAGCATGTTAATGTATAAATGTTTCCACTTGTACTTAAGAAGTGATCTGTAGTTACGGCCTTAT
The DNA here is from genome assembly GCA_023566125.1 of Zingel zingel. NCBI lineage: Eukaryota > Metazoa > Chordata > Actinopteri > Perciformes > Percidae > Zingel > Zingel zingel. Next base: position 26,158,442 of record CM042325.1, read on the forward strand.
GTTATGTCAACCAATTAGTTTGAATGGTTCACAGATTTAGCATTATGTAAAACAACGAGTACTGGTATCGGATCAGTATTCAGGATCTGATTAGTCAGTAATGGAGTTTGGGTATGGGAATGCTGGGTTTAGTGCATCCCTAATTGCCTGTTTTTATCAGATCACACAGACCTTCTGGCTGCTGATGGATACATATTGACAGGAAACATCGACTGGAGAAAGTGTTATTATGACCGTAATGGACCAGCTTGCTTGAGCACAGCGTCCTGTGTCTTTGTCTCAAAGTTATCTCACCTGTGTGTGTATTTCAGATGTGTTGGATGAGAACCAGAGTAAACTGAGCGAGGACCTGATGGAATTTCGTAGAGATGCGTCCATGCTTAACGTAAGTGTGTGTGTGTGTGTGTGTGTGTGTGCACATGCAGACAGAGACAAGTGTGTATGTGTGAGAATAAAAGTTTGAATTAGGATTGGAAAAGGTGTGTTAGTGTCGCTGTAAAACAAATCCCCTAAGCTTTTGCCTGTCTCCCTCAGGATGAGTTGTCCCACATCAACGCCAGGCTCAACATGGGAATCCTGGGCTGTAAGTATCTGCTCTCTGTCCTCCTTTTTAAAACCCTTTTTCTCATCATTGTTCCTCACCTCCCTCTGTGGAGGAAAGCATTTGATAATCACTTGCTGTGACCTGGAAGCAGTTTTGAATGACTTTATCATTTAAAGTTCTGTTGACTTGAAATGCAAAATCTACCTCTGACTATCTTCTCTGGGCGTTCCTTCCACCTTCCTCCTCTCCCTTATTCCCACTCACCTTCCTTCACCAACCTCTGTCTGTCTCTTCCTTCCTCCTTTCTTCATCTACCTTCCTGTCCCTTTTTTATCCTTCTGTTTCTGCTTCAATTATACTCCTCTCTTGTTTAGCTTCGAATGAAAAATACATATCCAGTCATACCCATCTCTGTGCCTGTGTGTAGCATACGACCCCCAGCAGATCTTCAAGTGTAAGGGGACATTTGTTGGCCACCAGGGTCCCGTTTGGTGTCTGTGTGTGTACTCCACTGGAGACCTACTCTTCTCTGGATCCTCAGATAAGACTATCAAGGTAACATCAACTCACACATAAAGGAAATGAAAGGCCGACATTAGCACTGCGAAAAAGAAAAAAAAAAATCATCCCAGTTTCATTTTTGTGATGCCCACTGTTGGTGTAGAGGGCCTTTAAACACATGCATGTATTACTCAAGCTTCTCCAGAGTACCTGTAGCAACACGCCCACACCATTGCAACCCCCGTATGGTCTTATTTTTGACACAGCGCTATTTTTTAACACAGCCTTTACCCACCTACTTCCAGAGAGATTCAGATAACTTCCGCCCACAACCTTGTTTTGTATTGGAAATCTGGTATTATAGATTTGTTTGAATGCTATTACTGGAGAGTTAGAAGACACCTTTAGTGGACATGAACTGCCTTTTAAAGGACAATTCTGGCGCAAAATGAACCTAGGGGTTGATAATATATGTGTACCGAGTCGACCGTTCTCTGGGATTTGTTTTCATGCTAATCAAATGTGTCTCTAGCTTGAAACAAGCTAGCGCGAACAGCTGATTAGCTTATAACGCTAGCCTTCGGGCCAGAGGGTAAATCGCTATTTCTACACCACTAACAAGGCTCAAAATAGCACCACACTTCAACGGTAGCATAATGAGAGTCCCTACATGTAAACCAAAGCACTGAGAACTTTGTAAGTGTACAGACAGTTTATTAAAAAGACAGTACCTTCCGCGAATAGATGCGGGTGCCATCTTGGGAAAGCATTCACGACCAGTCGAACCATGAACGCCCTGCTTGACCTATGTTACTGGTTACTGGTTGCAAGGCGTTTGTCATTCGACTGGTCATGAATAGCGCCTGTCTGTATAGTGAACGGTACAGTCTTTATAAACTATCGTTTTAATAAACTGTCTGTACACTTACAAAGTTCTCAGTGCTTTGGTTTATATGTAGGGACTCTCATTATGCTACCGTTGAAGTGTGGTGCTATTTTGAGCCTTGTTAGTGGTGTAGAAATAGAGATTTACCCTCTGCCCCGAAGGTTAGCGTCATAAGCTAATCAGCTGTTCGCGCTAGCTTGTTTCAAGCTAGAGACACATTTGATTAGCATGAAAACAAATCCCAGAGAACGGTCGACTCGGTACACATAGGTTATCAACCCCTAGGTTCATTTTGTGCCGGAATTGTCCTTTTTAAGAGGCCTAAAGATGCACACAAACACAACATTGAACCTTTTCAGCCTTTTGGCAGTATGTCTATCGGTCTCCTCTCTTGCCCTCAGGTATGGGACACGTGTACCACCTACAAGTGTCAGAAAACCCTCGAGGGCCATGATGGCATCGTACTAGCATTGTGTATTCAAGGGTAATCGCATGCACATAAGCAACCCACGCTTTGATCATAAGATACATGTCGACTGGGAATGACCAGGCTTTTTCCCCAAAGCATAACTCATTAATTTTTATCTTTTGTCTCCATAGAAACAGGCTGTACAGTGGCTCTGCAGACTGCACCATCATCGTAAGTAACATTCACCCCCCCATTGCTTCCTCTTTTTAAGAGCACAAAGTTTGAATTGTTTTCATATGCTATAGAAGTTGTGTTTTTGTCTTTCTGTTGCGTGTCTTGCCACTGTGCATCTTGCGTAGGTGTGGGACATCCAGACCCTGCAGAAAGTCAATACAATCCGTGCCCATGACAACCCTGTATGTACACTGGTCTCCTCCCACAACATGTTGTTCAGCGGCTCCCTCAAGGCCATTAAGGTAAAGTTATTTTTTCATTATTTTCAAACTTTCTGCACACCACAGGCACACATTTATTTCCCACTAAAGTCAGGGATTATTAAAAGTGCTTTATCATATGAAAGGTGCCTCAATTCACTTTACAGCTATGAAAACAAGAACTCGCATACAGAACAATTAAATTACTGATAAACTCACCAGAAATTGCATGTTTATTTTATTACATTTTACAGAAAGTTTTAAAAAGTATTTTCTTCAGTTTTACTTGTTTAGTTATATTACTTGAATCTCTCATTATTGATAAATTGATATTAAATATCCATATGTCTAAATATGTTAAAAAACACACATGTTTTCATAGGGTGTCCTAATTTTTTCACATGACTAGATAAGTGGTGAGTTGATTGGCTATAACCTTTTTCCAGCAGTTTTGACATGTGCAGAAGGTTAGACATTGGTCTGTGATTGCTGAGGATATTAGGAAGATGTTAAGATTGAATTTCTTTAAAAAATATAAATTATAGTATCAACTAATTACCAGGAAATGTTTTTTTTTAAGTGGCCTTTTGTTTTGACTCAAAAGATGAGTATAAAATGTGGCTCAGAGAGGAGGAGAGGCAGACAGTAAGGAGCAATGGCTGCAGCCTTGTCTTTGTTACCATGGTTACAAGCTAGTGAGAAAAGGGAATGGGATGATTGTGGTGCTGTGTGTGTGATGTCATTCCTCTCACACAGGGACTTTCCTTTCTTACCCAACTCGAGTCCCTCCCCCTCCCGTCATCCAGCTTCTTTCTGAGCTTAGTGACATCATGCACTTCACTTCACTTTATTCACCATTGTGTATCAGCCCCAGCTGTGTGTGCGTGCCTGCATGTGTGTTTAAAATGGCAGTCAGAGCACATTGTTATTTCTCAAGTAACAACTAACACAATAAGTTAAACTGAACTTTTTTGTGATGGAAGATCCCCAGTAACTGCAGCTGTTACTGTATTTCTTAAATGAACATTTTTTTAATCTATTATCTTGTGTAGTTTGAAGTTAGTCAAGTTTGAAGTTTTAGTTTTCATCATCTACATAAACTTTTTGTGTGTGTGTGTGTGTAGGTGTGGGACATTGTGGGTACGGAGCTGAAGCTGAAGAAGGAGCTGACCGGTCTGAATCACTGGGTTAGAGCACTGGTGGCCTCCCAGAACCACCTGTACAGCGGCTCATATCAGACCATCAAGGTAGGTGGAGGGGTGGGGAGACATAAGTAGTATACATACACACAGTTTCAATTCATGTTTTGATTGTCCAGTCGTAGCTTAGCAACTATAACTAGGCACGGCAGGCCTGTCAAGCTTTGGATTTCTCCACATGGGGCTGTTGTAAGAGCAAAACTTCAGATATAAAGATTTGTGCCTTTGAGCAAAAGTGTAAGGAATGGAATAAACTTTTAAAGTTAGCGTCAAACATTAGCATGTCTAGCTAACTACTTTTCAGTAGTAGGTGTTAAATGTGTTACATTTCCCATTGTTATCACTGTAAACCGCTAAAATGGGACACTTGATAGGTGTAGCAATAGTAACCAGTAAGGGAGGCGGGGCTTAGGGAATGGTCAATTGAGTAAATAGCCTGGAATTAATATATTTCTTTTTTACTAGACAACATAACTGTCGATGTTGTCATCTGAATCTTTCTCCTCAGATGCAGTTAGTCAAGTTTCTTTTTTTTTTTCTTTTTTTTTTTTTTTTCAGCAGAATAAAGATTTGGAAGTGTTGTGTTTGGCAGGTGCTACAGATTGTATCTGCCAGTGACAGATTTGAGTGGAATGTGGCTGATGGCTGGTGCTAATTTTGGAGTCAGAGCAACAACAAAAAAAAGCCTTGGAATGAGGTGGAAGGTGGAATGAGTTGATACTGTCCTATGGTTGTGTAGAGAAATACAAAGGGACCTGTGGGTGTGGTTGTGTGTGTTGGGGGTGTGGGTTGTCAGTAATTACATTATGTCATCTCTATATAAAAAAGGACTTTGTGTAATCTTTATTTACTGCCTCAGTGTTGAAAGTGTGTGTGTGTGTGTGTGTGTGTGTGTGTGTGTGTGTGTGTGTGTGTGTGTGTGTGTGTGTGTGTGTGTGTGTGTGTGTGTGTGTGTGTGTGTGTGTGTGTGTGTCTGAATGTGCGTGTGTGTCCGCTGTCTTGCCAGAGTTGGTCACTAATGAATACCTCAGGGACGCTGTAGAGAGATAAAGAGAAAGACAGAAAAGAAAGCAAAGGGAGGAAACTGGTTGTGGGAATGAGGACTGTCTGTGGAAGAATAAAGAATGAGGAAAGAGAGATAAAGGACAGATAAAGTAAACTGTGCTCCTTTTTTATGATACCGATAAGCCGAGCAGTCAGTCTCTAGCCAGTACTTAGCTGGAGTCGTTAAGAAAGTGTTTTGCTGCAGAAATTGCTGTGACAAATGTTGCCAATATTCAGGGAGAAACATCCCTTTGAACATTTTGGCAATTAAATAACTTTTGACACAGAGGAACTACAAAGCTCAGAAGCGTTTAGTTATAAAACTTTTTTTGCACCGATTTAATTTTTTGAAATACAATAACTTAATATTTCTCATTGGCTTGCTTCTTCACTGGCTACCAGTGTATTGTGTATAAAACCTAATTAGCACTATTTAATAGAGTCCCCTGTAATTAATTAGACTGCCGAGGATTCCCTGTCGGTTTTTTAGCATTTACTGGATGGTATATCAACAGAGAGATGGGAAGGATGGAGCAGAGAGAAAGAAAGATCTCTTGTGACAAAGCTCATAGGCTAGATTTGAAACTAAGAGGTTACATTTCCATCGTGTGCATTCTCCTTATTCATTTCAATGAGACCAGTGGGGCCTTGCTGTAGAGGGACCCAGCAAAAAACAAAGTAAACAGAAAATTCAGAATTGTCCTACCAAGAAGCTGATCCTGGCTCAACCCTTTGATCTTTGTTTCTATATAAATCAAAATACATATATGACTAAAAGAGTTAGAAATTACCCTGTCTGGTTGGGATCATTATTGAATATTCTCTTGAACTTTTATTTCAGTTAATAAGTCAATAGAAAAATATAGACCATAAAGACGAGATGTAACCAGTAAATATTTGTTTTATGTACCCGACATCAATTGGAACAATGAGTTGCATATCATAATTGCTTCATGTGGTATTGATTAAAGCTGCTCTAATCTATACTGTATATTGTGACTTACAGTGGATTAAATGAGTAATGTAAAAGGTGTCACTCGTAGTGAGGAACCCGCACAATTATAAACTTTGCAGTTCTCCTCAGCTATATGGAGTGTTTTTAGCGTCTTTTAGCTCACTGCAACTTTTCTTTTTTGGTTAACTTTCACTGCTCTCAACATGTAGTTTTTGGCCACAGCAGGCAGCTCTTTGAAGCCAAATAAAGCTGCAGCCATATAACGTGATGCTCAGTATAAGCTATGCACGGGCGTGTGTGAAACCGAGACATATGAGTATTATCGTCTCTCAACTGCATTTTCTGGCCTGTTTTCAGTGCCGCATTGGGATTGGCCAGCTAGAGGAGCTGATTAAACTAGTGATCATTCCACTCTGTGTTACCATGCAGATGGAAAATGAAAACTCGCAGCTGTTGAACAACTCACTTTTTCCATTGCTGATATAGTGTATGTGTGTTTTATGTTTATTTATCTCTTCCTAAGCTACTCACTCTCTCACATCCTCTTCACCATCCTCCTCTTTCTCTTTCAAAATGTCATTTTTTGACATTCCTGACTCCATCCTTCTCTCTTTGTCTGTCAGATTTGGGACATCCGCTCTCTGGAGTGTGTTCACGTCCTACAGACCAGCGGGGGCAGCGTCTACTCCATCGCCGTCACCAACCACCACATCGTTTGCGGCACCTATGAAAACCTCATCCATGTGAGGGAGATACACACAAGAAGACACACACACACACACTGCTGCATATGCACATAGGACTGGCTATACCTGCTCTTTTTTTATTTTTATTTCCTTTATTCCTGCCTCATAAGCAGAACTAGAATGAGTCTTGCCCTCCCTCGCAAGGCATGAGGTTGTTTCTTGCTCCAATTACACTTAGCTCTTAATGTTTTTAAAAAAAATTTTTTTGCCTCTAAGTATTCAGATTATATTCACATAGGGCGTATCCTCTATAAAGATAGGGTTAAATGCACTCAAGACACATTAGCACCAGACTAAGAGCTGATGTGGACTAGCATGTGTACCAGACCACAATTAAAAATGTTGCTTACTTCAACTATCTTAAAAAATCTAAAAGCTTCCTTGGACACAGACAAACTACTGTGATGCCGGGGGTTTTAATGATGCTGATGGTGATGATGAAGGTGTTTGTGTCTTCTCTCTAGGTGTGGGACATTGAGTCTAAAGAGCAGGTGCGGACCCTGACAGGTCATGTGGGAACAGTTTACGCTCTCGCTGTCATCTCCACCCCTGACCAGACCAAAGTGTTCAGTGCCTCCTACGACCGCTCACTCAGGGTAAGAACGGACCGCGTGGCCATTTCTCTCCGTGTTTGTCTTGTGTGAGTGTGGAAAGACAGAGTACACTTTACTCGTACATAGGGCTGTGCAATTAATCACATGTTGATTGTGATTGCAATTTTGATTTTGGCTCCTAACGATCACAAAAACTGATTATTTTAGCAGATTACGTTTAGCAAGTAAACTCTTATTTTGTCTTGTGTTCTGAATGAAAAAATAAGTTTAAACGGGTAAAGTATGCAGTAAAAGGGAAATTTCCCTTTTTACTGTTGATTTGTTTATAGGGCTGCAACTAACGATTATTTTCGTAGTCGATTAATCTGTCGATTATTTTCTCGATTAATCGATTAGTTGTTTGATCTATAAAAATGTCAAAACATGGTGAAAAATGTGGATCAGTGTTTCCCAGAGCCTAAGATGACGTCCTCAAATGTCTTGTTTTGTCCAAAAGAAACTAGAAGATCTTCACATTTAACAAGCTGGAATCAGAGAAATCTTATTTTTATTTTTATTTTTTTATAAAAAAAAATGACTCAAACGATTAATCGATTATCAAAATAGTTGGCGATTAATTTAATAGTTGACAACTAATCAATTCATCGTTGCACCTCTATTTGTTTAAGTGTTTTACTGTTATTTCTAAGTTAAATAAATGCAACATCTTTGTAGAAGTCAATGAGTCATTGTGTCAAGTAGTCATGATTTCAATATTGACCAAAATAATTGTGATTATGATTTATTATTTTTTTTTTTTTCATAATCGAGCAGCCCTACGCTTACACTTAGGATGCTGTGTGTGTATTTAAAGATACTAATAGCATGGAAAACCGTATGTATCAGCAAAAGGGTGGAAGTTGAGTTTGTGTGTAAAATGCGTATTATATATGATGAAACCTAGCTGAAATGTGTTCTGTAGGTGTGGAGCATGGACAACATGATCTGTACCCAGACCCTGCTGAGACACCAGGGCAGTGTAACGGCTCTAGCCGTCTCCAGAGGGCGCCTCTTCTCTGGCGCTGTCGACAGCACCGTCAAGGTACCACTGCTCATCTCTCCTGCCAGCTGCTGTACATCTGTATCTGTCCCCTTCTATTCTGTTGCTCAGTCCACCCAGTAAAGATGCTGTCCTGTTGTTCATGCTGCAGGTTCTCCTTGGATTCTAACATCATTCATTACTGCAATGTTTTCTGCTTTATCCAACCAGCATCCTTAATCTCTATCACCAATTCTATACATGCATGTCAAATGTATGTCTATCCATCCATACTACAGTTTACATATTTTACATAGTTACATATTTTATTTATTTAACCGGGGACAGAAGCATCAAACTGAACCTTTTTATAGAACAGTTTCAGAATAAAAGCACTTTGAAATAAGTTTATATAAACTTCATTTTATAATATATTGTAACTTTGTTGGGTCTTCTCTGTCTCTCTCTCTCTCTGTCTCTGTCTCTCTCTGTCTCTCTGTCTCTCTTTCGGTCTCTGTCTGTCTCGGTCTCTCTCTCGGTCTCTCTCTCTGTCTGTCTCTCTCTCTGTCTCTCTCTCGGTCTCTGTCTCTCTCTCTCGGTCTCTGTCTCTGTCTCTCTGTCTGTCTCTGTCTCTCTGTCTGTCTCTGTCTCTCTCTTTGTCTCTCTCTCTGTCTCTGTCTCTCTCTCTGTCTCTCTCTCGGTCTCTGTCTCTCTCTCTGTCTCTCTCTCGGTCTCTCTCTCGGTCTCTCTCTCTCTCTGTCTCTCTCTCTGTCTCTCTCTCTGTCTCTCGGTCTCTCTCTCTGTCTCTCTCTGTCTCTCTCTCTCTGTCTCTCTCTCTCAGTCTCTCTCTCGGTCTCTCTCTCTGTCTCTCTCTCTGTCTCTCGGTCTCTCTCTCTGTCTCTGTCTCTCTCTCTGTCTCTCTCTCTGTCTCTCTCTCTCTCTCTCTCTCAGTTGAATTCAAAGGGGCTTCAATGACAGTTTTGCCAAAGCATTAAAATACAATGTGTCCAAATATTTGGATAGAACACAAGAAACAGTAATATGAACATTAACGCAATATAAGATTAATTATAATATCTCTCTCTCTCTCTCTCTCTCTCAGGTGTGGACATGCTAAACGAACAGTTTGCTCTCCAGGAGTCCAGTCAACTCCACATGTCTTTGTTAGTCAGAAGACAGACGCTATGAACGGTAACCTTTCCACACGATTTTCCTCCTCCACACCTGTTTCTGTGATTGTGATTTAACGGCCGCAGACCAGTCATAACCACCCCTTCACAATCGAGCTGCGTCGGAAGCATTTTAAACTAAGTGTTGCTGTTAAAACTTCAAACAAATCCTCCAACGCCTTGACCAGATCGCCCGGATTGAGGGTCAACTCGCGGTCACGCTCCTTAGTGACCTCTTCACCAGTGCATTACGGGGCAAAATAAGACAAGCTGCCTTACGGTTGCACCGCACTCCGCCAAAAACTAACATGGACTGGCTGCTGCAGCCCTGTAATCAGAGCAGTAAGCAGGGAGTTTTCAAACTGTAGTCCTGCCTGCTTCCTGTGGACACACCGCCAGTTCCAGAACTGTACTGATGATGCATACTGTTCACACAAGTCTAAGGGCTGGTTTCACAAACATGGAGGGACACCGCACTCATTCCAAATGTAGATGTTATGTATCCCCCAATACATTAGAACAAAGACAGGACATTTAAATTGGGACTAAGTTATTTTATGCAAATGAAGTAGTTTTATGTTAAAATGTATGTAAAGACTTTTATTGATCCCGACCCAGGATTTTCCCTGAAACATCAAAAAGAAAGTGAAAAAAGGGTTAAAATAGAGGCGTGTTGTGTATTTTTGAGTGAATCATGGTGACCACATAGTAACTATCCTCACCATAATATTACCATATGCTCTTTTTTTCCCTGTTGTAACCTGGTGGTCTTTATTCATAACTTAAAGCTGGCGTAGGCAGTTTTCTGGAGAACGCAAAACAAACACTAGAATTTAAAAATACAGCACTCCGCCTGCAGCTCTCCTAATGTGGACCCCAGGAAGAGTAGCTGTGCTTAAGGGCACAGCTAATGGGGATCCTATAATAAACTAAACTAAACTAAGCCCCTCCCAGCAGATGAGCATGGGCACATGCTCGCATTTCATAAATTAACCTGTACGAGTACTCTGTCATTCATTTCAATCATCCCAATCAGGATTGTGCTCCTGATGCCGTTTATATAGCAGCAATTATATGAGAGTGACCGTCCTGTTTTCTCTGTAAAGCCCTTTGAGATGTCAGACTGTGAGTCGAGGCTCTGGCTAGCTACAGCGACATGAACTTGAATTAGCCGCAGCTGTGAGCCTTTGGCTACAGTTAGCAGAAGGCTAAACTATTAGCCACATTTTCTCTCCATCTCTGAAAACGCTTCGCCGTAACACATTTTATTGCCTCAACTCTCTTTTTGCAAAGTCTGTCTTTCTTTTTTTGGGTTGCTTTGCAGTGTAGGCAGGTGTTGCCAATGCTGGCATAGCAACTTTTTCTGCAGGTTTTTGCTCTATTGAATCAGTCTCAGACCATCTGCACATGTAGAACTCCGAAATGACCTGTGATTGGCCAAAGTCTCCCATCCCAGGCTAGATTTTCTAAAGCCTGAATCCAGAACCAAGAGGAGGTGCAGAAGTCTGGTTTTCTCTTAGTCCATGTGAATTACAATATGCTGAAAGGTTAAAATGCCTACCCCAGCTTTAAAGTCAAGTTAAAGTCTCAGTTGATATTCATTTTTGTTGTGAGCTTTTTGTGACACCAGAGACAGTCGATATATGCATGAGAAGCATCTAAGTGCTACGGGGTCTACGGGGTCTGTAGTCTCCAGAATTAGATTTCTCTGTGTTGGTCCATGTAGCACTGATGATGAGGATGATGATGCAGAAAGAGTTACCGGTCAGTCCGTTTAACTTCACTTCACTCCTGGTTCGTTTATAAGCTGCCAATGTGAACATGAACCGAAAACGGAACCAAAAGGCAACGACGTATCTTTCGGGGGGGAACGCGAACATAGCCCTGGTTTGTCCGGTTGATCAACAGCAAAGAGATGCATGAAGGTGAATTTTCCATCAACTTGCACAAATAAGAAAGAAATTAGAAACTTGGAAGATCAAAGAAAGGATACCCTGATACTTCAGTCAGCATCTTCTGCACTTTCACACTAGCTTGTGTATTGATAAAAACGATGGCTGAGAAGCATTAAGAATGAACTAAAGACAAAGTCCAGTTCCTAGCAGACAATGTCCATGTCTCTTAACACTCCATTTCAGGACGCAGACTTATTAACGTTTTTCCTCCCTCCTTGACCACTGTGGTTGTCACCCAGAAGTTTGTGAAACCAGCTTTTCATAAAACACTTTTTATTAAGTTAAGACTTCAAAGAGAATGACGGATCTATATATTTACTGAGTTTTATATTAGTGCCATGATAGAGCTGTATTGAGAGAGCCATTAACGGTTGTACAGTTGTGTAAAATAAGATAGTGCCGAGCCCGGACATGTGCCCATGAGAATGACTCACACTGGCCTACATAACAGAGAGGGACGGGGGAGAGGACGTGTGTCTGTGTGTCTGTGTGTCTGTGTGTCTGTGTCTGTGTCTGTGTGTGTGTGTGTCTGTGTGTCTGTGTGTGTGTGTGTGATCGTATATATTTGAGTGTGTTTCAATGAGTGCCATATGTGTGGATAAAAAGTAAGGAAAGACTGTAATGATGTGTCTTTTTGTCCCCCCTTTTCTGCCTCTCCCTCCTCTCTGATTTCTAACTTGGACTGGTTAGAACGAACATAACCACAGATTAATGCTGATTGTTGTTTTATGACTGTAACACTCGATGGACTGACCGTGAAGGCAAGCAGGTTATCGTTTGTAATTAACCTTAAAAATGCTAATTTTCAACCAGAACCCTTTTCCCCTATGCATTTATGTCTAATAGACTGATGTGAACAAAAATCTTTGAAATTGTTCCAGTATTGAGAAAAAAAACGCTGTTCACCCGACTCACGTTCCACACTCCACACACCGCTGTCTTCGGACAAGAAGTCACCTCGCAAGAACGATAATGTTGAACGACAATCTGAGCTTGTCGGTGGCAAAACCAATCATTTTTAGCGGACAAAAATCAAGGGTGCACAATTGCCCCATTGGGTTACATTGCAGCCCTGTTCGCGGTGGCCCGGTTACTGCGTTCTCGCTCAATACTGGACCGATTTCAACGGATTTTGTCTATGTGAGGAATGGAGAAATAGTCCAGGTTGAAAAAAACAAACAAAATGAAATTACCCTTTAAACTCCCCGAGGCAAATGCATACTGTAGAAAGTGCCATTGAGCTAAAGTGAAGTCCTGCTTTCATAAATTATGTTTCGGGACCCATATTGGGTTGACAATGTATAAAACTGACTAAACGAGCCTGGGAGGGTAGTTTTAAACTCATGAGATTATGTACATCTACACCAAATTTAGACACGTGGGCTAAATTCAGTTTTTACAGATGTTTAGAATTATGTTGCCTTCATTTCAGTGCACATCTGCCCACTACTACTGTACTTACTGTAGCCTTGGTGAGAAAGGTAGTGGGGAAAGGAAGGAAGTGTCTTCACTGGTCACAGTTAAAGTGATTCCTTGTATACTTGTAATCATGTAAGCCTGAGTTGATCATTGATCAATAAAACTGTTGTACACTTTGAGAGCTGTTGATCTGATTTATTTCCACTATGAAACGTGCTTCTAGACCACAAGATGCTGTTGAAAGCCCTGGAAAAAGCTAGTTAGTGGACCTTGAGTTCAGTTTTTTTGGTCATGCCTATAGAACAGGGCTTCTCAAAGTGCGGACCGAGGTCCACATCTGCACCGAACGGCACATCGATCTGGGCCATGTGTAACAAATACAAAACCTTCTGTAAGTGTAACGTTTTCTATTTTTAAAATACATTTTCTATCGATCAACAATTCAACAATTTGGTCAGCGAAGTTAGCGGTGTAACGGAGTTTGTAGGGAAGGGTTTTATTTTAGTTTGTGGTGTGTAAATCGGTTTACAACTGAAATCAATTTTTTGGTTATAACAGAGAGAAAGTAGGCCACCGAAAAAAGGTACAGTTGAGTACAAAAGTTGACTAGGAAAACGGAGTATTCAACTTGAATGTATGTTACTTAAAAGTAACCGGTGAGTTGATGAAATGTTATTTTGTTATTTTGGACCTTCGGCCTTGAATAAAAATCTTTTTTTATCACCTTTGAGTGATACCTTTGAGAACCCCTGCTATAGAATTTAACTTAAAAAAAATCTGTATCCATGATAGAATATTCATATCAATAGTTGCTTAATATGTTAGTGGGTTGGTCTCGCAGCTCTTTCATCCAAGCCACCGTCTGCGGTAGTTCCCAACCTGAGGTTCTTCCAGCCGTTTCCCTGTTTCCAGTCTTTATGCTAAGCTAAGCTAACCGACTGCTGGCTGTAGCTTCATATTTGCTCAATGGTGTTTTAAGCCCCCACCGTTGACTTCAAGGCACCTAACCCTAACCATAACCCTTGCCTAACCCTAGTGGCTTCCATGCGGCGCTGCCTGGAAGACGACGTTGGGGGCTTTAAACACCTTCATATATACTGTGCAAAGATGAATTGATTAGTTGTCAACTATTAAATTAATCGCCAACTATTTTGATAATCGGTTTGAGTCATTTTTTTTATCGATAATGAAAATAATCGTTTGTTGCAGCCCTAAGCAGGAGAGTGATATTCTTCTCACCCAACTCTCAGCAAGAAAGCTAACATATTGCATTACCCAAAATGTCGAACTTGTCCTTTTAATCAAGCACATTCTGTACATGTCCTGAGCTCTAAACAGCCAAATTAAGTGGAAACACCTGTGTGAGAGTAACGGGGCTGTGAAGGGGCTTTAAAAGGTGCCATTAAAAAAATGCATTTCCATTTGACGGCTGTATTGCAGTCATGTGCTGCTCCAGGGAGGAGGACCTCGCAAATACAAAGTTCACAACACAAAGAGAGGCTGACGACGGGACGGTGCAGTTTGTATAGAACATTTATTTATTCAGAGCAGATGGCCATAAGATGCAGTCACTGCAAGCACACCACTGTCCAGCCACTACAACACACACACACACACACTCCCACACACACTCACACGTTTCATACAGTCAATAGCAGAGCAACATATAACACACTCGGCCTCTCTCTAGCATTCACATACAGTCACTGCAATGCAGAGGAGACTCCAGTCCGGTATGTGTTCAGATAAGCACAAGTGGAAAACCAAATAAAAACAGCTTGGCTTCTTTTGTTCGGAAAGAAAATGAACTGTACTTTTTGTTCCATAACATATTCGACCATCTGTGTTTTTTTTTTTTTTCCTTCACCATTTGCAGTATTTCACTTTTGTAGCCTGAACGCAACCCCCACATGCTCAAACACACCTCAGAAGAATGCCTACAACATGAGAAATGACCAAAGTGAGACCCAAGGAAGGAGGAGGAAAAGGCTAAATGCTTTAGCAGGACAGGGCCGGCTTTAGAAAGCGGTGTGTGGTAGAAGTTAAGTGAGAGAACTAGAGTTAACCTTTGACCTCTGTACAGTACAGCCTCTGATCACAGGACGTTGCCATGGATTCATGTGCTACAAAATCAATTCGGAAAACTTGCTTTTTCTGCTTGGAAATTCCACATAAACATCAGATTGGAAAAGTCAGACAGAGGGGACCAGATGGAAGAAAATTCAAATATACACCCAGCTGTGGTTCGATGCACAGCTGTACCAATCATCATAATTGACATTTTGCTAATTAGTGTTCATTACAGGCATGTTTTTAGTAAATCCACATTCAAAAGCAGTCAAAAATACACAGATTCACTTTCTTGCTGAGAGTTCAATGCACGTTATAAAGGGAGTGGTATTAGTCTTCTCATCTAACTCTCAGCAAGAAAGCAAAAAAACAACACATTTTCCAAATTGTTGCGCTGTTACTACCTTTTATGTTTGGATGAAATAGATCACATGTTGCATATTCCTGCAAGCATGTAAACACATTGTGTGCAGTGGGCAAAATGTAGCTGTTTAATTGGAATAAGTTACTTTCTAATTGTCCAATCAGATGGAGAGAGACACATTCATTTGGTATGTGTTACTGATTAATTACTGAACAGCAAGTGTCAGAAAGATGTAAAATGTATATGTTTCAAATATCTCATCTCGTTGGTGAGGGGGGGGGGCAGCATACTTTTTAATGATGGCATATCAACTAACAATGCTTAACAGAACAAGAGAGAGCTCCTCATATATTGTACATACCCATCTACTGTACTGTAGTCAGACCAAAATCACAAAGCAAGGCACATGTTTCAAAGGAAAAAAAAAAACAGAACATTGCATAAAATAATACAAAAATAATAAAACGGAACAACAAGAATTGCTTGTATTACACACATCGCCACACCTGGACACATGTAGGCAGAGGAAAACATGAAAAATAAAAAACCACAAACCTGGAAATATCCCAACATGGTTACCTACAATGATTCATCAGCTCGGACCACTTAAGCATGGAGAAGCAGACTGACTCAACACTCAGCTTAGATCTGTTTACTTTGAAAAATAGTCTTCAGGATGACACACACATCATAAATACACTTTTTTTTTTTTTTTGCAAATATCCATATATATAATCTCTATTTTATCATAATTTAAAAACCACAACTATTCTCTGAATTCTTAGTCATTTATATAAGGAGTGTGAAACCTAGATTTTCTTAATGGACCGAGGTGCATATGGAATATCAGAGCCTGGCAGCTCGCTGGATGCAGTTTCTGGTTGTGTTTGAGGAATTTAAAGGGGCACTCCACCAATTTTACACATGAAGATAGGTTTACTAGTCTAGTACAGCTCAGCTTTTGAAAACGGCAGGGGCAGAGCCTAAATCTGGGGGGGGTGTCCTGGGGCATGCTCCATTTACGGCAACTTTTCCTTTGCCACATGCAAAGGAAAAGTATCCTAGAGAGCCGACATCCTGTTTTGTATCTGTTGTTTTCCAACTGTCTTCATCATTCTGAAACCAGAACACAACAGATGTTGAGGATCCCTACTTTTCACTTCTGCCACCTAAAAAGAGGCAGAAACTGTCTGATGTTACTATTTTGAAGTTACATAACATGGCTAAGGTAGGAATTTGGCATAAAGTGGCATTACTAATCTTGAAAAATGTTCACAGAATGAATGGCTGATATATGATATTTCTCCAGTTGTATAACTTGTGCTCCATTGATTTGCCTGTCCAGTCAGAGAAACTGAGGGGAAATAACGAAAAGTTATTTTAAAACCCTTCAAAAATGTGCGCCTTTTAAGAGAACATTCGGGCCTGGAGCCCCAGAAGCCACCCCCTTTGCTCTGCCCCTGGAAAACAGTTGTTTAATGTCCTTTTGTAAAAATCCAGAATGATGTCATAGTGAGGCAATCAGAATTATTATTTTAAAAATGAGAACCTGTGTTACAAACTGGCGTCATGGAGTTTGAAAGATATGGGCGTTTACCAGGCAGAAAGGATCTAGTAAAAGACACCATTTAGATGCATTATGGGAAGTGTAGGACCCATACCATACCCTTTATAAGTGCAGTACAAAAATGGCTGGAGTGGCCCTTTAAACGTTTCACTGAAACCAACCATCCCAAACGGCTTCACAGATCTCTGCTGCTGCTTGCTCCATCAGCATTTTTTTTCTCTCCTTTTTATCCATGTCATGGCAACATGTAGTGTAGTAACTATGGTGATGACAATGAGTATGGTGAGGTTGATGATGTAGATTGTCATGGCAACACAGGGTGGGTGGTTAGGAGAGTGTGGGACGGGAGAGGTGAAGATAGAAAGAGGACGGTTATCCACTGAGGTTGTCAGGAAGGGTTTCGCTCCTATTCTAATCTTTTTATTTGCTGACATTTTTTTTTTAGGGATCCCACATAGGGATTTAGGACAGTTATTGATCCTAAAAGTATGAATGAATACAGGGTCTTTAAAGTAGGGATGCGCCAGTATCTGACCTTATTAACTGGATCCAGTATCAGCCAGATGTGACCAATCCACATTAAATAGTTATTTAATCAGTAATATTATACATTATTATTATTCAGTGTTCACTCAAGGCAAGCTGCTGACTGACAGGCTGAGGTTTTTGCACCAGAAGAAATACATGTATTTTTAAATTTTTTTTAACACGGTAAATGAAATGTTCTGTAGTAAAAACTAGACACAAATAACTATTCAAATTAGAGTATTTTGAATGGATCAAAGAGAGCACTAATACTATATTGGAAATCTGTTTGACCCTGAGTAAAGGTTTCGGAAGAGTATAAGTTGCATCAATGCATCCCCCCAGTATCTGAAATGGGCCAGTACTTAGCTGTACTGAGTACTAGCACTTCTGATTTTTGTCCATATGAGTACCCTTACTTCGAATTGTTATTAACAGTAGCCTGTTATTCGGCTGATAGCATAGACTGTATACAGTCTTTGGCTGATATTTATACCAAAGTAGGCTATATATTATGATTATTAAGAGAAAACAAGAAATTCTATGTAGAATCAGACATTCAGCACCCCCCATATAGCCCGAACAGATTGATCATAACCACATTTTCAGACACTGTGAAGATGTGACTGTGAGACTGATAGTCTCCTTAGACTGAATCATTGACTAGGTCACCCCTACAAGATAAACGTATAAATATATCCAAGATACATGTGCTGATCATATCATGCAACTGTTGAATTAGGGTGCTGACATTTTTTTGTGTGGTCCAATTCATGCACTGTGCATTCCTACTTAAAAGTGTTTGAAAATGAATTCATGTTCATGAATTTCTCAGTTTTTGAATATCAATCAAAATCAGAAAGTTAGTCAATGTTCTGAGTGTGGGGAACATGACGTTTGTTGCTTGTTTTCTTCTGAGATAGCAGCAGGTATCAGGAATGATTTGAAACTGTCAGGGGGTCAAGCTGAATTTAGCTCTCTCTAGACTTTGCTGCTTGTGCTGCAACTGGGCCCAATCTGACCTTTGACCCATCCTCCTTAAAACCGGCCAACCCTACTACCTTACCTTGCTAAAACGTTGCACATTGAACGGCATCCTGAAATCCTTCTCCACAACGTAAAAGCCAACGTTATCCCCTAAGACGTAACATCTGCTTTCAGACAACCTGCTGTAGCCTTGCTGCAGTTCTCCCCCCCTCCCCTTCCAGTTTGAATTGATATTGTGCAGGCTCCTGTGTGTGTGTTTGTGTGTCTGTGTGTGTGTGTGCGCAAGTTGGCTGCATGGATCATTGTGCTTCTCCTGTTGGTGTGTGTCTATTTTACGGGGTGATAATGAGGATGAAGCAGAGTGTATGAATGCAGCCAGGAGAGGAAACTGAATTTGATCCTGAAATTCCGACAATCCATAAAAGCTCACATGCACACATCTGCCACACTGTTCCTATCTCTCACACACACACACACACACACACACACACACACACACACACACACACACACACACACACACACACACACACACACACACACACACACACACACACACACTTCAGGAGCTGAATAGTCTCGTTTTGGTCACAGCTAAAAATCTTTCCACCTAGTCCTTTACATCGTCACAACACCAGAGGTCACCATTCCACACAGAACCAAGACATCAAACCAAAGAGCTAGAGATTCATATTTATCGTATATTATATATTACTGTGCTAATGCAGGACTTTTTCAGTAGATATAAACTCTCCATGCTTAGAATGTACACATACCATACTATGATTCGTTACACAGTTGGGTTTTTTCAATCGGTATTACTTTAGTTTATTTGTTCGAGAGTCCATGTGGAGTTCTGAAAACGACCCACGTTTTGATTGCAGTCTCTTCCGTTTAGTTGCATTTCTTCATCTGTCCAGCTTTACATTTATTCTTTCTTTTCTCTACACATCAGTCGTTTTTGGTCCTTTTTTCTTCTTTTTTTTTACCCTCTCTCTTTTGGTGTCTCTCTCTTTATCCGTTCTTCATTCTTGCACCCTCTCTGCCACACGTCTGTCCAGGCCTGTGGCGCTGCTCCGTCATTATTTTCATCATCGGCGACAGGAGATGAAAGGAAGAGGAGGAGAAAAGAGATTTTCCAGAGCAGCGACGGACGTCAGGACGAGTGAGATAGACGATGAGCGCGAGCAGAGAGAGAAGGATTAAAAGAAGGAGAGAGATTTAGAGGCATTTTGCCCATTGTGCCGTCTGAGTCACTCCTGATGCAACGTTGCCGTGGAGACACGCTGACACGGTTCCTGCGGTTACTCCAACATGGCGTCCAGCTGGTCGGCCAAGTCATCGAACATGCTGCCGATGTCGTCGAGGATGCTAACCGTGGTCTTCTGCTCATCCACAGAGCTATACACACACACACACACACACACACACACACACACACACACACACACACACACACACACACACACACACACACACACACACACACACACACACACAGAGAGAGAGAAAAGCGCAACATTAAACCAACAAAAGGGAATACTTTAAATCTTAATTTGGTTACACTTTACTTGAAGGTATCTAGATAAGAGTGACATGACACTGTCATGAACTAAACATGATAAACAAGTCATAAACGTTTATGACATATGTCATTAAGTGTCATTAGGTTTCTGTCATGACAAGTCAGGGTTAGAGTTAGGGTTCATGTGTCATGACACTCTTATGTAGATACCTTCAAGTAAATGTTACCATTCATTTTAACAACATCTCAGAAATTCGTCAAAGAAACTGGCATTGAGTTAGTAGAACAGTATCTGAGAACAGTCATTGATAAAAACGTTGACAAAGTTTGATGCCAATTGTGATGCGGCCTGTGAGAAGGGACAGCAACGCTTGTACTTCTTTATGATTTTTTTTCGACATACTATACTATGACTTTCAATGAGTTTTTTTCGACATACTACACGTTGACTCTTTTTGACATACTATACTATGACTTTTGACATACTATACTATGACTCTTTTCGACATAGATGGATTTTTGTATGACTTTTTTCGACATCCTACACTATGACCTTTTTCAACATACTATGACTTTTTTCGACATACAATACTATGACTTTTTTTGACATACTATACTGTGACTTTTTTGACTTTTTTCAGACAGACTATACTATGACTTTTTTCGACATAATATACTATGACTTTTTTATAATTTTTTTTTATAATTTAAAAAAAATTTTTTTTTTCATACTATGACTTTTTTCGACATACTATGACTCTTTTCGACATACTATACTGTGACCTTTTTATGTTTTTTTTCAGACAGACTATACTATGACTTTTTTCGACATAATATACTATGACTTTTTTATAATTACATACAATGACTTTTTTCGACATACAATGACTCTTTTCGACATACTATACTATGAACTTTTTCAACATACTATGACTTTTTTATGACTTTTTCAGAGAGACTATACTATGACTTTTCGACATACTATACTATGACTTTTTTATGACTTTTTTGACATACTATACTATGACTTTTCGACATACTATACTATGACTTTTTTATGACTTTTTCGACATACTATACTATGACTCTTTTCGACATAGATGGATTTTTGTATGACTTTTTTCGACATACTATACTATGATTGTTTTATGACTTTTTTGAAATACTATACAATGACGTTTTGTGACTTTTTTCGACATACTATACTAGGACTTTTTTCAACATACTATATTAGCACATTTTTATGACTTTTTTCGACATACTATACCATGATTTTTTTTATAATTTTTTTTTGACATACTATACTGTGACCTTTTTCAACATACAATGACTTTTTATGACTTTTTTCGACATACTATACTATGACTTCTTTCAACATACCATGACTTTTTTCGACATACTATACTATGACTTCTTTCAACATACCATGACTTTTTTCGACATACTATACTATGACTTTTATCGACATACCTGGATTTTTCAACATGCTATACTAAAACTTTTTTATGATTTCTTTTCGACATACTATATAGTATAGTCTATATACTAGACTATATACTAGACTTTCAATAAAGTTTTTGGACATACTATACTATGACTCTTTTCGACATGCTATACAATGACTTTTTATGATTTGTTTTCAACATCCTATACTATGACCTTTTTCAACACACTATGACTTTTGTCGACATACTATACTATGATTGTTTCGACATACTATACTATGATTGTTTTATGCCTTTTTCAGACATACTATACTGTGACTTTTTTATAACGATTTTCGACATACTATATTATGACCTTTTTCAACATACTATGACTTTTTTATGACTTTTTTCGACATACTATACTGTGAATTTCTTTCAACATACTATACTATGACTTTTTGTGAGTTTTTTCGACATACTATACTGTGACTTTCTTTCAACATACTATACCATGACTTTTTTATGATTTTCTTTCGACATACAATACTATGACTTTTAATTACTTTTTTCGACATACTATACTATGACTTTTTTTGCCCACTATGACTTTTTTATGATTTTCTTTCAACATACTATATTATGACTTTTTGAGACTTTTTTCGACATACTATACCATGACTTTTTTATAATTTTTTTTCGACATACCATACTATGACTTTTTTGACATACTATACTATGACTTTTTTCGACAGACTATACTATGACTCTTTTTGACATACTATACTATGACTTTATGATTTTCTTTCAACATGCTATAATATGACTTTTGGAGTTTTTTTGCCATACTATACTATGACTTTTTCATGTTTTTCTTTTAATATACTATACTATGACTTTTTTGACATACTATACTATAACGTTTTTCGACATACTATACTATGATTGTTTTATGACTTTTTCAGACATACTATACTATGACTTTTTGTGAGTTTTTTCGACATGCTATACTATGACTTTTTTTGCCCACTATGACTTTTTTATGATACTATACCATGACTTGTTGTAACTTTTTTCGACATACTGTAGTAGGACTTTTTTCGACAGACTATACTATGACTCTTTTTGACATATTATACTATGACTTTATGATTTTCTTTCAACATGCTATAATATGACTGAGTTTTTTCGACATACTATACTATGACTTTTTTATAATTTGTTTCGACATACCATACTATGACTTTTTTCGACATACTATAGTATGAATCTTTTCGCCATACTATACTATGACTTTTTTCGACATAATATACTATGATTGTTTTATGACTTTTTCAGACAGACTATACTATGACTTTTTTCGCCACACTATAATATGACTTTTAATGACTTTTTGAGCCATACTATACTATGTCTATGAGGATAGTGGCTAAATTATCCCACCCTATGCAGGACATTCTGGAGCCACTGTGCAAATCCTTCAGTGACAGGGTGCAGCAGCGGCACCACCTCAAGGAGAGATAGCACAGGTTTTTCCTTCCTGCTGCTGTCAGACTTCACAATCAGCACTGCTCCCAGTGGACCACATGGACAAAACACACACCAGGACTGATAAACCTTGCAATAATATTGTGACTGTGAAATACTGTAAATACAACTGTTTGTTTATTTACTATACAAATAAAAGAATTGTTTCATTATTTTGAATTCATTGTTTGTTTATCTTTACAATGTATTGTACTTTTTCCTCCATATCTCTTGCTGCTGCAACATTGTGAATTTCTCGGTTGTGGGATTAATAAAGGATTTTGAATCTTGAATCTACTATACTCTATCATGATTTTTTTTTCGACATACTATACTATGATTGTTTTATGATTTTCTTTTGACATACTATACTATGATTTTTTTCGACATACTATACTATGACTTTTTTACGATTTTTTTTCACCATACTATACAATTACTTTTTATGACTTTTTTCGCCACACTATAATATGACTTTTAATGACTTTTTGAGCTTTGATGTCTATGAGGATAATGGCTAAATTATCCTGCATGATGGAAAACATCCCACCCTATGCAGGACATTCTGTGACAGGGTGCAGCAGCAGCCCCACCTCAAGGAGAGATAATAATAATAATAATAATGTGACTGAAATACTGTAAATACAACTGTTTGTTTATTTACTATACAAATTAAACAATTTTTTAATTATTTTGAATGCATTGTTTGTTTATCTTTACAATGTATTGTACTTTTTCCTCCATATCTCTTGCTGCTGCAACATTATGAATATCCCGGTTATGGGATTAATAAAGGATTTTGAATCTTGAATCTTGAATCTATACTATACTCTATTATGAGTTTTTTCCCGACATACTATACCATGACGTTTTGTCGACATACTATACTAGGACTTTTTATGACTTTTTTCAACATACTATACTAGGACTTTTTATGACTTTTTTAAACATTTTCACTTGTTGAGCTTTTTCGACATACTATACTATGATTGTTTTATGACTTTTTTAGACATACTATACTAGGACTTTTTATGATTTTCTTTTGACATACTATACTATGAGTTTTTTGACATCCAACACTATGACTTTTCATGATTTTCTTTCAACATGCTATAAT
The DNA here is from genome assembly GCA_023566125.1 of Zingel zingel. Classification (NCBI taxonomy): domain Eukaryota; kingdom Metazoa; phylum Chordata; class Actinopteri; order Perciformes; family Percidae; genus Zingel; species Zingel zingel. Next base: position 26,182,381 of record CM042325.1, read on the forward strand.
GACTTTTTTATAATTTGTTTCGACATACTATAGTATGTCGAAACAAATTATATTATTATACTATACTATGACTCTTTTCGACATACTATACTATGACTTTTTTATGATTTTCTTTCGACATACTATACTATGACTTTTATGATTTTTTTTCGACATATTACTATGACTCTTTTCGACATACTATACTATGACGTTTTTATGATTTTTTTCGACATATTACTATGACTCTTTTCGACATACTATACTATGACTTTTTTTCGACATACTATACTATGACTTTTTTTCGACATACCATACTATTACTTTTTTCGACATACTATACTATGACTTTATGATTGTCTTTAAACATACTATACTATGACTTTTTTATAATTTTTTTCTCCATGCCATACCATTTTTTGCCATACTAAACTATGATTTTTTTTATGATTTTCTTTCAACATACTATACTATGACCTTTTTTTAACATACTATGACTTTTTCGATTGTTTTATGACTTTTTCAGACAGACTATACTATGACGTTTTTCGACATACTATACTATGACTCTTTTCAACAAACCTGGATTTTTTCATGACTTTTTTCGACATACTATGACCTTTTCAACATACTTTACTATGACTTTTTGAGTTTTTTCGACATACTATAGTATGACTTTTTCAACATACTATAGTATGACTTTTTTCAACATACTATAGTATGACTTTTTTCAACATACTATAGTATGACTTTTTCAACATACAATAGTATGATTTTCTTTCAACATACTATACTATGACCTTTTTTTAACATACTATGACTTTTTCGATTGTTTTATGACTTTTTCAGACAACTATACTATGACTTTCTCATGATTTTTTTGACATAGAATACTATGACTTTTAATGAGTTTTTTCAACATACTATACTATGACTTTTTTATGATTGTCTTTCAACATACCATACTATGAATCTTTTCGACATACTATGACTTTTTTTTATAATTATCTTTCAACATAATATACTATGACTTTTTTGACATACTAAACTATGACTTTTTTAGTTTTTTCGACATATACTATGACTTTTTTCGACATACTATACTATGATTGTTTTATGACTTTTTTAGACATACTATACTAGGACTTTTTATGATTTTCTTTTGACATACTATACTATGAGTTTTTTGACATCCAACACTATGACTTTTCATGATTTTCTTTCAACATGCTATAATGACTTTTTTATAATTTGTTTCGACATACTATAGTATGTCGAAACAAATTATATTATTATACTATACTATGACTCTTTTCGACATACTATACTATGACTTTTTTATGATTTTCTTTCGACATACTATACTATGACTTTTATGATTTTTTTTCGACATATTACTATGACTCTTTTCGACATACTATACTATGACTTTTTTATGATTTTCTTTCGACATACTATACTATGACTTTTATGATTTTTTTTCGACATTACTATGACTCTTTTCAACATACTATACTATGACTTTTTTAGACATACTATACTATGACGTTTTTATGATTTTTTTCGACATATTACTATGACTCTTTTCGACATACTATACTATGACTTTTTTTCGACATACCATACTATTACTTTTTTCGACATACTATACTATGACTTTATGATTGTCTTTAAACATACTATACTATGACTTTTTTATAATTTTTTTCTCCATACCATACCATTTTTTGCCATACTAAACTATGATTTTTTTTATGATTTTCTTTCAACATACTATACTATGACCTTTTTTAACATACTATGACTTTTTCGATTGTTTTATGACTTTTTCAGACAGACTATACTATGACGTTTTTCGACATACTATACTATGACTCTTTTCAACAAACCTGGATTTTTTCATGACTTTTTTCGACATACTATGACCTTTTCAACATACTTTACTATGACTTTTTGAGTTTTTTTGACATACTATAGTATGACTTTTTTCAACATACTATAGTATGACTTTTTCAACATACTATAGTATGACTTTTTTCAACATACTATATTATTACTTTTTACGACATACTATAGTATGATTGTTTCATGACTTTTTCAGACAACTATACTATGACTTTCTCATGATTTTTTTGACATAGAATACTATGACTTTTAATGAGTTTTTTCAACATACTATACTATGACTTTTTTATGATTTTCTTTCAACATACCATACTATGAATCTTTTCGACATACTATGACTTTTTTTTATAATTATCTTTCAACATAATATACTATGACTTTTTTGACATACTAAACTATGACTTTTTTAGTTTTTTCGACATACTATACAATGACTTTTTATGATTTTTTTCGACATACTATACTATGACTTTTTTAGTTTTTTTCGACATACTATACAATGACTTTTTAATAATTTGTTTCGACATGACTCATGACTATGACTCTTTTCGACATACTATACTATGACTTTTTTATGATTTTCTTTCAACATCCTATACTATGACTTTTTTCGACATACTATACTATGACTTTTATGATTTTTTTTCGACATATTACTATGACTTTTTTCGACATACTATACTATGACTTTTATGATTTTTTCGACATATTACTATGACTCTTTTCGACATACTATACTATGACTTTTTTATGATTTTCTTTCAACATACTATACTATGACTCTTTTCAACATACTATACTATGACTTTTTTCGACATACTATACTATGACGTTTTTATGATTTTTTCGACATATTACTATGACTCTTTTCGACATACTATACTATGACTTTTTTTCGACATACCATACTATGACTTTTTTCGACATACTATACTATGACTTTATGATTGTCTTTAAACATACTATACTATGACTTTTTTATAATTTTTTTCTCCATACCATACCATTTTTTGCCATACTAAACTATGATTTTTTTTATGATTTTCTTTCAACATACTATACTATGACCTTTTTTTAACATACTATGACTTTTTCGATTGTTTTATGACTTTTTCAGACAGACTATACTATGACGTTTTTCGACATACTATACTATGACTCTTTTCAACAAACCTGGATTTTTTCATGACTTTTTTCGACATACTATGACCTTTTCAACATACTTTACTATGACTTTTTGAGTTTTTTCGACATACTATAGTATGACTTTTTCAACATACTATAGTATGACTTTTTTCAACATACTATAGTATGACTTTTTTCAACATACTATAGTATGACTTTTTTCAACATACTATAGTATGACTTTTTCAACATACTATAGTATGACTTTTTTCAACATACTATATTATTACTTTTTACGACATACTATAGTATGATTGTTTTATGACTTTTTCAGACAACTATACTATGACTTTCTCATGATTTTTTTGACATAGAATACTATGACTTTTAATGAGTTTTTTCAACATACTATACTATGACTTTTTTATGATTTTCTTTCAACATACCATACTATGAATCTTTTCGACATACTATGACTTTTTTTTATAATTATCTTTCAACATAATATACTATGACTTTTTTGACATACTAAACTATGACTTTTTTAGTTTTTTTCGACATACTATACAATGACTTTTTAATAATTTGTTTCGACATGACTCATGACTATGACTCTTTTCGACATACTATACTATGACTTTTTTATGATTTTCTTTCAACATCCTATACTATGACTTTTTTCGACATACTATACTATGACGTTTTTATGATTTTTTTCGACATACTATACTATTACTTTTTTCGACATACTATACTATCACTTTATGATTGTCTTTAAACATACTATACTATGACTTTATGATTGTCTTTAAACATACTATACTATGACTTTTTTATAATTTTTTTCTCCATACCATACCATTTTTTGCCATACTAAACTATGATTTTTTTTATGATTTTCTTTCAACATACTATACTATGACTTTTTTTAACATACTATGACTTTTTCGATTGTTTTATGACTTTTTCAGACAGACTATACTATGACATTTTTCGACATACTATACTATGACTCTTTTCAACAAACCTGGATTTTTTTCATGACTTTTTTTCGACATACTATATTATTACTTTTTACGACATACTATATTATGACTTTTCATGATTTTCTTTCGACATACTATACTATGATTGTTTTATGACTTTTTCAGACATACTATACTATAACTTTTTATAATTTTCTCTCGACATGATATACAATGACTTTTTTCAACATACTATTCTATGACTTTTTATGATTTTTATCGACATACTATACCATGACTTTTTTATAATTTCTTTTCGACATATTAGGGTCTATTCGTTATTTATTTAAGGGGCCACTGGAGGAGTTTTGGGACCTTTAGCCCAAAAAGACATGACCCTCCCCTCGGCAGTAAAAAAAATTTCTATGACCCTCCGAAACGATTTGGAAAAAAGGCATGACCCTCCCCCAGCAATTTATCAATACCTTCTGTACTGGTTTGCACTTGGCAAATATATACACATTCCCATTGTTTTTTTTACAGCCATGACATATGTGACTAAACCTCTGCATTCCCATCTGACGCATCACACACCTCTGTTATGGTGTGGTGGCCATTTCAGTAGATTTACTCACTAACATTGTTGTGGAAACACAATAAGCATGGAAAGTCTAAAATGGTTTTGACATTATGGCTAATAATCAAAATCCTTATGGAGATATTGAATGGGATTTTTAGTTCCAGAACCACACTGTTGAGCTCTATAAAGAAACAACATTGTTCATGTATTGCAGTCTGGAGCTGGTCCTATAGCATTATGCTAAGAAAACTATAGACTACAGCTGAGGCTGATGGGAATACCATTAGTTTGCAAATATTCAGTCATAAACCAAAGTATTAGACAAATACATACAGTGGGGCAAAAAAGTATTTAGTCAGCCACCAATTGTGCAAGTTCTCCCACTTAAAAAGATGAGAGAGGCCTGCTTCATCATAGGTACACTTCAACTATGAGAGACAAAATGAGAAAAAAAATCCAACTTTCAACTCCCTCCAAAGATTTTCTATGGGGTTGAGATCTGGAGACTGTCTAGGCCACTCCAGGACCTTGAAATGCTTCATACGAAGCCACTCTTTCGTTGCCCGGGCGGTGTGTTTGGGATCATTGTCATGCTGAAAGACCCAGCCACGTTTCATCTTCAATGCCCTTGCTGATGGAAGGAGGTTTTCACTCAAAATCTCACGATACATGGCCCCATTCAGTCTTTCCTTTACGCGGATCAGTCGTCCTGGTCCCTTTGCAGAAAAACAGCCCCAAAGCATGATGTTTCCACCCCCATGCTTCCTGTGAAGCTATGGTGTTCTTTGGATGCAACTCAGCATTTTTTCTCCTCCAAACACGACGAGTTGAGTTTTTACCAAAAAGTTTTTGACCATATGACAGTCTCCCAATTCTCTTCTGGATCATCCAAATGCTCTCTAGCAATCCTCAGACAGGCCTGGACATGTACTGGCTTAACCAGGGGGACACGTCTGGCACTGCAGGATTTGAGTCCCTGGCGGCGTAGTGTGTTACTGATGGTAGCCTTTGTTACTTTGGTCCCAGCTCTCTGCAGGTCATTCACTAGGTCCCCCCCTGTGGTTCTGGGATTTTTGCTCACCGTTCTTGTGATCATTTTGACCCCACGGGGTGAGATCTTGCGTGGAGCCCCGGATCGAGGAAGATTATCAGTGGTCTTGTATGTCTTCCATTTTCTAATAATTGCTCCCACAGTTGATTTCTTCACACCAAGCTGCTTACCTATTGCAGATTCAGTCTTCCCAGCCTGGTGCAGGTCTACAATTTTGTTTCTAGTGTCCTCTTTGGTCTTGGCCATAGTGGAGTTTGGAGTGTGACTGTTTGAGGTTGTGGACAGGTGTCTTTTATACTGATAACAAGTTCAAACAGGTGCCATTAATACAGGTAACGAGTGGAGGACAGAGGAGCCTCTTAAAGAAGAAGTTACAGGTCTGTGAGAGCCAGAAATCTTGCTTGTTTGTAGGTGACCAAATACTTATTTTACCGAGGAATTTACCAATAAATTCATTAAAAATCCTACAATGTGATTTTCTGGATTTTTTTTCTCATTTTGTCTCTCATAGTTGAAGTGTACCTATGATGAAAATTACAGGCCTCTCTCATCCTTTTAAGTGGGAGAACTTGCACAATTGGTGGCTGACTAAATACTTTTTTGCCCCACTGTATTTTGACCTGATGATGACTGAAGTGATTAGAATTTGTATATGTGAAGTGTGTTTGTTTTGTTTCTGTGAGTATAGAATGTGTGTGTATGTGTGTGTGTGTGTGCTCCTTACTCTTCCTGCCGCAGTATCTTGTCCTCCACGGCCTGCAGAGCGGCAGCCAGCGATGCACTTGTCTCCTCCAGCTTCTGATGTACCAATGAATCTACACCGAAGTCCGGTGTCGTAGCAGCCGGCACCGTGACCCCGCCTCCCGCCATCCCAGTGTCCACCGACACCCCACCGATGGAGGAGCGAGGGGGCTTGACGGGTGGCGGGGTTGGGCTGGGAGTGGCGGGAGTCTGGGGCGTCTGTGGTGTAGTGGGGGTCTGCGGGGTATGGGGGCTCTGCGGAGACGGGCTCAGCGGCTTGGCGTTTGGCGGGCTGGGGATGTTGGAAGGGGGGAAGCAGGGGGGTGAGCTGGTCTGTCGGGCCACCGCATGGTGCTGCTTGACCGGGGCAGAGGTCGGGTTAGGGGAAGGGGGGCTGGTCATGGAGTGGATGAGCTTGGCCGGTTTGGGTGCCGTGGGTGGGGGCGCCGGTTTAGGCGACACAGGTGGAGGGATCTTCTTTCCATTCACTACAGAAATAGAGATATAGAAAAAAGAGCGCGGTTGGATCACTGACTGGCATCTGCATCCTGATATATTACCTCTGGGCACTCATTTTTTAATTCAAAATTTGTAATCAATAACTCTGTTTCCTTGGTTACGCCTGAGGATTTGACTAATACTTGGAATAATCACCCATATGCAATGTTTTCTAGATCTTTTTTTTTCTTGGGTTTTTCTGGTTGTTTCCTTGTTATTTTGTTTATTTAGATTGTCATTATTACTTTCTTTTCCTATTGTCTGATTTAATATTGTCTGTTTTAATATTGTCTGACTTAATGTTGTTTTGGACCCCAGGAAGACTAGTTGGTCTAGGCATCAGCTAATGGGGATCCTTATAATAAACTTAATGCCTTTTGCCTGCCAATGTGGCCAGATTACATGTTTGGACTTGTCATTCGACCACATTGGCAGTTTGTTTTAAGCATACTGACCCTGGTGGCTTCAAACAAAGTGCTTATCAAATAGTGTCTCAAACTCCCTCGCCCAAACCTTTCTGAAGTTGGAATTGAGGGCCTTGTGTTACTTTCTGTAGCCGACAGTTTGTACAATTCATCGTGTCTCGACCCTATTTATGACTGCTGGCTTTTTGCCCCGCCTTCCACTGTGGCCATAAACACCAAGGTGTTGATTTTTACTACAAAGCACTTGCAAATCTTCAAATAATGACCCCAACCTCATCCCCATCTGACAGAAAACCCACAATCATACGCCGTGAGTACCTGGGCTTCCAGGCGTCCCCGGGCCAGGCAGGGGGACTCTTTTGTTGGAGATCGGCTGTGGGGGGGACTGTGGGCCTGCCTGTCTCTTTATCTGAGCCACCACAGGCTTTGGGGAGACTGGAGGCTTTGGTTTTCTCACAGGGCCTGCTTCATTGGCCACTGGAGCGCCTTGGTCCACACTGTCCCTGCGGGGCGTGGCAGTCACTTGCGGTTGAGGTTGAGGTTGAGGTTGCGGCTGCTCTGTCACTCCAGCATCAGACACCGGGCGGCGTTTCACTGTGGCCGTGCCGTTCTGGTAGGGTAATGGCTGCGTGGTGTTGGGCTGCCCGGCCCCCACAGGCTCTCCGTTAGCAGCCAGGTCTGCGTAGCCCTCAGGCTCCTTGTCGCGGCTTTTGGGCCGCCGTTTGACAGTAGACGACTCCTGGAGGGTGAAGTCGGAGCCGTTGGGGTGGGGCTTGGAGCTGCGGGGCCGTCGCTTTAAGGTCGCCGTGGCCTCAACCCTGGAGATGTCCTCCTGCGTGTAATCCCCGTCTCCCTGGGGACCCTCGCCGTCTCCCTGCAGACAAACACAAAATACACACTAACGGAAAATTCATACATTCGTGACAAGAGGTAATTTTTGCACAAACAGTCAAAAACATTGACAAAGATCAAAGGATAACACAAATAAAGCTTACGGAACACAGAAGCTTGATTTTAGCACATTACATTACATAGATAGATGATGTACATATAATATATAGATAGAAAGATTGAATAGATAGATAAATATATAATAGATTGATAGCTAGATAGCTAAATAGATAGATCGCCCCCTGGTGGTTGGCTGCAGTATATGTCATAAATACCGCCCCCTCTGTGTTAGCGGATGGGACATGGGCCAAACAAAAAAGTACACGTCAAATCAATTTTTGTTGGTGGATGGTTTCTGTCATTTTAGCTAGTTCTTACCACACTGCTGTTTGTTCAAGTGTTGATTTTTTCTGATTGGTTTTCATTATTTATTTCATGCTATAAAGAACGTCATGATTGACAGCTGTGATTGGCTTGCGAATGGTCGGGCGGGTGTATGGGCGGGGCTATGAGACCCCTGCTCCACCGCCCAATTACTACTCCGACTCTCCAAAATAGCAGCGCCCGTATACGGGATATTTTGGCTTCACTTTTGTGGGAGGAAGCAGAGACGCGTCACCCATCTTTACAGCCTATGAGATAGATAGATAGATAGATAGACAGATAGATAGATAGATAGATAGATAGATAGATAGATAGATAGATAGATAGATAGATAGATAGATAGATAGATAGATAGACAAACATATATAGATAGCTACCTGTCCTTCTCCTTCTCCTCGTCCTTGGCGGCGGATGGTCAGGCTTCCCTCATCTGCAAACGGCAGGTTCTCTGACGAACTGCCTCCCGAGCTGGGGTGGGGGGAGGACGGAGGGTTTGGGGAGGAGGAATTTACAGAGGGAGGGGAGGTTTCAGGCTGGATGGAGGGAGAGGGTAAAGCAGAGGGAGTTGGTTGTTCACGCCTGGCAGCTGCCACCAGCTCAGTGACCGGGCCACTAATGGTCCGCCGCCGGTTCACCACTTCACCGTCCAGACCAATGGCATCACGTGTTTTCCCCACCTAGTAAACACAAGACCATACAGTTGGTTGATCATGCTTTAGTTCATTAGAAAAGAATAGAATATAGAACAGATTGCCATTTGCACAGGTACAGAGCCGTGCAGGTGCCTTGGAATTTGTGTGTGTTTCTCTAAGAGTCAGTTTTACACAAAAATATAAGAAGAAATAGAAATATACAGTGAAAATATAAAGCTACATACATATAAATAAAGAAATAAAATATAAAGTAGAAAAACAATATAAAGACAAAAGAGCTGTAAGATAAAGTTGAAATTGGAAATTCACTGTATAAAAACTTCTTGTGAATATAGATAGTATTGATATTATAGGTCCTGAGATTTTTCACATTGTTAGTGCACACAGAAAAACATAATATTGCACTTGTGAATATATACTTTATACATTAACTCATACTGTATACAAATTTTAGAGAAGCACTTGTTTGTGTAAACTAATGGACAATTTTTCAGCAATACCTGCAGGAAATTCCTCTGCAGTGCCATGCCTTTGGCTCCACCTCCTATGGAAGACATCTCTAACATGGCGGCGATGCTCCTCACACTACCCACGCTGCTCGTCTCCACGGCGGCCGTCTCTACGGACACCCCCAGGTCGCTGGCCCGTCGCTGTTGGTGGTAAGGCACATCCAGCATCCCCCCCGTGGTGGTGAGCGTGTGCGGCAGTGTGTTGGCTTCCGTCAGGTTGGAGTTGGAGGTGGAGATGTTAGAGCTAGAGCGTTTGGGCGGCGGCGGGGGAGGGCCTTTTTTCTTCTGACGCAGAGCAAAGGACTGCGTCAGGGTGCGGTTGGCGTTCTTGTCCTGGTTGCGGACCGAGTGGCTGCGGCTGACGCGGTGGGTCACCGTGGCGTATTTAACTCCGTCCCCTCTGACGGCGGCAGAGCCCTGACCTCCCGCCACCTCTGCTTCCCCCTCTCCACCTCCCTCTCGCCCTCCAACTCCTCCTGCTCTCTCGTCGCACTCCCCATCTGAGACGGCGTATCGGTTGAGGCTGTGGGAGCGTTTCTTCTGCAGCGCAGAAGGCTCTTCTCCGTCTCTCTCAGCCATCTCAGCCTCTGGCGGGAGGCAGAGCAGCGGCACCTGTGGCTGTTGGTTCTCCCTAACCTCCATCGCCTGCGTCTGTGGATGGTGCTGAGGGTGTGCCTGCTGCTGCGGCTGGACTTGAGGCTGCTGTTGTTGGGGTTGCTGGGGCGGGAGCTGGGCACACGGAGGTCCGCGTTGGGTTGGAGACTGAGGGGGGTGGGAGCGCGGTGACTGAGGCCTCTCCCCCTGGATGAACTGCGGGGGCGGCTTGTGTTTGGCCTGCGGGGACGCTGTGCTCTGGACGGAGGAGGTGGAGGAAGAAGATGAGGTTCTAGTCTTGGTAGGGGTGTGAGGGGGTGTGTAGGGAGGCGCAGGCTGGGAGTGGGAGTGACGGTGTTTGCCTTGGGAGGAGGTGCTGCCTCTGTGGGAGGAGCTGCTTCCCTGGCTGCTCTGCTGCCTCATAGTCCGCGCCTCCTTCTTAGGTGGTCCAGCACCTCCTCCTCCTCCTCCTGTCATCACCTCATCATGGTCTTTGCTGCGTGTTCGCTGAGCTTTGACCTCCTGACCCGGCTGGATCAGGGCACTCTGCAGCTCGGTGCTCAACTCGCTGTCCTGGAAAGTGCTCATCTTTGGAGACATGACCTCTGTGAAAAAAGAGAAAAAACAGCTTTAGAATTAATGATTTAGATCTGGGTATGTGAAACTCAATTTCAGTAGGGGCTGCACTCAGAAAGGAGAATGGCATCAAGGGCCAGATATGTATAGTTTATCGTAGAGATGTTCTGATAACATTTTTTTCTTCCCGATACCGATTCCGATACCTAAACTTGCATATCGCCTGACACAGAGTACCGATCCGATACCAGTGTGTCAGATATTTTATTATGTTTTAACAGCTGTATACTTCTATACCTGTATGAATGTGATAGGATTGCTATCATTGTTGTACGGCCTGGCTCGGGTTAAACTCTTTTATTATCCAGTTTGACAGTCAGTCATAATTGAAAAAGAACATAAATAAACTACTTTAAAGTAGAATTACATGGTATTGGATCCGTGCATAAACTCCAGTACTTGCCAATACCGCGTATCGGAGGCTTTTTTCCATACTGGTATTGATATCGGAACATCTCTAGTGTATTGACGTGCTTTAATGAAGAGAAAAGTTAAATATCTTTGACTGTATTATTGTGTGTCTCATATAGTTTTCTCACTTACAGTGTGGTCCACATAAAGCCCTAAAAAAGTCAGCAAAAAGTTCCTTAGCCAGCATAGAATGTAGCAAATCAAACAAAACAACGATTACAATTTTAGAAGTAGACTAACAACAACCTGTTTCATAGCCTGAATATGCAAAGTCTCTGGTTGTGTGGAACTCTCAAAGTCAGCAAATGTGCCAAATTCTGCGCTGTGTCGCGTAATTGCACATTGAACTGTTTTTTTTTGTGAACCTGTTGTGAATCATATGCGGGCCGGATAAAAATTTGCAAGTGGCCAGATTTGGCCCGCTGGTCCTGAGTTTGACACTTGAATTAGATTAAAATGAATATTAAAATGAATATTAATCCCAACAGGACAGGAGGTCACGACTGTACTGTTACACGAATTATAAACTATGTGGCCTTGGAGAGATCTCATTAGATAGGCTAAGGCGTGCACACACTCCAGTGGATTTCAGTTGAACCTCATTATGGGACTAGCATCTGTTAGCTCACCGTCTGGAGGCGGGCTGTCCATGGACAGGACGTCCTGCTGCTGTGTGATTGGCGGGGGCTTCTTTCTGAGCGAGCTCCGGCCGTCGGAACCACGCTGCATTTCAGCCAGCCGCTTCACTGCCAGCATCAGCTTCTTCTGGTGGCCTAAAACATTAGAAGACTGGAATTACATTTATTGTTTAATTAAGGAAACTTCTATGTAGATGGTTTTAAATAGTATTTGAAATCAAAATAAAATAATATTTTCTATTATTATTTTAATAAAATGATTATAATTGTACATGTAGATTTTCCCTAAACTCACAATATGAACATGGGCTGCAACTATGAAGCCCGGAAACAATATATGGCAAAAGGTTTTCCTTTACTGAATTTTTAAAAACATAATACATTTTACTGCTCTATTTAAATTTCACTGGCTCTTTTTACACCTTTATTTTCTTATTTTTTGGACTTGGCACACATTTAATCATCTATCTATTCCCTATTTTCCACACCATTGACTGTGTGGCTAGCTAGCTTAACTGAAAACACACTGTGCACCGGACCTTTTAGCTACCCAGCTGAAACTAACTTTTGTCATAAAACTAAACCAGCCAGTGCATGTAATGTTAACCGTATCCATAGTGCACTGCATACTGCTGTAGCATCACTGTTAAAACTGTAACAGTAGCTAAAGCATTTTAGCCAGCAAGCTAACACTTACAAACACTTAACTAGCTAATGCAACTTGAAAGCTCACAGACACGGTGCTTCTTTCATCATAACATTAACATTAGCGTTAGGTGCATATATCTTTTTTTTTGTCTTATTGCGTGGGGAAAATACAAAATAGATAAATGATTAAATTTAGTTTAGTAGTTAGCTTTTCTTTTAACCAACAGCAGGTAGCGAGAGAAGTATAAACCATTGTTACCTACTTATAGGTAACTAAACTACTAGCCCGATTTTCATGAAACTTGGTGGAAGAGTGTAGCATGGGCAAAGGAAGAAAGCAATACATTTTAGAGTGGATCCGAATCAACGGGACGGTACACAATTTATTTTTTACTTTCGTAAACATAGCGAGATAGTGTCTCAAGTGTCCTTTTCGGTCAGTTATATTTTTGACTTGTCTGATAACCTTTTACTACATTTGGTCAGTTTCGGGGCTCCATATACAACATGTCTATGCCCCACTCACATTCATCTGTTATTATGTTGCAGGGTAGCTGTCTACTTAAATTCAGCACATATAAATGCTTGCCACAGATCTAATTGTGGGTTCGATACGCTTGCAAAGAACTAGCAAAAATTGCTCCATGGTGCTGAATCCTGTTGGCAGACAAAAACACATGCAGACTCTAATGCCATGAAGGGGTTACTGTTGCCATCATGGTGGCCATATGTTCTGATGTAAAAATTGTATTGACTATCTATACGTTCTTACCCAGTTTGATGATGCCTATTTCCTGCAGGTCCTCCCAGGTGATGTCAGTGATGAACTCGATATTCTCGTAACCGTTCTGCACCAACACCTGGTGGTACTGGCTTAGACCAATAGCAGACAGCCACTCTCCTAGACTGGCCTATAGGAACACCAGAAACATGACAGCTTACAAGACTAGCTGACACTACACCTGTTAGCTTGAATTTTTTTCTTCTTTTTAACAGATTAGCATCTAATTAAAGTGTTGACGTGTGTGAATGTGTGTGTGAGTGTGTGTGTGCACGCGCGTGCGTGCATGCATGTGTGTGTGACTGTATGCATCCATTTGTTTGTTGCATGTGTGTATTTGTATGCACAAAATGTATACATATTGTTTGGGTGGTTGCATGTGTGTGTAAATGCATGTGTGTGTTTGTGTGTGTGTGTGTGTGTGTGTGTGTGTGTTGTACTTACAGGTTTGTGGTCAGGCAGCCACTCAGTAACACTAAGTTTGTTAATCTCTGATGTCATCTTCTTTCTGTGACCTGGTTTACTTATTCCGATAGCTGTCAGATCCTACACACAGAAACAAACACACACACACACACACACACACACACACACACACACACACACACACACACACACACACACACACACACACACGCACACACACACACACACACACACACAAGTAAGATACACTGATGGCATGTTCAGACTTTTCCCCCACAAAGGTAAGTAAAATCTCCACAAGAGTCCAGCAGTCATTCTCACACACTTTCTCTCTCTCTCTCTCTCTCTCTCTCTCTCTCACACACACACACACACACACACACACACACACACACACACACACACACACACACACACACACACAGGAAAGCTTGCAACACGAAGAAACAAGTGACAGCGTGACATCTGATGAAAGCGTCTGCCAGTTGAGAAGAGAGCAGAAATGTAAATGTCTCAAAATCATAAGAAAAGCAAGGAAAGCCAAAGCAAATGTCTGCAGTGAAAAGGAAGCATCTACAAGAAAGAATCAGCTCGGTTCTCCATGATATCATTTAAATTCAGCCCTTTATACTCTTATATTACTGTGATAAGTTAACAAGCTCATATTTAAATAAAAACTAAGTGTATTAAAATGTAATGATGGTGTGCAGATGTATTTGGAACTGTGATTAATAAACCAAAACAGTGTGTCATCCTGCCATTGTGTCAGTTTTCTTTTGTTTCTGTGTGTTTTAGTGGTAGTTGTGTTGGACACACGGGAAAACACTTTTACAAACATACATGAACAATCACAATCACACACACACACACACACACACACACACACACACACACACACACACACACAGGCACGCACACACGCACGCACGCACGCACACACACACACACACACACACACACACACACACACACACGGGTGCATAACTCAAATTATATGCAGATGTGACCCAAATATACATTAGAATAGGGCAGAATACTATGCCATATCTCTGATAACAAAACCTTTTTTAAGACAGCTCAGCTCTGAACCATTCAGCATGCACAGCCCCTCAGTGTACGTATATATACAAATAATTTATGTATGCTATACAATTATTATTTGTATCTAGGTGAGCATGGGAGAGC
The DNA here is from genome assembly GCA_023566125.1 of Zingel zingel. Lineage (NCBI taxonomy): Eukaryota > Metazoa > Chordata > Actinopteri > Perciformes > Percidae > Zingel > Zingel zingel. The sequence goes on from CM042325.1 coordinate 26,197,406, forward strand.
TCATCAGTCTAGTTCCTCAGAACAGACAACAGCAGCAGCAGTGTTGAAGATGATGGGAGAGTCAGGAGGTTGGGTGGATATATTGAACTTATTTGAAATTATGGATTTGTTTATTTTATTTTTTTATTAAAGGGAATCATTTAGTTATGTTTGATTTCATGTGAATAATAAGATATGCTTAGTAAACTTTCAAACAATGAAGGAGAAAGTGTTGTCAATGCATTACTTCTATATTGCTCCATATATTACGCAAATTGAGTTATTAGGATTTCAGCTTTGAAACCACAGAGTGAGATTATTGGAAATGTACCCTTTTAAAGGAATAGTTTCTGAAAATACACTTTTCATTTGCTCTTTTGCTGAGAGTTAGATGACAAGATTAATACCACTCTCACGCCTGTAAGGTAAATATGAAGCTACCGCCAGCAGCCAGTAGCTTAGCATGCTACAAAGACTGCAAACTGGGGAACCCAGCTCCACCAGTCTTTGTGCTAAGCTAGGCTAACTGTAAAGACATGAGAGTGGTATCGATCTTCTCATCTTTCGACAACACAGTGAAAAGGTGTAGAATTAACTCAGCCTTTTAAATATTTTGAGTCAATTTCATTCACATGTTTAAAATACTCATAGGCATTAGGGCTGCACAATTAATCGCAATTTTATTGAAATCACAATATGGACTAGTGCAATATCCAAATATATAATATTTGTTGAAGGCAAAATTTGTGTCAGACCATTCTGAATGAAGTATTGTGGTGCTGCAGAAATCCTATCCTACAGACTAAAGAAAAAATCTTTTTTGGTACAGATCCTCTCACACTATAATCATTTCATTTTTTTCATTTTAACATTTTTCAATGAAAATGAGAATAATACAAAAATGATCATTACCTCCAATATCATGAATCATATCGCAATATTAGTGAAAATAATCACAATTACATATTTTCCTCATATCGTGCAGCCCTAATAGGCATGACAATAATATTTTTTTGTAAACTATAATGTGCAGTTTTTGGACCCAAAAAATATATTATTTTTGAACAGGGATCAAAGAAAAACGCAGAGACATGAGAGGTGAAAGGTTTGGCAGGAGGCAGGGAAAGTATTGAGCGGCATAAACGTGCTCATTTGAGATTTTTTAAAGGGAATGGTATACATGCATCTTGAAAACATCAAGGACAAATCAAATTTGTGCAGACTTGTTTCCATTGTGGTCCTTGGAAGTGCCTGGCACCTCTCTGGGGTTCAGGGGTCAGGGTTCAGTTGCCTTACCTCCGGGGTCATTCGGCTAATGGTGGGCAAGTCATACCCAGCGCCCAGGAAGTTTGGAGCGTAGACCTGCAGCTGAAAGTCGCTCAGCCATTGGACAACGGCCTCTGAGCTCTACGGGAGAGAAGACAGGGGGCATGCTGTCACTAGCTCCGTGTCTGCTTCTTGAACAGCCACTTTTTCTCAGCAGGGCCAAGAGGGGCCAAACAGGGGCCACAATTTAGATACTGTAGCAAGGGACCGTTAACCGGTATATCTTTACCAATATCACAAATACACATTCTTATACATTTATGGATCATTGTAATAATGCTGATAGGGGTGTCACGATTCTCCAAATCCACAATTTGATTTGACTTTTGACTTTACGATCACGATTCAATTCACTTTTCGATTTAAACATTTGTTTTCTTTAACAGGGACGGCAAAGCCACAATAAGAGCCACTAGATGGCAGAAGAGTAGATTGCAACAATAGTTTGAGTTCCTCAGAGTGCAACAGAATGTACTATTAGTTTAACGAGGTGCACATAAATGCACTATGGAGTCCCGTCGGAGCCCATATGCTTTACCTTCGTTGTTTGTTTCCATAACTCACTCACGGGGAAGGCAAAATGTTGTTGTGTTGTTTCTCCGTCATCTCCGACTTTAGTAGCGGCCATGGAGTCTGGAAAATTCAGGCTGCATGCTACCAGTAAGATAATGTTACTCTATGTCTTTAGCTGCATGCTACTAGCCGGTAAGCTACACTGTGTCTATTGTTTTTTTTTTCTACGGACGTGCGTAAGTAGGCGAGGTGAAGAGAGAAAGAAATACTGGGGAAATCGCTGATCCTGTCGAAATCGTGACACCCCTGGATGCTGCTAAAGTCAATGAATTAGACCTGCTTGGCCCTGAAGTGAAAACCAGGCTAAAGTTAGGAGGGAGAAAGGCCCTGCCTACAGTTTCTCAAATGTTACAGCAGGAGATGCAGATAAGCAACAGCAGGCAATCTGCATTTGACACCTTACAGCTGGAAAGTAAAGACAAAATAGAAATGATGATGTTTCTTTTGCTCTTGAAGGGAAGAAAACACTGTATAACTGTGGTGATAGCTAAACATATACTGTATATCGTACAGTATAAGCGCATAACTCATTATCTACGGTGATTTCCTGTTCATTAAAGTCTGTCCAAAATGTTCAGCCAGCTGAGACAGGACAAACAACAAAAGCTCTGCTGTTGATTGCTAAAGTTGTAGCTGAATGTTTTAAAAAGTTAATTTATAAGTTAAAAGTTCATTCTATAGCTGCTATATTTTCAAAGCCTGGTTGTTTCATGGTAATGTTAAAATTACCATTAAACATGGAGCTGGTTGCAACAGCTAGTTCTAGTTATTGATTTGCTGCTATGTCCAGCTGTAATGCTGATGGTCAACAGCAGGGAACGGAGCTACAGGGCTGAGTGTAACTGCAAAACCACTGCATGACTTCTTCCCACGCACTCTGCTTCTCTTTAAAGTCCCACATCCCTTCTGTCTTTCTCCATTCTGCCTGTTTCTTCTTCTTCTCTTCTATCCTTCTTAATTTTTCCCCATGACCCTCCTTCCTCCATACTGTCCCTCAAAGCTGATTGGTTTTCCCTCCCATCTTTCATCCTCTTTACCCGACTCAGGCAAAGAAACATTAGGACAATCATGGGACTCTAGCTAACAGATGGCCATGAGAACATGGCTAACATGGCAGCACACGCGCACACACACACACACACACACACACACACACACACACACACACACACACACACACACACACACACACACACACACACACACACACACACATACTCTAGGCAAGTCATGCACACACACAACCACCACGACCACCTGCTATTTAAATATGCTCAACTGTTTATCAAGCCTTGAAATTCTTAGACAATAGACAAATGAACTTCAATGTAGGCCCGCACACACACACACTACAGTAAACAACAGCTTACTGTACATGGTGTAAGCTCAGATTTCACACTTCTGGTACTGAGTTAGTCCACCCACGACATGCACACTGCTGAGCACCTGCCAGCGAACACACACACACACACACACACACACACACACACACACACACACACACACACACACACCGATATCTATAGTTATGCTTGAGACATTTGTCTCTGCAAAAGAAGAAAAATACCGCAATGTAAGAGAAGCTGCAACTAAAAGGAATGAATAACGATGGATAGCAGGTAGCAGATAAACAAGAGAAGGAAAATATTCTCTCTCACTCACACACACACACACACACGAAATGTATCGTTCCAAGATTCATACAAGATCAAGCTGGAGATCTTCCATTCACACACTCACCGTGTCATGGCTGCATCCGAACATTCGCAGCACGGACGAGGCCAGTTGCGAGAGAAACCGCTGGGACATCTTGACGTGTGTGTGTGTGTGTGTGTATATATATAAATATAAATATATCTATAGTATGTATGTGTGTGTAGAAGACTGAGAGGGTTGTGGTTGAGGTGACTGAGCTACATTCTCATCGTGCTGCAGTTAGATGTTGATGGTGGTGATTGTCTGTATGTGACTCTTGTGTTTGGAAGAAAGACGGAGAGAGGACTGAATCTGTGGGACTGAATCTGTTAGGACTGTCCTACCTTCCCCTCGCCTAGCCCCTCCCCCTTCCTGGTTGCCGTGGCATCGTAAGGCGGCGCTTCGTGGAGTGGACAGCCCGATTGGCTTGATGTCCGAGAGGAGCTGGCGGAGCCTGCTGGGAGAAATACCATTGGCCAGTGTCAAGCTGTCGCCCCATCACTGCACACAACACATGAGTTGACTTCCGACCTCTGCCCTTATCCAACAATACATTTCTGGTCAGTCTCCCTCATTGCTTTAATAAGGAACCAATCGCATGCTTGTTTTCCAAGATTAAAAAAACCTTCTTAATCGAGCGCACCCTTCTACACTTCCTCCCACATCTCCTGCCTTGGCCATCTGTCTGTTAAACCAGCCAAGATCTGTCTGTGTGCGTGCATGCGTGAGTGTGTGTAGAAGACCATGAGTCATTTTTCTAACCCGATTCTCTGTCTACCTGGTTTTAATCTTTTTCTCTCTATTCGAAACATTTCCCCACCAGTTTCATAACACTTGCAAGCATGGTTCCTGTTAACTAAAGGGTCATAAAGAGTTATATCTAACACTCCTACTGTAAGTAAACTCATTACAGTGAAACTTAAACTGGGTTGAAGAGGGATCAGCCTCCCTGTCCTACCTGCAGGCTGGTCCACAGACTTGGACTGCTCCAGTAGATGCTCCTTGGCTTTGGCAGACTGGGACAAGACTGTGGCGAGAAGCTGAAAGTGCACAGACACAAATGCATCCACGTGAACAGGCATGTAGCAACTTACATGTTGTTGCATTAAAGCAGCAATAATTCTTTCTTTTTATACGCTTTGTTGTATAAAACGTTGTTGTTGTTTGTTGTAGCTTGAAGAAAGAGAAAATCCTGCACACTGCTCTTGCTGCAGCATCACCGTTTATTTAAGAAAACTAACATTTCGGTCCCTCTGGACCAGTGGTCTTAACTATTTTTTTCATGAGAGCCACACTGATAGGACAAAGTCAATAAGAGAGCCACTTTTACCACAAAGTATCAAAAGTTACATCCAGTCATAAATAGAAGTAGTAAAATAGTTTGTTGTCTGCTTATCAATCTGTCATCCCTGAACATACAATATGCAATTTTTTATACATCAGCTATCAAAGCTAACCATCCAAGAGCACATTCAGTGTTAGAAGCTGGAAAGAGCACTCAAACTGGCAACTCCGCACTGAGTCAGTGTTAAGGACAAAGGGGCAGAGCAAGTTTAAATATCTTTTCTAGTCTATATTTCTATCTTGTAATGCTGTTTTGGGTATTTTTAATGATTATTTTTTTTGTAATAGAGCAGATTTAGGCTTATGTTATAGCCCTGCTTTTAAAAAAATGTTTTTATGAAATATCTGTATTGACTGCATGATCATATCACCGTATTATTTACTGCCATGCGAGCAACAAATTAAAGCTTGGGGAGCCACAGGAGGCTTGCAAAGAGTAACACTGCTCTGGACCTTCGTCAGGGGTATTTCAATCATGAACTCAACAATGGTCTAAAATACATTCTGCTCCTCCCATTCTGTGTCGCCAGGTGTGGGATAATTGACAATCGCTTGTCAATGGGAGTGTCTCTCAGTGAACTCCCGTGTCATTTGTGAACACATTTCTTTACATCCTTTCCATTGATACATAGCCCGATTAGATTACAATCACACACACATAAATTACATATCCATACCAGGAATAACTAGTGACTCCCCGATTTTAACTTATTAGTGCTTAAAAAATATTTATATTCTCAAAGTTTCCTAAAAGTTGAATTGTTTCTTCAAGCAGCACGTAGACGAACATGCCCAGGGGTCGTTCCTGTTGCTGTTTTCTTTTATAAATATATCTGACTCTAGCTGCTAAATGCTAAATTGGTTGGGTTCCTTTTTATATACCCATTAAGAAACAAAAAAATGCCAATTCTAAAACCCTCATCATCTCCATTAAGATTGATCTCTGTAGGAAAGTCTGTCTGAAAAAAAATCTGTTTGCTGAGTATTACTACATTAATCACATTTAAACCTCGGTTCTGAAGCTTCCAATTCGAGCACTGTCATCAGAATCTGACTGGCGCTGATGAGGAATGAATGCAGTGGGACTCAGAGAAGACAGATGCTACCAGTCAGTCTGGGTCTAGTTTTGCTGTGTGGATGTTTTAGTAGGTTTAAAAATGTCTCACTTGCAGTTTATTAACAGGACGCTTGCTGAAAATGTATGACATGTACTGTACATTTGGCACATAAACTGAGTTTAAAGTGCTCAAATCTCTATCAATAATAATTTAGGAGTTTTTTTAAACTTTAACTTTGATTGTTGGTTATTTAGTCATGAATAGTGATTGTTACAGAGAAATAGTTAAGTCCCACTACATTCATGTAATACTCCATGACAAGCGTAAAAAAAACTTTTTAAGTGAAAGTACAGAAATGTAATCAGCAAAATGTAATTAATGTGTTAGGGGTGATACATGACACAAAAGTTGGGACATTGCATTTGAAAGGTTAACATATGTTTTTTTACACTAGTAACTGCAGCTGCCAGGTAACTTTAGAACTGTACTTACTTACTTCCTTACTGTCCACCAGTAATTCATGTATTATTAGAAACTGTATATGAAGATATGTTGAAATATATGCTTGCCTGTACACACATTTTTGGACATTCAGCTGACCTGCTGTGACTGACTCTCTCTGTTACACTAATAAATAATTGAAATGAATAAATTGTACAAGAAAAGACATAGTTCTTTTCAGGACATGTACAATAAACCTTGACATCTTTTTTCAGCGGTATATAAAGTCTTCTAAATTCTTAATTTCCCTGCTGCTTTCATTTAAACACTGCCAATAATGTTCTCTTTGGTCTGCGCCATTTCAGGTTTCCTTTGTTTATGATACTATGCACCTCTTGGACATGAATGAACTAACAAAACAAAGCAGTGCATATACACCAATTTGTTTGTGGCTGTGTGTGTGTGTGTGTGTGTGTGTGTGTGTACCTTAACCCCTTCAGCCTGTGCATGGAGGATGTGTGCACTGCCGGCACTCTGACCGCTGCCCGACGACCTCACACTGGTCACACTGCCAGAACTACCCACACTGCTGCGGTCTCCACCTGAAAAAAAAAAACACACACACACACACACACACACACACACACACACACACACACACACACACACACACACACACACACATGCATTTACAGACATGCATTTACACACACATGCAACCACCCAAACAATATGTATAGATTGCACACATGCAACACACAGATGGATGCATACAGTTGCACGCACGCACGCACGCACGCACGCACGCACGCACGCACGCACGCACGCACACACACACACACACACACACACACACACACACACACACACACACACACACACACACACACACACACACACACACACACACACACACACACACACACACACACACAAATTGAGTGGTTTAGCTGATATCCAAAGCAACGTGGTAACAGGTGTGACTCTCCATTGAAATGCACTGGGCAGCATGTGTTTGAATGGACAGGACGGACGGACAGACAGACAGGGTGACGGACGACTGAGCGACAAACACAGAAGTAGAGTAAACAAGACACACCTTTTGTACACACACTTCTTTTCTCTCACTCTTCCGCTCTCTCTCTCTTTCCTAAGTTTTTTTCTTCTCTCTCACATGAAGACGGCCCCATACATCCAGTTGGAAAGACACACAGACTGTAGACCGATGCAGATGGCTGCAGTCCTACACATGAGGCCGCTGAGTTAAGCTAAGCTTCAGATGGAGGGATAAGCAGGACATGAGGACTGTCAGGAGCAGGTCAAAGAGTATCTGAAAGCCTTCAAACATTCATTTCTTAGCGCAAAGAAATGGATGTGTGGATAGGTTCTGCTCTTTGGGACATTTACCAACACCATAGGCACTTGCAAGGCACTGCCAGGCAGAAAAGCCTTTTTTTTTAACGGATGTCAGATACTGTTTGAGCGCTGGAGTTTTAAGGAGTCAGGGGTTGAGGCCTCAGCGCAACGCGGCTTAGTTACCTGCCACGGGCTTGCGCAGTACCCAGATCTCTTCGTTGGAGCCTCCATGGGGCCCGCGGGATGTGGTGGGAGAGCTGTGAGGACTTGCCTCTGAGCCGCGACAACCTTTAACACAGAACACCACTGTTAGCCGCTAACCGACCCTAAGCTGGCCTTGGAAGCATTGCTACCCATTTGTTATCGAATATTAGCATTTAAAGCAGCAACTATTGCATGCTTTTGTCAACTTTAGGGCAGCGGAAACAAGCTGAAAACAACACCGACAAATTCTTAGTTGATATGGCTGACGTTAGCATACAGTTGCCTATTCACACTTTGGCAACATTAGCATTACTTTGAAGTTGTGTTTCTGCTCACTTGGTGAATGTAAGTCCAATATTCACTCTCCTTTTGGCTCTGCTTTGGTCACCGCCATCTCTTGAGACAAATACTGATATGTAACTTTTTAGCTGCTAAATGGTCCACTATGTCGCTATCTTTGTCCGCTGCTGTTTGGTACTTCGTAAAGCCGAAACAATTAGCTTTAAAGAGGCTAAAAAGCTCCATAGAGCTGAGGGGAACTGCAACGCATAACTGATTGATAATTCTCTGTGGGTTAATCATTACAAGCGACCCCTCTTACATTACATGCAGTCATTTGATCTATTGTTCAAAATAAAAATATTCATTAGTGCAGCTTTAATATTAGGCTGAAAACTAGCTTTTATGTATCCCTAAACCTGAATTTGATACTATGACAAAATCTAACAAGTTGATATTACTTTTAAAAAAAATGAAGGTAACCGGTAGCCTTGAAAAAGGTAAGTAAATATAATCATATTAAATATATTAGTCTTAAATTACGATTACTTTAAATGTACTTGTTGTAAATATATGTTTACTTGTTGCAAGTTGATGCAACTTAAAAATGGCAATTTTATCCTCCACTGCTAAAATAATTCAAAATGTGAAGTATTGGACAATAGCCAATGCTACATACAGACAGTATTTGTCCTTTACAAATACACTAAGCAAACTACCTCACTTCAGTAACGACTGATACTGCAAACTACTTTTGCCAATTGCAGATGTCGCAATGACATTTTGAGACAAAGGTGGGTAACATGGGATTAATAAATTAAATTTCCACCTATCTGCGAAAAAAGACAAACTACAGAGGGGCCAGTATGAGAACAGGGTAAAGGCGGGAAAGGGAGTTTTTTTTTTTTTTTTTTTAATATATAAGATTCACACTCACTGACACATTCACACATACATGCTCACACACGCACACACATACACAGAAAAATACAGCATATATATATAGATATATGAAAACATTTATATACCCATAGTACATAAATAAATCCATAACATGAATATCTGTGTATATACACATATATATGCCATAATGTACATACACATACATATATAATGCATCCATATGTGTGTGATTATATATGTAAGCCTTAAGAATGGGGCTGTTGTAGTGCATTTGGAGAGTGTCATAAACCATTAAAACCATTTTAATAAGGGTTTATAAATGGTTTATATGTGTGACCAACTGTGCTCCAGAGAAACACACACATTAAAAAGTTCCATTTGCTATCATGTAATGTTGCAGCTCCTTCTTGTGGCCATTTTGCATCCCTCCAATTGACCTCAAACAAAGGACTGACCAGTGTTTTCAGCAGCCTTTGATTTGACTTAAATCCTTTGTGAGTTTACAATAATTTTGCTGTTTTTATCCAGCATGTGATCAGGGAACATGTACTGACCTGATGCATTTATAGGTAAAGGCATTATATTTTTGGACTTACTGCATGGCAGGAAATTTGCCTAAAGGGATTTATTCTCCCGGAGGAAACAAAATGGTGTCAAGTGAAGGCTCCTATTCATAGAGCGTACCAGCAAGTTTACAGACAGGGGATACCTTACCTGCAAAACATCCTGGGTGCCATTTTCTAACAATGTTTTTGGGTCTCTTACATAACACTTTTACTTGACATGTATGATTTGCAAATCTCTGCATGTAATACATAACTTCAGCATTCATTTTTACTACCTTGTGTTCAGGAAACCAAGAATGGCAGTATAAAAACTAAAGACTGTTCGAAATGAATAAGCATTATTCAAGATGTGATTTCTTATTGACTATTATAGCTAGAAAAAGCTTATCTTTTGAAGCAACATCTTCAACTAAAGCTCTGACAAACTTAACATCATTAAAACTCTAAACTTTCCAGAAAACAAATGTATTTTTTTTACTAAAGGACTGATGACAATTTCGCTGAGACTCCTTCAAATTATTAAATAAAACTGTGTTTCAGCAAATTCAGAACAGTTGCTTAAATTATTCACCCGTCCAAAGCCTGGTTTGATTTTTACTTTAGTATTCCAACCCTTCACCACCACCACACACACTCTTACACACACATTGAGGGTACAAGTGCAAGGTGGGTAAAAGTGGTGTTAAAATGATCAGACGTGACAATAACACGAGGCAGGACAGAACAAAAAACACACTTACAGTACTACACGGTCTGGTCAGGAGAGGGTTATGTGCGATGTGTGTGTGTTTAAGAAACTAGCAGGGTTGTCTTAGTGGCTGGGACAGTCGTGATATAAGGGGATAGAGGAAAGAACGAAGAGGAAGGAAGGAAGGAAAAAAAAGAACTTAAAAAATAAGGCAAGAGATTCAACTGAAGCACAAACCAACTCAGGTGAATAGAGGTCTGTGGTAAAATGGTGAGCTTTCCTCCCACCTGACGTCTATTATTCCTCACTACCAAAGAAATTCTTCTGTGGTGTGAATCGAAATGTCAGCAGCATTACAACCACGTTTTTTTGAAAAAAAAACACCTCACTTAGCATTACTTTATCAACTGTTTTTCAGTTTTCTCCTTTCCTACGAAGCTGTTTTCGCACAGTCTCACTCCCAGCACGTCAAAAACTGACGCTTGTTCAGGTGCTTTTAGCATTAGTCTCGCGTTGCCAGACCTTCCTCCACAGCGCTGTGGAGGAGGGTCTGGCTAGAAAAGCGTGCTCTGGTTTATTGGCATTTCTTTAAACAAATCCCAATCGTCTTGGGCGGCACTAAGCGCCGGACACAATGACGGTGCTGCTGCAAAATAACCTCAGGAAGGAACTTGTTTTGGTGGAACATGTGTACGTTCAAAAGTTGTTTTAGTCGTGCAACAGAAAACTCAGATTGGACAGATAGTCCAGCTAGCTGTCTGGATTTACCCTGCAGAGATCTGAGGAGCATAAATTGACCGGAGTTTAATGCCAACACAAAGAAAGGGGAAGGTGACGGACATCCGGCCGAAATGAGGGACATCCGGCGGAATTTCCCGCGGCACCTGAACAATCCCGGAAATGAAACGTCATCGATATAGACTACTTTATTATTAGTTATTGATGCAAAAAGTATCTTTAAGCGTCTCAGTAAGATCCAGGGGGGGTGGCACGCTTGGTCAGGACCCTCGGCATCACCAGAGACGGTTTGAGAATCTTTGGGTACGTCCCAGGTCCTTCAATTGCATCCATGTTTCCTTCACTTGCCTTCCTTACTCGCGTCTTAGTCCGTCCCACTGAGGAAGCATGGGAGAGACGCAAAAAAATCATGCGAGGAGAGAGGAAACGAGAAAATGTTTTTTAGAGAGATGAGACATCCTTTTCTCAGAAAAACGTCACATGAATTCATCAGCTATATGGGCGGAGTTAGCAACTCTTTCAGAAGCATGGCTTCCTGGGAAGGCAGCTCTCGTGTATCCTTGCTCATAGCTCCTCAGAGATCCTCACTCCTCGGCGCAGGAATAAGAGCTTTGAGACGGCCTATGAAGGTGGACCAACACGAATCCGGTTCAAGCGAGGAGTGGGAGGATATATTGAATAAGAGACTTTGGATCTGCCAACTGATACTACTTGCTACAGTCGTTGCTCTTCATACTACGTAATCTTACAGCGTAGCGGTCAAGCTGCTGCTGCTATGTCCGGTGCGCCCCATTCAGGTTCTAAAGGGTTCCCTTTGTATCGGTATCTGACACTGGGAGCCACTGACCAGGCGTCAGTATTTGACGAGTTGGGAGTGAAACGGGTTGGTTTTCTTATTGACAGAAATGCTAAAGCAGTGACCAAAACCTGCATGAGTGGGGCATTACTTTGAATTATGTACATGTAGACATTTCATAGAGATTTCTTATTACAGAGTAAGTGCTTTAGGTGTTTTGGTGGTTGACTTTGCCCTATGGAGCCTCACTTGAGAGCTGACTGACATTAGACTGATAGTAACAATAATATAAGAGTTCTGAAATAAAGCAACTAGTAGGATCTAAAAAGTTATAGTTCAGCTATAAATTACAAGCTGTAATGGTGTATTACATGCATGTATTGTTTCCTGTGAATCCCTTATGTGTGTGCAGGTATATTGCATGCGGCGTAGGAATGGCGGACTCCAGACAACTAGTATATAGAGAGGTATTTACAGATCATAAATAGTCGAAACCCGGGTTTGATTTTATGAAAATGTTAAGAATTGCGACTGTAATAGCATTTAAACTCAATATGTCTTTGGTTGATCAGAAAGCTGTGTTTATTCAACTTTTGTGGAATATGTATTTATGTTATACGCTGTGTAACAGCATGTTTTACATAATCTAAGTGCAATGACCAAGAAATATTTATCTTTTTATCTATCATCGCGTACGTCCATTTAGTAAGCTCAAATTTCTACAATATTGATGCAATTGTGGCTTAAACACATTAGACTCCTGTCTAAAAGCTGACTCTTTACTCAGTAATGGAGATGACAACAGCAACAACAACAGAAAAAGAAAAGTTATACAGTATGAGCAACGCATAAAATTACATAAATAATGATCCATAATAGAAAACTTCAATGGATGCCTTCTCAGAACATTTAAAACATCAGACAAATCAGAAATACTGTACAGTTTGTATATGGACAGAGGAAAACATCCCTTGAAGCTTTAACAATAACAATAATCATAATAATACTCATAATAATACAAATAATAATAACCATAATCATAATACAAATAATAAAAAGGGGGCGTGTACCTGGCGCAGTGGGTGTGTCTCCCTGTGGGGTTGTCACGGGCGACTTGCTATAGCCAAAGGAAGTGAAAAGTGGAAGCAGTGGCTGATGGGAATGTGGTGGAGGAGGAGGCGGTGGAGGCAGGATATGGATCTGATGGAACGTGGTGTCGTTGCCGTTGACTACCGCGTTGGCAGGGGCAACCGTTGCCGGAGGAACCAGCGGTATCTTTTGAAACTGTTGAGTGCAAATGACTGTGCTGGCCAAACCTAGATAACAGCCACCGTGACGACACACATGGACACATACACAACCAGCCAACAGTGAGCCACCGCCATGTAACAAACAAACGACAAAACAGAGAATTACACGTAAGAAAGAAAGAAGGGGGGGGGGGGGGGGAGTAAAAATTTAAAACAAAGGCTGAAGTGACAAGATTAAACAAAGAAATTAAAGGTGGTGAAGGACATGGCTGATGTTAAAGGGCCAAGGAGTGGACAAACAAATGTGGGCATTGTTTAAATGAAACATATGGAGAGGTTCAAAGGGAGGTGATAGATGGTGAAAGAGGGGATGGACCCAGGGACTGATAACTATTAGCTGCTTTATTTTAACATGTGCCTTATTTTGTGACACAGGAAATGACATCCAGTCAGTATGTTCTATTGTATGTCATTAGCTATTAGCATACAACAACAAGGACCCAGGGACTGATAACTATTAGCTGCTTTGTTCTCTTACCGTCTGTCTTTCCACCTTATTTTGAGACACAGGAAAATACATCCAGTCAGTATTTTCTATTGCATGTCATTAGCTACTAGCATACAACAATATGGACATGTAACACTTGCCATATATCCAGTGTCCAGTGTTTATTGGCTCACCAGCGTCCTTCTCAGTAGTTAAATGTCACTACAGTAGTTGCTGTACAGCATAATTCATCACATATATGCCCAAAAGAGGTTGTTTAGATTAGCGCTTCGCACAACTGTTACAAATTGATATCAATATGTCCTCTGTATGAACATGCGAGCGTTGTGACTTATTAAATTGCTACTTAAAAGTGGATGTATTGCGTTCTACAGCGCTAAATTGGTCATATGACATGAAATAGTGCACTCTGCAAACTAGCTAGCTAGCTAGCTGTTGTGCTAATAACTTGAATGACTGTTTACTGTATAGAGTGTTGTGTCTAAGCTGTCAAGCCAAGTGCCTACTATATTCTATTCCTATCTGACAAATATAGAGTGCTGCAGGAATTTGTCCTAAAACCCAAAAATTAGATAGCATTTTGCACTTTAGGTTCCCTCGTCGTTTGTGTTTTTAACTGGTTTTTGGTTAGATGCCTCAGATAAGGTCTGTGGTTAACACAAGCTTATGAGTTTCTCACGTTTTGTTCTACCACATAAAATACGTCAGTAAATAACCCACTCATGAAAACTGAAGCTTTCACAAGTTTTTTTTTATGTGAAAAATGTGGTTGCTAACAAGTAGCAACATGAGACTACAGAGGTTGTCAGGAAAACAGGCAAAATCAAATTACAAGTGGTGGTGACGTTGAAGTCTGTTCTGATCAATATACTAGGCATAATCTATTCCAAGAAGTTAAGGCTAGGTAATACTGTGCAACCTGTTGGTAGTCCTTTATAGGTTTGTGCATTCAAAAACATAAATGTTTCATGTTAGCAAAGCCTTCCATTGTCCTTGGACAATGACTGCAAATTTCTACTTTAATTGGGTTCCACTATTACTTTGCCAACAAGTGGTACTGTGCCAAAAATATTAGTGAAATATTTGTCAGTTGTGCACAAAGATGGTCATTGTGCATGATTTGGGAATCAGACAAAACCTTTATTATATCCTGAATACTCCAATTGAAATATTTACAACTCACTACTAGGACCAAGCTTAGATAGTTACTGAAGTAGATAACTGCCTTGATAACTATCCACAAGCGAACTGCTAAATTCATCGTCTTGTAATTGGTCCCTGATTTAGACAGTAACTGTCCCATTCTCATTGAGGTCACTGTAATTCTTGTTCTTTTTTTTTTCTTTTTTACTTTTTAAAACATATTTTCATCTACTTGATGTTCTAATTGGTCATTTAAACAAACGTTTAATGAATGTAGAATCCCTGTTAGAGAAAAAAGAAGGAAATGAGAGGTGCAGTACATGGTCAAGAATGGTGGGAAAAAAAGAATAATTAAAAATTTATGAAAAACAGTTGAGTAAATTAAACCCCTTGCTAAAACAGCTGCTGTAGCCCCAAGTGTGTGTGTTTGTGTGTGTCTATGTGTGTGTGTGTGTGTGTGTGTGTGTGTGTGTGTGTGTGTGTGTGTGTGTGTGTGTGTGTGTGTGTGTGTGACTGTGCCTGGCAATGATTCGTCAATATGGCTGTGCAAGCTGAGTGGGATAGCTCCAGCTGTTTTGTACTGTAACCACAGCTGCTATATAACGCACTGTTTGTAATGACAGATGCAGCCACAATGGCATTTTCCTAACGTGGAGCAGGTTCCATCATGGTAAAGGGACTGTACAGTAAATACAAAGAATGATGTGACTACGTGAGAGAGGAGAGATCATGTGAAAGAGACGAGTGAGACTTTTGATTACAGGGGATGAAGCAGACTGCAACGGAGGGACAGGAATACAGACTGAGACAAGTAAGACATTATACTACAGAGAGACAGACGGATGGACAGACAGAGGTACCAGACCTACAGACGAACACCAATACACAGTTAAAAAACATCTGAGCCTCTTTGGGAGAGCGCAGTGACACTTTGGGATGACGGGATAGATGTTAATGTTCTCTGTAGATCTCACCAGAGAGGTAAAACAGCTTATTATAGGTGATATAAAATGGAGAAAGGAGGTTAGAGTAGTGTTGGGGAGATTGACACATTAGCTGGTCAGCTTGCCTGTTAAGTAATGAAAACACAGAGATGACACCAAAATGAGACCTGTAACCCCGGTCATATCTTTTATTTGATGAGCAAACATCAAATTGCTCATCATGTAATCTTAAAACGAGATGTATCGCTGTAAGTTTACATGATGAGCAACTTGATGAATAGTTAAAAAAAAACTTGATTTATACTTGTTTGCTTTCTTGCCACATGTTAGATGAGAAGATTGATAGCGCTCTCACATCTGTACGATAAATACAATGCAACCGGTTAGCTTAGCTTAGTAGAAACACTGAAAACAGATGGAGCTAGCTTGGATACACTAGAGGTGAAATGAATTATTATTATCACAACTTGAACTTTTGCGTGTAGAACAGAAATCTTCAGGCGTCCAGGAACCCTAGGGGGTCCTCAGAGTCAATGCAGGGGGGGCCTTCAAATTATTGTTAATTTTTGAAAGTTTTTTCAAAAATTCTTAACATGAATCCAACATATTAGCAAATGTAAATCCCCACTGCTTACTGGCCTATATGTAAGGTAGTCACTAAGGCCATACACAAATACAGTTAATCCTAAGGATTCAGTAAAATCATGCCAATAATAGGTTATTTTAATAGCTTAGTATGCTACGCGCTAAAAAGGGAATGTATGAAGGCTTAAGGCCGCCCAACATGTTACTGTAGGCCTAGTTTAATATGCAACTTCATTTTATACAATATGTAGTAGGGGGTCCCTGCTCCATCTCTCTTTCAGTTAATGTATCCTTGACTTAAAAAACGTTAAAGACCTCTGGTGTAGGAGAATGATTAGTGGCTGGCTGGAACACGCAAATGACCCCTATCTACTGTAGAGCCAGTGTTTAATTTATCTGTTCTGGGCTACTGTAGAAACATGGTGCTGCCACATGTCGGACTCTGTGGAAGAAGATCATCTCCGCATGTAGATATAAACGGCACATTCTAAGGTAACGAAAACCCACTGATTCTTAGTTTCAGGTGATTATACAATGAAGAAAACATACGTATTAATATTATATGTCTGTAGAATATTCTAATGGAGCTCAGCGTAAATTCTTTCAGGAAGACTTCAAATAACTTCAATCACTGCTCTCTCTTCCTAAATCAAACAGGCTGTTTAAAGGTGTTCACCTTTCAGTTAAACCAATCAGAATTGGCCACAGCAATCACAGCATTACAACCCTGCTTTAAATCTGTCTCTCTCCCTGTGCTGTCAGCTGTCGTTTCAGGCAAAGCGTGCAACCCTCCACCTCTCCTTCCACCTCCAGTCATCGTCCCCTGCGGCACCCTGGGTCCTCCTCCAGCTGACCGCTCCGTCACCTCCTTCGGTCTGGTCTTCGGGCTCCTTCTCCGCCACCACCGGTGTCTAGATTCCATTGGGGGGTTACGTCCTTTTTCTCTACCCCTTTAAAAAATTACTTTACAACGATGGAGTCTAATCTCCAAAGACTGTACATTTTATTATGTATATGTACAACAAGCCTTTGCATATCTGCAACGAAGTCTCTCCTGATTGAATTCTATATTCCATTTCTGCCAATAGATCCCCATACACACTGGTACTCAAAAGTCAATTTAAAGTGGATACATTATGCATCTGCAGACCATGTATCAGGTT
This sequence comes from Zingel zingel, assembly GCA_023566125.1. Lineage (NCBI taxonomy): Eukaryota > Metazoa > Chordata > Actinopteri > Perciformes > Percidae > Zingel > Zingel zingel. The sequence continues at coordinate 26,214,945 of CM042325.1, forward strand.
TTTAACCACTCTAGGCAAGAAAACAAAGAAGCATATTTCCCAAAATATGCACTATTATCATCCAGCAGGTAATGCTAAGTGTCAGCAAGGAGAACTGAACACATTATCAGCTGGGACACGCGGATGATTTTTTTGTGTCTGTGTTCTCATTACTTAACAGATACTTTCATCATCAGGCTGAACTCCTAAAAACGTTGTGTTTTCATTCAGGTAGAGTTGTAGTACAGTTAAAAAGAATCTGGTGAATGTGCAACTAAAATGGTTCATAAACATTCATCTTGGGTTACATCTTCAGCATGCAGGGATGACAGCAGGCCGACTCACAACTGTCTTCTCTCCCAGTGACATGAAATATCTCTGAGATGATTAGTATTCTGTATTAATCCAGGGGAAGTTAACAAACGTTGAGATGTAAGCTTAGGTTCTCGGGGGGGTTTATGGGAGAGGCTAGAACATTATTCATTCACTTAGCTTCACTTTTCTTCATCTTCTTCTTTTTCTATGTTTCTCCGAGTTCTTCTTCTTCTGTGTTTAGCCCAAATATGTGAAATGTACACAATGACACTTGGCTGACATGCAGCTCGGTCCCGATTTGAATGAACTCCAACACACTCCCCCCCACACACACACACACACACACACACACACACACACACACTCCCCCACACACACACACACACACACACACACACACACACACACACACACACACACACACACACACACACACACACACACACACACATACATAGGAGGGCACACACACCTGTGCGCTTGCTGATGACTTCCACCATGGTGGAAGGGAAGTAGCCCACCCGGTCATTTCCTGTTCGGTTGTCATGGATACAGCCTTTCCAGCGTCCGTCAGGGTGCTGCTCCAGAACCTGTCAGGTGGGCATGTTTTACAACAACAATATTAAGTTTCATTGTGCATCTCGACTGTGTCTGCTGGTTTAATAACATTATTACAATCTATTTTTAGCATTACTGAAAAGCCTTTAAAGAACCAGCTCTTTTGAAGTGAAAACTGCTTTTCTTTCAAATACAAATACAAAACTGCATTCGGAGCTCTCTAAAAATTCCAGACAGCAGCAAATTGTTCATTCAATCCCTGAGGGAGAAAGCCTAGGCACTGCTTGGCTTCCTTATTACAGTAATACCCAAAGGCTGCATAAATACTCATAAATACACACGAGCGGTGGATGGACTGCCGTTTCTGTAAAACATATTTGTATTTGTAAATGAGGGAAGCTGGAAAAAAACCTCATTGTTGAATATTCATGAGTAATCTCACCGAACAAGGAGCAAGCTTTCTCAAATTACCGGCCAATAATTAAATAACCAAGCAGCATGGTTGTCATGGCGATGTTAAAGGGATACTTCACCCATTTAGCATTAAGCTTTGTATCAGTAGAAACACGGTAGTATTTTTGAATGACTGTGCTTCCCTCCCTCATGTCCCCCTGAGAGGGGAGATCTCTGTATTGTGGGTCTGCAATAAAATCTTCCGATGACGTAAAATGACGATTTTTGCGTCATTGAAAGATTTTTGCCCAGAGGCAAAGGACTACAGCCAGTACTAGGAGCTACTTCCGCATAGCCCATAGGGGGGTTGGACTCCGGCATTCTCCGAAATTTCACGAACCAAAACGACTGTCAGCCATCTTGAATCCTCACGTAGCTTAGTGGCTTCTCAGCATCAAAACTTTAGCTAGATAGATAGATTTATTCATCCCGAAGGAAATTTTAGAACAACAATTATGTGCATTCAAACTATTACCGGGATACATTGGTACATATCGGAGAATATGCAGGACACTTTATTACAGATGGAATACTCGACACAGCTTCGCCCGCCTGCTATGGAGACCAGCGGTGCTGATCGACGCCTCTGGCCGGTGAAGGGACATCATCAGCGGGGGACGTTGAACGCTAGTCGGCCACCTGTTCCATCAGTCCTGCTTGCAAGTGTCCGCTCATTAGACAACAAACTGGACTACATCCAACTTCAATGAAACTCCCAACGCGAGTTCAGAGACTGTTGTGTTTTTGTTGTTGTGGAAACAATTGCTGTATCGGACTATCCAGCTACGGACTATCCAGCTACCAGTCTAGCTACTCTACTAGCTCTGTCACCGGGTAAGACTAGCTAGTGGAGGTGAGCTGTGTTAACACGGACTGCCTGGTGCAGAAATGGGGGTACTTGTATCCAACTAACTGCTAACTGCTGGTAGAGTTTTGGTCGGTATTTACGTTCTAGCTACATTACACGCAAATTTGTATACTCGGTGATACAGTCTACCAAGCGCTAATGCTAGTAGCTAGGTATGTGTTAGCTGAACTTTACGGAGCATGTCATGTGTGTCCATTGGAGGGACAGTCGCAGCTAACAAAACCCCAACTGTTCACAAAAAGTCATTAAATTTAAATTGAACACCATAGTTAGCTTTATAAGACCTTAGGGTATATGTCATGTAAGTGGCGTGTCGAAATTCAAACTGTAAATATATGAAAGTTATGCCGAAAATGAAGCTAGCTAACTAGCTGCTATCTGTACACATAGGATTGGAGGGACAGTCGCAGCTAACGAAACCCCTAATGTTCACAAAAAGTCATTAAATTGAAATCGAACACCATTGTTAGCTTTATAAGACATTGGGGTATATGTTATGTAAGTGGCGTGACGAAATTCAAACTGTAAATATACGATTTACGAGTTATGCCGAAAGTGTAGCCTAGCTTGCAGCTCCGGAGCTCCGCAGAGCCCCGACCCCTGGTCACCGAGAAACGGTGACTTTCACTGGGTATGGAGGTTGCCGCTTTCTCGTCAGACTGTGTGGAGCTCCTAAAGTCCGACACATCTTACCAAATTTGCAATTAGCCATCAATTTTCGTAAAACTGCCCATATTTGACCTTTAAATAGTTGATTTCTCGCTTAAAAAAGTCTCAGAAGTGAATTCAATAACGAAATAGCCCGACAAACAATGTATAACTTTGCAGTGTCTGAAATATGAGACCTGCTGTCTCATCTCCAATGTGTTTTACAGCCTACCAAGCGCTAATGCTAGTATGTGTTAGCTGAACTTTACAGAGCATATCATGTGTTTCGTATGTCGTTTTTATATAATGTCGTTTTTATATAATGTCGTTTTTATATATTTGAATTTTGTAACCACTTGAGCCACGGTGAAACGTTGTTTCGTGTAGCTATATGGTTGAAATGACAATAAAACACAGTTGAATCTGAATTGAGTTGACTATCTGTCTGTCTGTAAACGGTAGGCGTGGCTTGGGAGTGTACTCAGAGCAGCGAAGCAAGTGCATTCTGGGATTTGGTGTCTTTCATCCACATGAGCCAAAAACACATTTCCTGGCTTTTCTCGGCCTAGAAGGCACCAATTTCAATTTTTTTTTCACATTTATACTACAAAAGTGACCCAATTTAAAGATATATTCAGCTTTCCAGCGGTGAAATATCCCTTTAAGTAAACCAACCACTAGGGCTGCACGATATGAGGAAAATATCTAATTGTGATTATTTGGACTGATATTGTGATTGCGACATGATTTACGATTCTTGTTAAATTATATTTGTTGTGTCCAAAAACCGGGAATGCAGTACACTTGTGGGGTCCCGACAGCTTTGTGGGCCCAAAATGCTGGACCCCACAAGGTTAAAGGGCTGTTTGAGGGTTAAGACTTGGTTTTAGGATTAGGGTTAGAATTAGGTTATGATTAGGGTGAGGGTAAGGGTTAAGGTTAGGCATTTAGTTGTGATGGTTAAGGTTAGGGTAAGGGGCTAGGGAATGTATTATGTCAATGACGGGTCCCCACAAAGATAGTGAGACGCACTTGTGTGTGTGTGTGTGTGTGTGTGTGTGTGTGTGTGTGTTACCGTAATGACGTCTCCTGCTTTGATGTTTAGGCTGGTCAGGTCATAGTTGTTGCAGTAATCCTTCAGAGCCCGAACCTGAAGGGCCGCTGACGCGTCTGAGTGACAGAGAGAAAGCCAGTGAATCATACTGTACATTACAGTGCATGTACATTCATTACAGTACATGTACATTATTCTACAAAACACATTATCGTGTCAGCACGGTGTGCAATTAAATAGTTCCAGTAATGGAGAATCGCCTTAAACCAGAGTGCCGTACCATCACTTTTCAAAATCTAACTGTTCAACATGACAGCATTACCTCATCATGTTTTCTTCCACACCAAAATCATTTACACATTTCTTATTGTGTTTGGGGAGCATCAGTTAAAGGAATAGTTTGATATTTTGGGAAATACCATCTCCCCACCCCCACATCCATCCATCCATCCACCCATCTTTCCATCCCCCCCACCCACCATCCATCCAAGCACCCACCCACCCACCCACCCACCCACCCATCCATCCATCCACCCATCCATCCATTCCTCCCACCCACACACCCATCCATCCATCCATCCATCCACCCATCCATCCATCCATCCATCCACCCATCCATCCATTCCTCCCACCCACACACCCATCCATCCATCCTACCCCTCAGCAGTTGTTTGATCTCTCGGCTGGCTTGTGTTGCAGTGAACTGGTAGACGATGTCGAGTGCAGTCTGGCTGTAGGTGTTTCTCACTGTGGCGTTGATACCACTCTGTAGAAGAGGAAAGAAGATGGATTTGGTACGTTGACTTTTTAATTTTCTTGTTTGTTTGTTTGTTTTATGCAGAAAGTGAAAACAGACCAAAAGGGTTACATTTTTTTGTTCTGTTATTGTTAAAGGGACAGTTGACCCCAAAATCTAAACATGTTTTTCCTCTTACCTGTAGTGCTATTTAACAATCTAGATTGTTTTGGTGTGAGTTGCCCAGTGTTGGAGATATAACGGCCGTAGAGATGTCTGCCTTCTTACTTACATAATTACATAATATAATGGAACTAGATGGCTCTCTTGTGATGGTCAAAGCTCAAAAGAGACATTGCTGTTGACTTTTTCAAATGTATAATTTTGGCGCTTTGCTGAGTGCCATCGAGTTCCATTATATTGGAAAAAGGCAGACATCTCTACGGCTGAATGCTGGGCAACTCACACTACAACAATCTAGATTGTTAAATAGCACAGGTTAGAAGGAAAATATGTATTTTTGTTTTTGGGGTGAACTGTAAAGGTGTTTAATTGGTATAAAGAAAGTCTTCAATAACTACATACTGTGAGTAATGTTTTTTTTTTACAAACTTAAAGGGACAGTTCATGGTTTCTGGAAAGAGACAGGTAAGAGGAAAAATATGTATTTTTGTTTTTGGGGTGAACTATCCCTTTAAGTTTGTAAAAAAAAACACAGTATCCAGTCACTTAAGACTTTCTTCCAACTAACTATAATAATATATAATTTATAATAAATAATTTACCATCATGGCGTCAACAGAATATAACCCATGCTTGCTCATTCCCTGTAGCTGTAACTAACCACAACAACCTCTGAGTTCAGTTCGAAGTCGCTTCAGTGCAAAGACCCGTATCCCAAGTTGTTTTTTTCGTGCTGGAACTCACATGGTCGTTAACACATATAGCCTCTTTTCATGCCATTAACCCCGTGGCATTTTCATGTCAGCCGCACAAATGGCTCATTTACATCATCTCTCTCTAGCAGTGCAGTTTAGCAGTATTTCTCAGAACCTCGATTTTATCACATGGGGATGTAGGGATTGCTCAAATCCTTTCATAAATAGGCCATGGGCCCCAGACCCCCAATACATTTAATGCATGAAAAATTTACCAAGGAACACTATCTAAGAATATTTTCATTGTAAGTAATATATAAGTAGTAGCAGAGTAGAGAGTTTGGTCTAGACCTACTCTATCTGGAAAGTTTCCTGAGATTACTTCTGTTATGATTTCACACTATATATAAAAGTGAATTGAATGCAATTAAAACCCTTTTATAATATTAAATTCATTCCATTTTTTGCAGCATCTTTTTATTTATTTATTCTTCAAATGATGTACAGTATGTAATGGGTTACAACTTACGTGCACAAATGTAGTCATATAAATAAGTCAGGAAGATTCATTCATTTCAATTTGATCTGAAAAACATTTCCACGGTCTAGTCATTCATCACAGAAAACAGGCAGCCTTGTTGTTATGACAAAAGATCAATTTGTTTTATTGTAATTTTATGGAAATAAAAAATGCCTCCCCTTTTTATGCCACCTTGTGAGTGTTACTGTCACAGATATACTAAGTAAATTACAGTAGCTGCAGACAGCAGTTCCATTCAGGGGAGGTTTTGGCCTTCTGTAATTGTCCTTTAAGTGAACTCAAGCTGTCGGTGCTAGAAAGTTTTTCAGTAAAGTTCCACTTACTTCCAGCAGGAGTCTCACTGCCTCGGTCTTTCCACACAGGGCAGCTTCATGCAGGGCAGTGCCCGCTTTGGTCTGTCTATTGATGTCGATACCTGCCTGGATCAACAGTCTGACAGCAGGGGCAGAGCGGGGGGGGGGGTGGAGGGGAGAAAGGGTAAGGGTATGAAGAGGTGAGAGGGGGAGAAAGAGAGAAGTGTCAAAGGACACACAGGATTAGGAGAGAAAAACAAGAAAAACATGGTATACTGCTCCTGATTTAAACTAAATGACTGGTATTACTCTATAGTTCTCTTAAAAGGATAGTTTGGATTTCTTGAAGTGGGGTTGTATGAGGTACAGGGTTTCCCCCTGTCTTTTGCAAGCCTGGTGGCCCACCGGGCCTAAGTCGCCCCCCACCAGGCGTGAGCCACTGGGACGTAGTCATATTTTCAAATTTCCAGTTAGCTTTTAGCACCGACTTAATGTAGGGCACTATGGAATCTGTCTTATAGCTTTTATAAATTCTCAATTTCGCAATTCTGTAAATTATTATTAAAGAAACTATCGGGCTCTAGATTAACGCTGCCATCAGTCTGTGACTTGCCCCAGCCGGGCCCTCGTCAAAAAAAAAAAAAAAAAAAGACATGCCACAGGGCTTAACAACTTTTCTGGGGGAAACCCTGAGGTACTTACAGTATGTATAGTCAGTGTATGACCTACAGTAGATGGAGGTCGGCATGCCCACAGTTTGGAGAAACAGACAGGAGTACTGACACGGAAACTAAGCAATGTACTGCTGTGGATGGAGGCAGCAGCTAAAAGAAATCTATTAGCTTAAGTGTACACTATATTTAGAATAATTTCACCTCTTTGCCTTGCTGTCAGACAGCCCATTACAACGGGGAACCGAAGTCGTTACATACATCTACGCTGTTGTCAAAGCTACCAGACTCTAATGAATTAAATCTAATTACAAATTTGACCTCTCAGAAAACGAGTTGCTGGTCTACTGCTGCCTCGTCTGGTTAGTTTGTTTTATTGTGTAACTTCGGTGAATCCGGACTAACCCTTTAAAACACCAATTTGGTATTTTAATTTATTAGACCATCACCAGATTTATATGCTTTAAATGATCAGAAAAGATCAGATGACAGGAAGCAACAGTCAAAAAACGCTGCAAAAAACACCTTACATTTTTCCTTTAACTGTGTGTGTGTGTGTGTGTGTGTGTGTGTGTGTGTGTGTGTGTGTGTGTGTGTGTGTCTTCCACAGACTGCTGGCCATGCCTAATAAGCATCATTTATCAGTGTCACTTCTAGAGAGGCACGCTCTACTCAATCAACTATGACAGGCTTTATTTTCTCTCTCTCTCTCTCTCTCTCTCTCTCTCTCTCTCTCTCTCTCTCTCTCTTTATTTTTCTCTCCTTCTCTCTCTTATCTTCCCTCAGTGACAGTCTTCTCTGATCTTTCAGTCTCTCCCTGCTTCCCTTGGCGTCTATGTCTGTCTGCCAGGCAAACAAACCCATGTACCGACACACACACACACACACACACACACACACACACACACACACACACACACACACACACACACACACAGACAGCGTTTGCGAGCAATGAGAGTAAAAATAGACTTTGTGGTGTGTGTTTATTTGCCGTAGCACACCGTTCTGCTGGGGGATCTTTCATCCCGAAGCTTTGTGCCGAATGCTGACATCACCACGGCAACAAAAGTCACTTTGCCATGATGCACTCTTGCAAAAAACAAACAAACACAAATTGGACGCACATCCCCCTTCGAGATGAGATGATAATCACTTGACATTTAGCGTGACAGACGAGTGCCATCACGCAGATCTGCAGTCTTTCCACTCTTACTGTAAAACGTATTTAGGATATACATATATACATTATTCCTTCACTTAATTGGATCAAATTGTTCCGCTGTTGTGTTAAAGTGAAATATCTTAAAGTACATATCTGTTTTCTGCACGCTCAGGTGGACATTTAAACCCAGTCATTTATTAGAAATGGTGTGTGTGTGTGTGTGTGTGTGTGTGTGTGTGTGTGTGTGTTTGTGTGTGTGCGTACCTGATGATGTCTATGTGTCCGTTCTTGGCAGCCAGGTGGAGAGGAGACGTCCCGTTGGGGTCGGTGGTGTCTCCTTTTTTGGGCTCCAGCAAAGCAGCACACATATTACTGGACAGCAACAACTGGACCACCTACACACACACACACACACACACGCAACACATCTGATCATCTCTGCAGATTGTCTTCAGGTGCTGCGGTTTTTGAAAAAATAGGATAGGATAGGATAGAATAGGTTTTAGAGCTTACCCCAACTCTGCCGAACTCACAGGCCAGGTCCAGAGGGGTTTTGCCTGCGTTGTCCACAATACACGGGTTGGACTGGTGCTGCAGCAGCATCTCAGACTGCAGACAGGAAACACACACACAAACAAAGCAAACACACACAGACACATGAGGAAAAAAAACAAGAGATATTAAAAAAATCCATACCACGTCTTGGCAGAGAGCCAAACGTCACACCCTGGCTACCTTCTGTTCCACTGGCTTCTACAGCAACTACCAGGGGTGAGGCTTAGTGAATAGATAACCTGCAGTTCTTTTGGACTTTGTGGGATGAAACCAAAGACACCAGAAGAAAATAAACATGAATCAATCAGACTTTATTGAGTTTTGCCAGTTTTTGTCCCTAATTTAGTTAGGGGGTTGTATCAATTCTGTTTCCCCGTCGAGATCTGTTCCCCCCCTACCTAAACCTGAACCTTTTTTCAGTAATACAATAATACACTTACATAACAAGCCTGGAAACGATCCAAACAGAAAATGTTTAATTGGCTAATCGTTTCAGCTGGAACTGTACGCCTATATATTGTTGGGTAGTTTAATTTATAATAAAACATCATATTTCATAAACTACATGTGTTTTGTGTGCATACAATCTTAATTTGTAAAGTATCGACTAACTAAAACTGTCAGATTAATGTAGTGGAGTAAAAAAATGAAATGTTTCTCTCTGAAATGTAGCGGAGTAGAAGTAGAAAGTGGCATGAAAAGAAAAGACTCAAGAAAAGTACAAGTACCTCAAATTTGTAAGTACAGTACTTGAGTAAATGTACTTAGTTACATTCCACCACTGCCGCAGTGTGACGGCGGGTTGCTTTTCTCCAAAAGTTGAATCGGTCTCAACTTTTCGCCGCAGGCCACTATGTTTTTTTCCCCTATCCGCCTGCGGCACCCCCCCACCGCAGCCTAAACGCACTCCCCCCATTCAAAATGAATGGAAAGACCTGCAATTTCACCGGACCGGCTGAGGACCGCAGCAGTGTGTGTGAATGCAGCCTTAAAAAGAATCCATCCCTGTAAGCCCGGCAGCATGTCCCTGTATAATGCCTTTAGAGGAGCACGGCGACAACAAGTAAAAGGACAAGCTTGGTTAAAGCGGTAAAAGAATAAGAGGGATAATGCCCCACCAGAGGGATAAGTTAATTGTGTTTTCTAATGCACCTTAAAAATGGAACAAATTAGGAGAAAAGACAAAAATTTGATTCCCTCGTCTCAGATAAAAAAAAAACACTGTCTCGCTGTACTTGTTAAAGCAAATGCCTCTCAAATCTTGTCTGTGCCTTGCTGGATGTTAAATGATTGATGTTTTTAATCTGTGATCTGTTTCAGGTTTTGTAATATTATTGTTATTATTATATTATTTGTTTGCCCTTGCACACTGGGAGCACCCTGTATAAATCATGGCTATTTAATCAAACAGAAGCAGTGGTTCTTCAGTGTTGGAGCCTGTGAATGCTGAGCGTCGCTCTCCTCCAGGGTCAGCTGCTGTAGGCGGCTATATTTCATTGTTGTTGCTTCGGCAAGCCTGCAGCAGCACTGCAGTGTTTCCCCACATAGTTTTTTTCTTAGTTGGAAAAGCCTCTGTATTTACCTTGTTTCGTTTTGTTTTCTAATTCGTCTTTCTTAGTCTTTTTTTTTTTAACATTTTTGACACAGGAAAAACGGGCACTATGTATATGGCAGGGACCACTGCATTCACTAGATAAGAACAACACATAAGTGATGAACGTAAGAGTAAATTTAAAGGCAACCTGATTCCAGATCCAGGGCTGTAGTACTTTTTCTGTTGTCTCGGACTTGTCATGGACTCGTTGGTATTTGGACTTGAACTTGTCTCGGACTCGGCCATTGGACTCGCCAAATATTCTAGAGTATATTCTAGAGTCCGGCACTGTAAACCTTTTTTTCTAAAGCAACTTCCTCTTTCAAAACAACACCATTGATGAAGTGTGCTTGTTCAGAAAACAGGTATTAGTTTAATTCAAAATCCATCTAGAACGGACATTGACATTGGTCCTCAGTAGGGGTGCACCGATCCAATATTTTGATCGGATATCGGTCCCGATATTGACAAAATAGCTGGAATGGGGGTCGGAAAAATTAACAGATCCACGGGCCAATCCAGTTTTGTTCGATTTTTTCCCTTAGGAAAGTAAGTCTGGTGCCTTTAGTCTCTTCCACATGGTGGAAGGAAGGTATAAGGTGGAAGGTGTATTATTAATTCAACAACGGTATTGGATCGGTATCGACAGATACACAAAGCCCAGGCATCGGTATTGGGACTGAAAAAGTCGGATCGGTGCATCCCTAATCCTCGGTATACGCCTGAGGTATATACCTCAATCAACAGGCATCAATCAGTTTCATTTTGGCCACAGACAGTCAGCGAGCACTTTGTACACTGGATTTTTCAGGACAAGTAATACGTTCAAGAATAGTGACACCTGTGTTGCTTGTTATTTGTTACATTTTCCATCGGAAGCCCAGAATGTTCTTGTTACACCAGAATAAAAAGACTCAACATCTAATATGTAAAGTTGCACTTCTGCTTTATGTGACTTATGCCTAAGTGAAATTGTTAATTGTACTTAAAGAAAATAATGTGGCCTAATTTGAGCCTCTCATTTGGACTCGGTCTTGACTTGGTCTCAACTAGTCCTGGTCTTGTCTTGACCTTGAATACAGCCCTGTCCAGATCTATGAATCTCGTATTTGTGCAGCGATCCTTTCTCACAGCAGACATTTTTACTTGTCACAACAGGTAAAACACAGATATACCTAATAACACTGATGCAAAGTAAGTGAAAACACCTGCAAGAATGGATTACAGCTGTGTAGAGGCTTTAAGAATGGAGATGTCATCCTCCTATATAGTAGCTACATTACGTAGCTAAAGTACCTAGCGATGAAAAGACGGTGAAGGTGGAATGGTGAAGTAAAAAAAAAGGGGCATTTCAGTCATGGGCGTAAATCTGATCTAACAGTAGGGGGGGGACAATAAACATAAAATTTCTGAAGAGCAATTTTTGAAGGGGACACAAATAATACACAATGATGCACAATTATACTCGTAGAGGACATGTGTCCTCCAAGCCACAAAAATACTTGCTTTCTCTGCATAAATATTAGGTTTGGTCTGGGACAGAGGATATATATTTAACTGCAGCAAACCCACTGATCAGCCACTTCAAACACAGCTGTAGATCTTCAACATTAACACTAATGTCAGTTAGGCTTATCGCCGTGGTAACGTTAGTTGTAGTGGGTGCATTTCTATCCAACAAGCTATTAAACAAGGTAGCTAACGTTACATTATATTACACTGACATAGCGAACTTTTTGTCATAACTAATTCATTAATTACTCAGCATCATTTCTACTTGAGAAAAGAACAACTTCATCCGATGTTTAATGTGAACCACCTACTTACTACATTCCTGTCACTACCGATGTGACTGTGAGTCGAGTGAAGATGGGTAACGTACAGCAGGCAGTGGACCAAACCACTGTGAGGCAAGGGAGGGGAGACTCAAAATGTTTCTAAACTTAAAAAGCATGTTTTGGGGTTTGTATTGTTTTACTACTTACACAGATATTTTAAGTATACATCATTATGTTATTTACAATACACAGCATTGTTTTAATGATATTTCTAGGGGGGGACAACCCTGACCCCCCCCCCCTGGGATTTACGCCCTTGATTTCAGTCGTATTATCAGGCTACATGTATGTTAAACCTGCAATAACTGTACAATAATTTGGCCACTTGGGGCAGCAGAAACAAGCTGTTAACACAACACTGGCATAACACTTTAAAATTGATGTGTTAACAGATACATAGCTACATTAGCATTCATTTGGAGTCATGTATGTGGCCAACTGATAAATGTCCAATTTTTACTCTTATTTAGCTCTGTTTTTGGTCTCTGCCAACTCCTGAGGGAAATATTGCTTATTTTAGCTAGTTGCTAACTGTGTCTATCTGCTGTTTGGTGCTGGGCAAGTAGTGTAGGCTACAGTGGGGGTTTAGATACTTTTTTTAGCTGAAAACAGCCATCAGAGCAGTAAGAGTGAACTAAAACAGTAAGATTATGGACCAGAAAACCCAAACAGTGAACTGAAAGATGCAGCTCTGTAAAACTGCGAGCAACAGAAGAGTTGGGTAATAATTCTGCGTGGGTCTGTCACTGCATAAGGCCCCTTTCACATTCCATTATAAACATTTGATTATAGCTGCTATAAAGGTGCCAACAATCTCTCCTAACAATAAATCCTTTTAGCTTCTGCCCATTTTACTATTTCAGAACTATAGGATGCTGAATTCCATATGAGTTATGACAGATGGCTTTTTTGTGACTCCTGTGGTTAGTACACAGGGAAATCAGCTGATGATTATCTGATCTGGGTGGCAAAAAAAACAACCTTTGTGTTCTTGCCTGAAGCTCCACTTTGAGCTCTTTTTTTGGAAGAACTGCCATCACTCACCACGTCGTAGTGGCCGTGCTGTGCCGCCAGGTGGAGAGGAATCTGTCCTTCATCCGATTGGCCGTTGACAGATGAACCGGACTTCAGCAGCATCTTCATAGGCTCCGCCTTCCCCTGCCACGCTGCGTAGTGCAGCGGCCGCATACCTGCACACACAAAAACACACAGTATGAACACACACCAAGATTTATATTATTATTGATCAGTGAGGATTTAAATCTGTCAGTGTGTGTGTGTTTCAGAGTGTGTGGATGCAAAAATGAGTATCTCTGATTATTGTGCAGATCAATTACCCAGCAGTAAATTACCCTGCCGCTATACTCACACAATTATCAAAGACACAAATGACAGCTGAGCCTGTGTGTGCAGAGGTGTGTGTGTGTGTGTGTGTGTGTGTGTGTGTGTGTGTGTGTGTGTGCATTTCCCCCTCACCTTTCTGGTCTCTGATGTCGACAGCAGCCTGTGACTCCAGCAGCAGAGTGATAAGCTCCAAGTTCCCATTGAGCGCCGCATGATGCAGCGGAGAAAACCTATAGTACACAAACACACACACACACACACACACACACACACACACACACACACACACACACACACACAGGTCGGTAATAATGGCAAAGCTTAGCATGACAAATAGATTTAATAGCAGAGGATTAGAAGCTAAGGGAGAGATGGAATGCAGTGTGTGCTTGTGTGTGTGTGTGTGTGTGTGTGTGTGTGTGTGTGTGTGTGTGTGTGTGTGTGTGTGTGCGTGAGAGAGAGAAAGACAGAGAGTGCATGGATGTGTGTTACCAAGTTTACATGTCAACCTTGATGGATAAGCATGAGAAAGGGTATAAGGAGAAAGCATCACGTAACCAGGCGAATATAAATGCACGCAAATTCACACATAAAATCCTTTTCTTAGTCTTGCTAATACACACCTATCTGACTCATATCAACAGTGACGTGTGTCACCTTCCTCCTCTCCACGACTTTTGCTGTTTGCCTTCACAGACAGCTTTATGAAGGTTTCAACCTCAGAGTGATGACCCATATAACTAAGGTGGCAAGTTAGGTTTGCGGCCCGTCACAGTGGTTAGCAGTACTGCCTCACAGCAAGTGGGCACTGCTGAGTACTGGGTTACTGGCATTTTCTCCCCGTGGGTTTCCTCCGGGAACTGCGGTTTCCTCCCACCATAAAGACATATGTACCATGGCATTAAAAATGGTGTTGGTCCATGGGCACCGGACTATAGCTGCCGACTGCTCCTAATCAGTTGGGATTGGTTTAAAGCGGTCAGTAGAGGAGAGGATGTGTTTCTGATTTGTCGTGACGTTTCACTGTCAAGTTGTGTTAATGTTATGTCCGTGTCTTAAATGTCTACAAATGAACTATCAACTGAGGGTCATCGCTGTTTTGATGCCACACGGATGACTGGGGTGGTCCGAAAGAAGGAGTGACGCGCAGCGGTGCCAGAGTACAAAAGGTAAGCCATTTAATTCTTAAGGCTGTATTATGCTTCTGCGTCAAATCTACGGCGTACCCCCGCAGACCCCTCTGCACCGCCACGAACCCCCCCGCCGTAGCTCAACGTGCACTTCCAAAAATGTGTAACTTCACATCGAGGCGACGCAGACCGCAAGGACTGTGATTGGTCAACTCGTCCTGTGCGTTGACAGTCGGCGTTTCAAGCAGCCTACTGTGGGGAGTAGCAACATGCTAGTTCACTGACACAAGCTTTGCAAATATACTCAGGACATATTTTGGTGCCTATATGTCAGTAACGTTTTGAAATTAGCACTTCGCCAGCAAGCAGTACTTTGTGGGCAGTTGTGCTAAAGTTTGCTTGCTAACATAACATAAACTGGCTGGCAGACGCCTCGCAAATAACCTCAGACTTATCACCCCCTAGCGTTATGGCGGTGAAATGCACCGCGATGCAAAGCAACCCCGCGATGCAGAACTCCGAAAGGGTGACGACGCTGTAGCTACGCCGTAGGAGCGACGTCGTAGCTACGCCGTAGCTGCTGTGGAGTTGACGCAGAAGTATAAAACAGCCTTTACCTTCAGCCTGGCGGATTAGCGTGTAGCTTCTGAAACTTCAAATGCGAGAGTAAAGCGAAACCCTGTTGAAATCCTAGACCTAACGATAGTATTAAGTTTCCCCGGGGTTGTGGTTATGACATTAATGGATACGATACAAATAACTAAACATCAGAAAAGAACCATGCAGATTGTTTAATATCATCAAACAGATACACACCGGTCTTCATCTATTTTAAAGGAACACGCCGACTTATTGGGACTTTAGCTTATTCACCGTAACCCCCTGAGTTAGCTAGACAAGTCGATACATACCCTTCTCAGCTTGTGCGTCTGAGAATATATTTGTTTACCGTCAGACAGCATTACAGCACGCACGGAGATGAGAAGGGTATGTATGGACTTATCTAACTCTGGGGGTTACGGTGAATAAGCTAAAGTCCCAATAAGTCGGCGTGTTCCTTTAAATGAGTAGAGCCTGAAATGGAATTTAAACCTCCCCTGCTCTAACATTTTCTCCATAAGAACTCAGATGCCTAGTTTTTTATTATGTGTATTGTGAGATATCTCCTCTTCGCTCTAACCTTGACTCATTATTGTAGCAGATGTTTCATTTCCTGGCTCACCATATCCTCTTGTAACCAGCCTTGAACCAGTTTCCATTGACATCTTTCTTATCTACCTTATGTCAATACCCGCTCAAGCCTGTAATTTGTCTGTTATACTGTACTCCCCTGTGTTTCATTAAACGTCAGAACGTTATTAAACTGAACCCTGCTTTGTGCCACTTTGTTCTCCGAGCGCTCGTCACTGCTTTCAGAATCAACTCACATGGGTCAAGCCACTAGATTAGAAATAAGAGGACACAAACCACAAGAAAAGTATGATCTGATTGTTCACAGCAATATCATAGAAACAGGAACCCAAGACTGTACCTAGGAGTCAACCAATAGCTAAAATTCATATATATATATATATATATATATATATATATATATATAGGGAACAGTAGATTGGACTAGCATTAAATTAAGGGGGAGGGATTTACTGTAGTGTAGCTATTTTAGTTTCTGGTTAGCCCTCAACTCAGTTTTGCTCTTTTGTGTTTGGACAAAGAGTATAGAAGTAAGTTACTTTTTGGTTTGGACACTGAATGTTCTGTAACCATGGAGATGGTGCTAGGGTTACAGTGTGAGTGTCAGCCGTTCTTTTAATACATCCACTGTGTCAGCTTGAAAGCTACTGAATCTCTATTTTATGTGTGTATTGTGTGTGTGTGTGTGTGTGTGTGTGTGTGTGTGTGTGTGCGTGTGTGGAGCAGCATACCAAAGAGTGACCTGCTCTAGTTTATTCACTACACATCACCCATCGCTCCTTCCCTCTTCTCCTCCTTCTCTCTGCCTGCACTTTGGACTGCCACCTTATTTTCCTCTCCTCTTTTCTAAACCTCCACTACCTCCTCTCCCTATTATCTTCCCGATATACTTTTCTTCATCACCTTGACTCTTTAGAATTTTACTATGGCAACTATAACTACTAAATTGAGCCACTCAGAATGGACCTGCAGTGAACTGGGACCAACAAGTTGGGAACCACTGGCCAAATTACTGTGTACTTAATATACAGTAAGACCTTGAAACGTTTGAAATGTTTTATTAGGGAAAAAAGTCATTAGTTATTAATACACAGTATAACCATGGAATAATGTGACTGTTGATACAACTGTTTACTATTTATTCACTTTACTTATCTTTTTTTATTGGTTGTTTATCTGTAGTGTCTTTTTTTTCTTACTTTTTTGCACTATCCCTTGCTGCTACAACATTGCGATGTTCCCCGTTGTGGGATTACAGTTTTTTTTCGAATGCTTACTGTAAGCACTATTTTGAAAACAGGAACCGGTTTTACACCCAATTAGCACAACCACACACCCAATTAGCAGAACACCTCAGATCCTTTGCAAAATGAAACCCTCTTACAACTATACACTAATTTATATAAAAAAACATATATTGTTACCATTTGAAACACACACGTTTCATATGAACACGTTTGAATTAGTTACCCACTGCTGTTGCTAACCTAAAACACTTTTAGCAATTCTACTCCTGAAGTACACAGAGGAAGTGCAAATATACAATAAGTTCACCAAACACTACACAAGACCAATGCTGCAGACTGAGGAAAATATCATTTATTTCTCTCCATATACCCAAATCAGTCAACATGTCAACATGGAGAATCACAACCAAACCTGTCTCAGTGTTCATGCTACTACAGTAGTGTGCATAACACTGTTAGCTCAGCAAACAACAGACACAACCATAAAATACTGTATCCAGTACAGGTTACAATTACAGTAAAAACTGAAAATACAGTACAGAAAATACTAGACTTACCTGCTGCATTTGTATAGTGCTTACATCTGATTGGTGTGTCTACAATAAAGCATCCATGTGTTTGCGTACCTGATGGCAGTGTTTCACAGATCGGCTCATAGGTGTGGTCATTTGACAGTCAGTGCTTTGGAATATATTTTATAAATACCCAACAATTCCAGTAATTCCCCCAAGAACGATCATTAGCAGAGGCTAATGCAACAGTGGCGAGGAAAAACTCCCTTTTTGGAAGAAACCTCAGACAGACCCAGGCTCTTGGTAGGCGGTGTCTGACGGTGCCGGTTGGGGTTATGATGAACAGTGGCAATAATAGTCACAAAGATAATGGAACAGTGACTACAAATGGTAGTCGTAGTAGTTCCAAGTCATGGGCGTTACAGGATGTAGCATGGCACAGCACAGCATGGGTGGGCGTAGCAGGACGCAATCTGCAAAAACTGTAATAAAGGATATTGAATCTCAAAATCTTGAACCTAAAATGGGCCAAAATATGGGGGAGCATTCCTATTGAAGTCCAGTATTCATGTACTGCTGGAGTCAACGCTGGAAAAAGAAATGGAGCTGAATTGTGATCGAACCTTAAAATAAAATATGAAGTGAAGATGTCAGCACGTTGAACCAACAAACACTGAGGCAGACAGAGGAGCGCTCTCTCTGCGCATGTTCCATCACCCACTACTGTATCTCCATGACGACTGTGTCTTCTTCTCCTCGCTTGCCCCTCCAGGGTAAAACAGGGATAGCATTACACAATGCTGCACCGGGCAGAGTAAAACTGCACTGTGTGTGTGTGTGTGTGTGTATGTGTGTGTGTGTGTGTGTGTGTGTGTGTCAGTGAGGGTGCATGTATCGGGGAGGGAACCCCTTCCTATTGCCAAGTAGTAAAACCTGCCATGCAACATTTATGCCCTCTTCTCCTTTTCTCCTCCACACATCCGCCTCTCCTCTCTCTCTCTCTCTCTCTCTCTCTCTCTGTCCATCTTCCTCCATATCTCCATACCTCTTCAGCCTCCAACTACTTCCCTCCACAGCTCCGTCCTTTTTATCTGCCTGTACTTCCTCTTCAGTCTCTTCCATTATGCCTCCTTCCATCTCTACTCCTCCATCACATTTCTTACCATCTACTGCTTCCAATACCTGATGCCGATCCCCAGCTCCATGTCTAACCCCGTCTCTCTTCAGTTTCCCTCTAACTAAACACTATAGTGGCACGTAACCAGTGGTGGAATGTAACCAAGTATATTTACTCAAGTACTGTACTTTAGAACAAATTTGAGGTACTTTTACTTTACTTGAGTGTTCTATTTTCATGCCACTTTCTACTTCTAATGTTGTACCGTTTTACTTCACAAAAAAAAAAAAAAAAGAAATACGTAAACTCGTTACATACACACAGTACAATGTAGTGGAACTCTATTACGGCATTTAACCCATCCTAAGTATTAGGAGAAGTGGACAGCTATACATACGGCATCCAGGGAGCAACTTGGTATTCAGTGTCTTGCTCAGGGACACTTTGACATGTTGATTTGACATGTGGCCGGAGGAGCCTGGGATTGATCCGCCAACATTGTGCTTATGGGGACACTCTACCTCCGAGCCACATATTAATCTGACAGCTGTAGTTACTTTACAAATTAAGATTTTTGCACACCAAACACATGTAGTTTATAAAATATGATGTTTTTTTATAAAGTAAACTACCCAACAATATACAGGCATACAAGTCCAGCTGAAATGATTAGTCGATTAAAGACTTCGTTGATGAACAGTACTTAAGTAAAAGTACTAATACCACTCTGTAAACATACTCTGTTACAAGTAAAAGTCCTGCATTGAAAATGTTACTTAAGCAAAAGTATGTAATTATCATCGGGAAAATATACTAAGTAAAAGTACTCAATGCAGAAAAGTCCTCCCATTTTAGAAACTGGAAACGACCCAAACAGCTCTGTGTTTAATCAGCTAATCGTTTCAGCTAGACTTGTATATTGTTGGGTAGTTTAATAGTTAACAAAACATTGTATTTTATGAACTACATGTGTTTTTTGAGCAAAAATCTGAATGTGTAAAGTAACTAACTAAAGCTGTCAGATTAACGTAGTGGAGTAAAAAGTAATATTTGCCTCTGAAATGTAGCGGAGTAGAAATAGAAAGTGGCATGAAAAGAAAAGACTCAACTAAAGTACAACTACCTCAAATTTGTACTTAAGTACAGTATTTGAGTAAATGTACTTAGTTACATTCCACCACTGCAAGTAGCTAGCCGTGCATATACCCAACCACAAATATGATGCAAAGATACAAAAGCATATTATCGAAAATATGTGTCTCACAATGATGACAAAATGACACTCACCACCAGCTACAGAGGGAGCAGCACTGCTGGGGGGACGGGTGGGACGGATGTTTAAGGTCAAGTGTAAGCATGGCAAGCCACAGTAAACCCAAACTTACAAAATCCTCACTACACCACTGCCTCTGGACCAACATCGTATGTATCTCCATATCACAAACCAAACTTTCTTATCTTGCTTTTTTCCAATTCCTCTCACCAGCTGCCTCTGTTTGTTTATCTCTGTTACTCATCTCTGTCTCTCTCATGATCCTCTTGAAGTCTGCATGTCTTGTATAGATAGCTCACGCACACGCACACACAGAATCTTTTCATGCCGTTTTATTGCTGCACAATCACCCCCTTAAACAAGCTTTACACTGGTCTCCTTCGACTGTTGCACGTACACACACGCACGCACACACACACACATAAACGCACACACGCACACACACACACACACACACACACAGCTTGACCCATTTTCACTAATGAAGGACTTTTATGCCTCCTGTGCCTTCCCGAGACCCACCGCTCCAACAATTACACACTGGACAGGGAAAGAAAGAAGACAATGTCTACTGCTCTTCTGTCCCTTCTGCTGCTGTGTGCTCTCCTTTGTGCATACAGTATGTGTCCACACAATCCTGGCTCATATATCCTGTTGTCTTGTCTTGTGTCTCTGTTCTTTGCTAATCAGTGCCTGTCACTCTGCTGGTGTGTCTGTGTGTCCAGGTTTTATCTGGCCATAAAACCCACCCACACACACACACACACACACACACACACACACACACACACACACGCACACACAAGCACACAAAAACACATACAATTCCACAGATCCCAGATCATCTAAGGAGTTATGTATTTTCCGTTAGAAGACAATATGTGTAAGAATGCCCTGGAGGTGTGTTACAGTTTTTTCTGATGGCTTATGCACATTTTTTGTAACTATTGGCTATTTTTGCAAAACTCTACACACAAACAAGAAAACCTTTCACCAAATCAGCAAAACATTGTAGTTCTCTTGCAGAAGCTAATAAACCTTGCTTAACTCTTCAAACTTTCGTAAAAATGGTATTTTCGTATCAAACAGTTAACACAAGCCATCACATTAATAAGCACACAATGCGCCAACTACACACTGATGGCATGAATAAAGAACACATCTGGCTTTTGCTTTCTCTGTGCACAAGGTAGGCTATGTCAGTTTGAGGTCATACTTTTGTCATAGTTCTGTAAACATACAGGGATCCAAACTTCAAGTATTGGTGTTTATTTAAAAACATCAAAACAAACACAAGTGTTTTTTTCCAACTCAAAACTAGTAATTTCACTGAGAAGGAAAAAAAAAAAAAATCAGTCTGCATCGTGTCGTCTCTCTGGGTCTGGCCACAACATGCAATGTCCTCTAGTCCAAGGCACCGGGAAAAATATCTTCTGGAATATCATATCCAGCCCTGACATGATGCCTGGTCAATATCCCCACATGCCTCCTCCATTGCCTGTAAAAGGGCTATGAGTTGATGGGGATGACGGTCATAGACCTTCCAGCGTCAGGCAGAGAAGAACTCTTCAATTGGATTCCAGAATGGAGAGCATGCGGGGAGGTTGAGTACAGTGAAGAGTGGGTGATCTGTAAACCAGTTGCGGACCAAAGCAGCCCTATGGAAACTAACATTGTCCCATATGATGACGTATCTGGTCTGCTCTGGTCTCTGAACATTAGTGAGCATGTCATGTAAGGTGTCCAGGAATGTAATGATGTGTGCAGTGTTATATGGGCCTAGAGTTGCATGATGGTGAACAACACCATTTTGACTTATAGCTGCACACGTAGTTATGTTACCACCACGTTGTCCTGGGACATTGATTATGGCACGGTGTCCAATAATGTTCCTGCCACGTCTCCTTGTTTTAGTGAGGTTAAAACCTGCCTCATCCACAAAAAGCAGCTCATGACCCACGGCATCTGCCTCCAGCTCCATCACTCTCTGGACAAGACAAAACAAATGCAGCACAGCAGGCCCATGCACAGCACTACAGTATGCACTTCCAGATTCAGTACCAATGATACTATAGCTTACCTGCACATAGTCATATCGCAGTTGTTTCACACGTTCACTGTTTCTTTCAAAAGGGACTCTGTAGATTTGTTTCATTCGGATTCTGTTGCGGGCAAGTACACGACATAATACAGAAACCCTCACATTGTGCATGTTTTGGAAGGTGGTGTCATCCTCAATTATGCGCTGCTATACTTCTCGTAGCCTTATGGAATTATTTGCAATCACCATATTGACTATATGGGTCTCTTGTTCTGCAGTGAACATTCTTCCTCTGCCCCCAGCATCTGGACGTCTAGCAATTCTGTAAACAATTTCAGTATTTTTACATGTATGGTATTGTTGTGTTTCTCATTAGAGTATGGCAGTGGTACAAAACTAAGAGCAAAGTGACTGTACTAACCGATTCTCATTTCAAAATGTCCTTGTGATGCTTGCTACAGTGTCAAGTTAGGCTGAGCCCTTTGGCCAGCTTCCCTCAGGGTCATCCCATGGTTGATTACATGGTCCACTATTGTAGCTCTGATGTCATCAGTAATTCTATTTCTTACTCTTCCTACATATCCTCTTCCACCTCCTCGTCCTCCTCTTGCTCCTCCTTGTCCTCTTCCTCTGACTTCACCTCCGTGTCCTTGTCTTCCTCTCCCTCTCGCTTCTTCACCTCCGCGTCCTCTTCCTCCTCCTCTTCCTCCTACATCTTCACCTCCACGTCCTCTTCCCTCCTCCTCTTTCTCCTTCTTCTTCACCTCCACGTCCTCTTCCTCTGCCTCCTCTAATTCTCACTCTTTTCACTCTTCCTGCTCCCTCCATTGTACTCCACACGGACAGCTCACATGTGGCTTATTCATAGTGCTTAGGCTGATTGAACTAATTATCTAAAACGGTTTTCACATGTGACAGTGTGCCAGACAGTTGGCAAAATACTGTAAATAATAGGAGTGTGTTGATCATTTGGAAAATGATGAGTGAGTGAGTGAGTTGTGTTTACAGTTCCGCAAAAAGAGTGCTGTGCAGTGGATTGTACCTACAGTTTTGCAAAGTGTGTGTTACAAAATTGCAAACTGAGTGCAACGCAGTGTTTGTGCTTTTAGTTTTGCAAACTCAGTGAGTGGTTTTGCTATAAGTATTAATAGTTTTAGAAATTGTGCTATGACAATCACGGTTAGGGTTTAAGCATTCAGAAAAAACTGTAATGCAGGTAAGTGTTCATTTAGCATTCACTTAACAAGGTGACAATCTATTCTAAATCTATGTTAAGACCTCATGGCAATATTGTCAACAAACTGTATTTGTCAGTTGTTAAAGTTTTTAAAATTTTATTTCACCTTTAATTTTACAGGCAAGTCATTAAGAACAGGTTCGTAAGAGAGGGAGCAACAATTCAAATATTTAGCTGGAAATTATTATGTAGAGAAGCAACTGCATATGTCCGTGAACAAGGATGATATGATGGTTTCGAAGGATGAATCGAATGTGAAGGGAGGGCCAGTTGACAGATGAAAATAGGGTGCAGTGGTGTGTATTGAAGGGGACATTTGTGGCAAACCTGATAGCGGAATGGTAAAGAGTGTTGAGTTTTAATAGAGTGGTCTTGCAAGCAACCCTGTATATAGTGTCACCATAATCTAGCATGGGTAGAATTGTCATTTGAATGAGAGTAAGTTTGGCAGAAGTGGTGAAAGTGGAGTAGTTTCTGTAAAGGAAACCAAGTTTGGCCTTGACCTTAGATTGCAGCTTTGATATGTGGATGGCGAAAGAAAGTGAAGTTTCCAACCAGATGGCCAAGTATTTATATGCAGTGACTTGTTCAAGGATAGCCCCCTTGCAGGTGGTAATGTTAACGGCGGGAGAAGGCGTAGTACCCTTACGGTAAAACCACATGACTTAAGTTTTGGAGGTATTGAGAGTGAATTTGAGTTGGGAAGAAGACTGCTGTAGTTGGAAGAAGCTATCTTCTAATAGCGGACTCTATTTCTTGAGGAAGCTGAGATCCTTCAACGTGTGAAGCAGAATGTTGGAGATGTTCTACCAGTCTGTTGTGGCCAGCGCTCTGTTGCTGGGGGCAGCCAGCGACACAAACAGACTGAACAAACTGATCAGGAAGACCGGCTCCGTGATTGGCTGCAAACAGGAGACATTTGAAGCTATGGTGGAGAGGAGGTCACTGAACAAATTGTTATATATCATGGATAACCCCGACCACCCTCTCCACCCCACACTAGTCCAACAGAGGAGCACCTTCTCTAAGAGGCTCCGACAGGTTCGTTGTCGCACGGACCGCTACAGGAAATCATTCCTAACACAGGCAATACAACTTTTTAACACCTAACACTTTTTAACACCTCGGTGCTAGATAAGAGTCATAGACATCACATCTGCAATAAGTGCAACTTGCACAATAGGTTTATCTACATCTTTATCATTACTAGTTAAGCAGTTGTACATTTTGTATTCCCAACTTGTATATATTTGAAAAAAAAAAAAAAAATATATATATATATATATATATATATATATATATATATATATATATATATATATATACACACATTGTATGTATGTATATTGTATCCTATTATTTCATGTATATTGTATCCTAGTATTTCATGTATATTCTGTGCTGTGTGACTGATATTTAGCTGCTGTAATACTGTAATTTCCCATTTTTGGGATCAATCAATATCTATCTATCTATCTATCTATCTATCTATCTACCGTATTTTCCGGACTATAAGTCGCTCCGGAGTATAAGTCGCATCAGTCAAAAAATGCGTCATGAAGAGGAAAAAAACATATATAAATCGCACTGGACTATAAGTCGCATTTATTTAGAAATTTATTTCACAAAATCCAAGACTAAGAGCAGACATTTAATCTGGAAAGGCAAGTTATTCAACTACACGATAGCACACTCCACTGCACCGTTGACAGGCCTCTTCCGGCAGCACGTTGTCTGTGGACTCGTTCCTCCAGCTCTGGCCATCTTGCTTTCAGCCCGCGATTAGCCGATTAGCTTTCTTTGTTTTCTTCGTTGCAGTGAGAGTCACCTTTTCGCCAGTCCCTCACGTTTCTCTCTCACTCCAAACTTTCTTTCTGCTGCTCGATTACCGTTTTCGGCTGCATATTTTACTACCTGCAGTTTGAAATCTGCAGAATAGGATTTTCATTTCTTTCTCAGTTGTCTTTAGGAGGAGCATATAGCTGTCACAAGCCTAGAGCGCCCTCTCTCGGCTTTAGACGGTAATGTCTTCAGTATGAATTAACATTTAAAAACATGTTAAATTATATATATATTTTGATATATAAGTCGCACCTGACTATAAGTCGCAGGACCAGCCAAACTATGAAAAAAAGTGTGACTTATAGTCCGGGAAATACGGTACTGTATCTATCTATCTTTCTTGCAGAGTAGCTTGAATAGTCTCAGGGGAAGAACCAGTGGCATAAAGAATTGTATCATCAGCATATAAGTGAATGAGTGAATTGCCAGCTGCCTGAGGATATTAAATGTTATTAATGTATATTGAGAAAAGTGTGGGGCCAAGAATGGAGCCTTGGGGGACACCCCTGGTGACCGGGAGAGAATGGGAGAAAAGGTTTTCAAATCTTACATGTTGCACCTCATGAGAGAGATAATTGGAAAACCAAACCAGTGAGTGATCAGTGACACCAATGCTTCTAAATCTGTGAATGAGTGTATTGTGGTCCATGGGGTCAAAAGCTTTGGCAAGGTCAATGAATATAGCAGCGCAGCGTTGTTTGGTATCTAATGTGGATGTAATGTCATTGAGTACCTTTGTGGTAGCTGTAACACAACTGAGATTATACCGTTCACATTAAAGTGTTTGGTTAGTTGTTTGTTGACAAGTTTTTTCAAAATCTTAGACACTCAAGGCAAGATGGACATTGGCCTGTAATTGTTTAGGTCAGCCTGATCACCGCCTTTAAACAGAGGAAGCACAACCGCTTCTTTCCAAGCAGGTGGAATTTCGGCTGTATGGAGGGAGAGATTAATGAGGGCTGTTATGGGAGCCGTAATGACTAAAGAGTCATTACTGTATAAAACAGTTACTCTTAGAAAATATACAATCGTATTTATCAAAATTCTTTTCTCGCGGCTACGGCGATATTATCACTACATTACAGCCCCCTACAACATTACACATGTGACTAATAAATAATTTTAAACAGTGATGATATAACTCAGACAATTCTGTCAAAATATACAATTGCTAACCCAGAGAGAAACATATCACCTGAGCTCAATAATAAGCTCCTTAAATAATTTAAATTATGTTACTATGCTGTATTGGAGTTTGATTAGAACATCCAAGCGCCTGGCTACGCCAGCTCCAAGTCAGGCTCTCGTCGTTACTTCCTGGTAAGACTGCAGCAGTTTCCAAGGAGGTTGCTGTTAGCTCCCGACAGGCCAAGTCAGTCCCCGAACAAACCGGGTAGAGGCCACTGTCCGCTCCCAGAGAGGCCGCCGACCAGCCACCGCGATGCCGTCGTCAGTTTACAAAGAGGCTGCACAGCAACCGGTAAGTTGCCGACAGGTTACCGTTTTTCTCTCTGCCTTCTCGCCGCACCGGTCACCCTAGAAACGGGCAGGTTCCTTTCCCATCTGGTAGGAGTCAATGGCCTCCCGGTCCAGTGAGCGGCTGACTGAGATCACTTTTCACTGGGAACAGCTTGCCGAAGGACCCTCTAGGTGCATTTTGTGAGCTTTATGCACCGTAAAGTCCTCCTCAATCTGCTACAGGTTCAACTTCTTTGTTCGTTTATAGTCAAGGCATGATGTAATCAGTCCACGCACTCCTCAAAGTAACCCGTTTTAACAATTTGAGCTGTATAATGAGGCTCTGCAGGTACAATTTAGGAGAAAGTCCTCACACACCTCTGGAGCATCTCATAATCATATTTAGCTTTAATCGCTTAGCATACACAAAAGTGTGTTTTAGTTTGAAATTCCCACTTTATATTTATTCTTTTGTATTAAAAAGAGTAGTTTGTTTTTCATTTGAATGTCTGGAAGAGCTTAGTAGTGAAATTGTCAAATCATATTTTAGTTGCTTTTTGTTTTTGTAAATATAAAACACCTTGTGTATTGAATTGAATCGACATCGTATGGTGGCAGACTTTGTGATATCAGTAAATATCGTATCGTTAACCAAAGAATCAATATAATATTGTATCGTGATGCGAAACACCAGGGGGCGTACAAACAAAATAATCTGTAAATAAGCAAGAAGGAGAAGAAAAGAAGACAGCAGAAGTAAGGGAAAGCTGGCTGGCAACAGTAGTAAACACATCCATGATGAACACAGACCTAACGCCAAACATTACAATGATCTACTCTAATTATTACCGTGACATCGAAATGACTGTCTGCCTCCAACACTGTTAAAGTGCTCATACTATGCTCATTTTCAGGTTCATAATTGTATTTAGAGGTTGTACCAGAATAGGTTTACATAGTTTAATTTTCAAAAAACACCATATGTTTTTTGAGATGGGTGCAGGTGCATTTGCTATTTAAACGACGTGGGCACTGGACAGGAAATGGAAAACTGCATCGGTTTTAAACTAGCAAAGACACTTGCTTTGCGCTTTGGTGCAAGATAGGGCCCTCTGTGGTCTGTACATGAAGAATCATCTGGGAACACCCCGGCTACCATAAACCAAGCTGGAATCCTCACTACAGCTTAGGCCACTTACGTAGGCTGCGTAGAGGCTACGTGCAACATCAGTTAGTCTTCCTTTTCTCCTCGCACATTTTCCAGGTCTTTCTGTCTGTGTAAACCTCTACGCCTGCACAAACACACTCACGTAGAGTGCAGATATTTAATTGCAGTGGAGCTCTCTTGTAATATACTCTCAGGTCTCAGTGGGGATTTCCTTGTCAGGGTTTTTAAAGAGGGACTTTCATACACTCTTAAGTGCTCTGTTGTTGTCACGTCTCCAGTCCTTTGTGAGACACACCACTGCACTGTATGTCCTCACATGTATATGTGACAAACCCTCTCTATCTGCTCATTTCTCTCCTATACATCACTGTCTCCACTTTGCTGCTACTGTTTTCTAATTGACCTAAAAACATAAAATAACGCTGGTTGGATTGCCGCTGTTTTTTTTTATGACGTGCAAACACCAGCTGATTGACACCACTTAGGAAATGCCTTTATCCACACGCGTACACACACACACACACACACACACACACACACACACACACACACACACACACACACACACACACACACACAGCAGATGAGGAAAGTCTGCGGTAAAAGATGCCAATTAAAGCTTTTTTTTTTTAACAAAGTGAGTTCATTACGAGTCTCCCGAGCGAATGCCAAGAAGAGTAAACAAATCGAAAATGTATTGTGCAGACTCATTAGCCATGTGCGCTCAGTATAAAACCAAAAATTTAATTTTTTTATGACTTATTCACATACAGCCACGTTGGCATCAGCCAATCAGGAGCACTTAATACTGTGGGAGTAATACAAGTAAACACACTAATTAGATTACACTGTTCAGTTTCACTCAGAGTGGCAAAGCAGCGCTGAGACGATGGCTTTTGATCTCGATCTTCACAGAAACCACTTTATTTAGCACAGTTTGCAGTCTTTGGGCTCGATTTGATGACTCTTACAAGGGCTGAAGCTGTCGTGACTCACGGTTGCAGCAATTAGCATATCTACCGTGTGTTGTTTCCTGCTGCACTGTGCAGACAGGCATTTATCACGGATGAACAGATACTGGAAATGCCAAAAGGATGGAAAAAGTAAGGGGGGCACCACCAGCACATGGAAGAGCTGCAATGACACATACTTAAAATTCATATTTTATTTTGTTTATGTCAAATTCCAGCCAAAATCTTTAAAGTTGGCACATTAACCAACATTTCTGTAAATGTGCCAGTGTTAGCCAGCCGGCTAATTTTCAACTGTAGTCCTTAGACGTAGACGTTTTGAGACCAGAGCGATTCTACTTAGAAGCATTATTCAGGACAGTACAGTGGGTAAAGTAAACTGGCAAAGCAGCTGTAAACTACAGTGGATATGTGGCTCATAAGAACAGACTGTTTGAAGATGCTCCGCTTGAACATGAGGAGACTGAGAACACTGGAAGTGCAGGAACTTCCCCAGGGGACAAGAAACTTTTGAGAAACTCTGGAACAAAGGCTGGGTTTCCACCAGTGGAACTAGGGACCAAATGTAGTTCCAGGTGTGTTTATCTTTACAGGCTGTAGGAAGTTTGTTGAACATCACTGACTGGTTAACCACAGAGACCACATCAACTACAACTTGTACCGCCTTGTTCACAAAATAAGGACGCACTGGGATGCGACTATTATCAATATGGGCGAGGGGTGGACATTACAGGGTGGAAACAGGTCAAGTGGGGAAATTAAACTTTGATGATAGAAATAAATAACCATCAAACACATGTCTCTTTTTCATTTGATTATTAAATCAAACTCAAACATCAGAGTTATGCAGCCGTGACTACAAAGAATAACATGATGACTCTGTGCCATTGTCTCTTCATGTACAGTATATAGACTAGTATAAAACCGCATGGTTTTTTAATCCACTGTCGGTCTAGTTTGCATGGCTCATCAGATGCGGTTTAAACGCAAACAGGAATGCTCCTAAGGAATGTTTTTCGTTTAGTTCCTGACTTTAGTTTCTCCGGTTCCAGAGTTCTTGGAACTATTCGGTTGAAAAAAGGGCTGAGAGGTGCAACAGCGTTGTGGTGCAACTGAAACATCTCAGCGAGCAAGAGACAGTCCTCCCCCGAAGAGAAGCCCCCTTAAATCGCTTGTTCAAGCAGCAATTACAACTCACATTTACATTTATAGTGACTTCGCCCTGTAGCGGCCAAGCCACATGTAACATGATGATGTATAAGAGTGCCAAATTCAAGGTAATGAGGCAGGTTGGGGTGGTGGTGGGGCTGGACGATTTTGGCTAAAATCATAATCACGATTAATCGAACAAGTTACCTCGATTACGATTATTGAACAATTATTTTAAAAAATGTTTCTTTTCTTATACTGTAAATATGTTCACGGTTATTTTTACGCGGCGGCCGTAATATGTTTTAAGGGGAAAGTACATTAACACTAGAACGGCCATGACAGTCATTTTGACCGTTTTGAAATTTATATGTGTAATAACTTAAAAAAAAATACAATCCTGCTGCTGCCTGACTTATTCTAAAAGAGTCTGTATTTTAATTTAAAATAGTTTTTATATACATTACACAAAAGGCAAAGAAAATACAATCACTTTTACCTATTTCGGCCATACACGGTCATATTGACCGCTCGGATTTTCGCGGTATTGTTTTTAGTGTTTCACGCGGTTGAAGATGCATCTTGGTTGCTTAGTAACTACCATAGTCTCTGTCAGAGAAACGTAACTAGTGGTCTCAAGTAACAAGTGTGGGCATCACCGATGGGCCGAAGGCAAAGCCAGAGTCGGTAACGTAGGCTACTACGGCGTGGATGGACTCCGTTCTGAATCAGAAGGCAAACACCGGGCGCTCACTCTGTTATAGGCGCGGAACACGTAGATGGCCGGTGGCTGTTTACATGTTCATATAACTTTATACATCCTCGAACTGGCTGGAATCATTACACACATCTTCTCCAAGGAGTGCACCAGCAGTAAAATTGTCCGGAGGAAGTTCATGCAGCAACTGGCAGAGGAGCTGAGAGCGGAGTTTATGGAGAAAAAAAGGGCCGCGGTGCACGGTCCGAGCAGCGCTGCGCACCACAGCAGACACCAAAACGGAGGCAGTGCCAGGTTAGGTTATAGCTAAATGTTCAAATAAGATACTTTTAATTGTTATTTGGCTGTTATGAGTTAAGTTGAATGAATTTCCAGAACATATTTTTCGGGATATGAATGTATGAAATAATTACAGTTTACTAAGCCATGATATGAATTATTGAAACACGTATTACTACTAAAATGTATAATTAAACTCATTAAAATGTACATTTCGGTGTAACTACGTTTTTCTAAAGATATCCTAACACAACACATAATACAGTATCGCAATTAGGTACTTATCATGAGAGATTATAGAGTTTGGAATCTGGCGGTCAAAATGACCGCTCACGGCAGTTCTAGTAGTTATGGAATTCCAGCACTTCTAGTGTTAACACACAGTGTGCGGCCGCGGAAATATTAATAGGATTAAAAGACCGAAATAACCGACTTGGTAAAATTATGTCGGTTATAGACTCTGAATTTCGGTTTCGATTATTTTTCGATTAATCATCCAGCCCTAGGTGGTGGATAGGTCAAACAAATACAGGACTTCAATTAAGGAGACCGTGGTTCGTGTTCTGTTTGAAAATAAAAGTATACAGTGATTATTTTTTTTCAACTTCACGTAACAAACGGAACAAACTCACATTCTGTGTCAAAATGCGGCACGTTCTGCGTCACATGCATAACCAGAAGTTAAGTAATGTAACAGATGTACTGATTTCAATCTGCAACCGTTACTTTCTTTGGTTAAGATATGAGGACGGAGGGGCGCCCGGGTCGCTCACCTGGTGGAGCGTGCGCTCCTGACAGCAGCGGCCGCAGTTTCGATTCCGACCTGTGGCACTTTGCTGCATGCCGTTCCCCAATTCAATTTGCTCAGAAAATCCGTTGTGAAACATTTTGAGGGAATATCATTTGAAGAATTGCAGATTGTTTTTTTATTGTGAAACTGACATCTTGGTATAATGCTCCTTGATCATGTTCACTAATTCACAGTTTTAAGTTTTAAGGGACCCCTTTAAATTGTCATGTTAGATTTGCAGTTATTTTTTGTGCAACACAGTCAGTGCGTATATAGCTGGAATTTTTTTTTCTCGCCATTATTTCACTTAAAACTGTTTACCGCATTATTGATGACTATTGGTTGATTGATTATTTATCAAAAAAATATTTTGTGAAATGCCTTTTATTTGTCACGCATATTGTAACAGCTGTTCTTCATCAGCAGCAGACTATATATCCTTAGAACTGATTTGACATTGTGAACCTGTTGTGTTTCTGCTCCCCATTCTGTCTGCAATTAGTGGGCAAGTGTGTGTGCAGGGTCTCAAACCTTAAGGGAGAGAATAGCTCTGTCTGTCTCTCTAAATGCTCTCTGTCTCACACACACACAACAAACCCAGGATGTGGGCCACAGTTCTCCATTTGATGTTTTGTCTGTTTGAAGCAGTAAGTCACGAACAATACTCTCTACTTAATTCTCTCTCTTTGTCACACACACATAAACACGTCATTCTAGTCAGATCAGAACAAGCTGAGTGGTATCTGGGCTAATCCTTCCACTTTGAATACTACAGTAGCACAACTAACACTGTCACGGTATCACAGCGTTTATATGAATGGGACCATGGGGAAGAGCGGGAGAGGATGGATGTTAAAGTGGGGCAGACATTCTTGACATTTTTTAACAATGGTAACCTTGAGGCGGCAATGGAAGGGTGATAAGTGAAAATGAATAAATATATAATTTGATGTGAAAGTGTGCTGTAGACGATGATACTATAACAATTGCTATATTTCAGTTGTGCTTGTTTGGTTTGTTTGGTTTATTTCTTTTCTTCAATTTGTGTGCTCCATTATATTATTATTTCAAGTATTAATCAGTAAATATGTGTCTGCTTTTAATCTATTCCTGGTCAATATGTTTATGTTTATATGTTACAAAATATTTATTATATATATATTTTTATCTATATGCTGTCATAAGGGGAAGAGGGGGTTGTTGTGATTGTAATTGTTTGTTGCAAAAAACAATAAAAAAATGTGTTTTTTGAAAACGGGGCGGAAAGGAGGAGAGGAGTGAGTGGGAATGGCAGAATAAATGGAGAGAGTAAGGGGGGAGACAACGAGCGGAGAGACAGATGAGATGTACATGGAGGGAGGAGTAAGGGAGATAACTCACCCATCTGTATCCTGGAAGTTGACATTCACTTTCTTTGCAGAACCGAGGAGCTCTGAAACACAAATAAATTGGAACATTAATTGATTTTTGCAGCATGTAAGTGATAGTAATAGCCGGCCGGTGCCTTTTTATGATACAACACAGCAATATAAGTGTTATATTTAATGTTTGTGTTTACAGCATCATTGTGCTATATGGGACGAGTATTTTTTAATTCAATCTTCAAGCCGGAAAAAAACCACAGCATTTTTCACTTCTCCCTTATTTATTTCCCCCAGAATAAAACACTCATTTATTATGAGTCATATTGATTTCATATTTCCTCGCCTAGGAAAGAATGCCATTTCCTGGAGTTCAGGCCCTCACGGTGATAACATCTGTCTCTCATTATGAATACTTACGTTATTCAGAGCATGCCTGCTACTGTGTGTGGTTACGCGTGGAGTGAGGTATGTGTGAATGCAGAATTCACATCATTCAATCAAAACATACCCATGTACTTATCATAAAAACATACAAAATGTGCAACTCGCTTATTGTATATGTGTAACCATTTTTTTAAACGACATAGTGTGCAAAATTAGCAAAATAGCGGACAGAATTAGCA
This sequence comes from Zingel zingel, assembly GCA_023566125.1. Classification (NCBI taxonomy): domain Eukaryota; kingdom Metazoa; phylum Chordata; class Actinopteri; order Perciformes; family Percidae; genus Zingel; species Zingel zingel. The sequence continues at coordinate 26,248,545 of CM042325.1, forward strand.
ATATGTCACACAAAGTGCTAAAAAACTATGTAAGTTAAAGTGAAAGTGTTGCACACAACAGTTTAGTTACTTCAGTGCATCACTTTGGCCTAATGTTGTGGCCTTCTGAGTAGGGGTGGGACAAAATAGTAATATCATCGTGGGTGGGCTTATATAAGGTACATTTTTGTGACACGTGGGACAAGAACAGGACAGTTGAGTTTAGGAAAAGAATAACGGGACAAGAACGGGACAGTTGGTTTAGGAAAAGGAGAACGGGACAGTTAGGGTTAGGGGGTTAGTCCTCATAAATCCAACACCGATTCAAAATCGATTCTTAGAATTCCAACAATCGATTCATTTATTTATTTATTTTTTGTAGTGGCGTGTATACTATTGTCCAGAAATGAGTTTAGCTCGCCATTCCAATAGATGGCACTGCGTCGAATTCACACTGACGCCTGGGCACTCTTGTCATCATCAAAAGAAGAACGAGTGCAGCGGAAGTAGTTTAGTCGGCGCAAACAATGGCAAACCTCACAAAACAAATTATTCAATCTGCTCCATTCTCATTGAAGGCGAGAGTTTGGGTACATTTCGGCTTTTAAAACCTTGAGGGGAAGACGGAACTTGATAGGAATCATGCTATATGCAGGCTTTGCAAAGCGAAAGTTAAGTATTTTGGAAACTCACATGGTACGCCATCCCCCAGAGATTAACATTAAAGACGTGGACGAACAACAACCTAAAGTACCTAACATGCCAGTCAACCAACGCACCGTCCTTCAATGCTCTAAACTCCCACCGAACTCTGAACGAAAAGCTCTTTTTATTTAACCGTTTTATTTCATACTTGAATTAAAAGTATTTGAAAGCTGGCCAAAGCTTGGCACTTTGCAGTTTTTAGTTGCAAAAGTTTTTTTATTTTTGTATGAAGACGAAGAAGAAGAAGGGAAAAGTAACTACATTTACATACTGTGAATTGTTTTTTGAATCGAGAATCGTTTTTGAATCGAAAATTGATTTTGAATCGAATATTGAGCCTAAAAATCAATATCTAATTTTCTGATTCGTGCACCCCTAATAACAATCATCTGTCCGAAATGAGGGACATCCAGCGGAATTTCCGAAAATGAAACGTGGTCGATATGGACTAAGGGCACTATGGCTTGACTCTGGAGATGGTCCATCTCAGGCGTGATTGGATTGGTAATGGAAATGCTAATCAGCACAGCATGGTTTGACTCGTCGCAGCCAAAAGAGCCAATGTGTGAGTGTAGGGGGGTAAGGATCAGTTTGCTTTCGGTCTCACAGTGATGATGTCACTGATTCAGTCACTCACTCTATCCATCACAGCTCAGCAGGCGTGCTGGTGACCGGCTCGCTGCCAGAGCAATGTCACAGGTGAGGAAACTAATGGCAGGGTGGATCTGACACTGCTGATCAGACAAAAACGAATGACTCATGCTTATTAGCCCCTACACAGCTTCTAGAGTAACTTATTTACAAGAAGAAGTCGGAGCACAACCTTCTTTTACTTTCACCCACATTATTTTTCCTTTGTTTTTATGTCTAATGTCAACTGATGATCCAGAACGGAGGCACAGCCAAGATGAGTCTGTACTGTTTCTTTCACTCTTTACACACACACACACACACACACACACACACACACACACACACACACACACACACACACACACCCTCCGGGGTGCTGGAAACAGGACAGTCCCCCTATTGTAGAGAAGACAGCTCCCAGCTCCCAGGAACATTGATTTCCTAACAGCCTATTTCTGGCTGTTAAATGCGGGGATATACTCTCTCTCTCTCTCTCTCTCTCTCTCTCTCTCTCTCTCTCTCTCTTACATTCACATTCACATACACACATACTATCTACAGTACATCCTCCCTGTGTGTGCTAGCTGTGAGAGAGGTGTAACAGCATGCATTACTGTAATACAAAGGCATGGTGTGGTTGCTGTCAACAGGAAGAAAAGTTCAAAGAGGTCAGAGAAACGGCCATGAAACAAAACAAATGAGAGACAAGGACGAAACTAATTTAAAGATTTTGTGTATCACCGCTAAGCTCCATACAATGACTGGCTTCTTTCCAAAAAAAAAGAACAAACACATGCACACACTAGTCTTTCTCCACAGGATTCCACATCTGTCCCGCGGCCAATAATCATGACCGTTTGACTCCATAACGTCATGAGACCATGAGACCTGACCTTTGGTCATATGTTGCCCTGTAATGTGACAGAAAAAAAGACAGAACAGGACAAAACAACTCCCCCCCCCTCCCCAGTTTAATCTGACGGTGTCTTCTGTCTTCAAAAACTTTTCACTGTGCATATTTTCTCTTTACTTTTCGGGGGATGCACTTTGACTCAAGCTGCCTCGTCTGTGTCATTTAGTGATTTCCTCCATTTCCCAAAATGCATTTTCAACAACCTTTGAGTAACTGTCCCTGAATTTGATGAATTGACCGTTTGCGAAGCTAACTGTTGCTAAACCTACAAGCTTTCCGTTCTCGCACAACACATACAGTAATATATGCGGTTTACAATATAACAGATTTACCATTCAAATTCAACAATGGGTCCTTGACTGTAGACAGACGTAGACAAAAGCAGGCTTGTCATTTTTAGCTGCGCATGCAATGACAACTGTTGCTGAGAGATGTCAACTCTAGCTAGCAAGCTATTTAAGCTAACATTAGCTCTATTAGTTGGTTGAAAACACTGCTTCCTGCTGACTTTTTAATGTTTCCAGCTGATGTTCATTTCAAAATGAGAGCCATATAAAAGGGTCTTAAACATGCACTTGATGGCTACATACATGATATCATGCTAACAGACTGAGGCTAAAGCTACACGTCCAGGCAAAAAGTCAGCATCCCCACCAGTTGATGATCCGTGTAGAAAACATGGAAATAAAGAAACGGTTTGGAGTCTAAACTCACAGTAATAAGTAACACACGAATGGTCATTCATTATTAATAATGTAATGTTTCTTTCAGACAGCGACTACATAAGTAGGATGGTGAGTAAGGGCACTTATATTTATATGCTGCAACATGCAATATTACAGTTACGCTGTGTGAGCAGCCGTTCATTTGTTCAAACCAACAGATAGTCCTGTTTATATGTTGATCACTCAACACACACAGACACACACACTTAGCAGTTTTGCTATTGCATGTGTCCATGCCTCTGTGTATGTGTGTGTGTGTGTGTGTGTGTGTGTGTGTGTGTGTGTGTGTGTGTGTTTGTGTGTGTGTTGCTCGGAGATGCTGGACAGCAACATAGTAGCACACAGTCATAACAAACAGTGAAACCATGGTTATGATGAAGCCAGCCAGCTGAAAAACACACTCCAACACTTAACACACATAGCTGCAGCCACACACACACACACACACACACACACACACACACACACACAGATACTGTGGAAACTCATAAATACATTCATGTCCAAATAAAAAAATGACATGCACGCTTAAATGCACTGATAAAGAGTACACACACATTCAGAAACACATATACATCATCTGTCTCTCCCTTTCTACTTCACACACAGCTGCTGTAATGTTGAACACGGGACTGACTGCAAGCCTATTGGAGTCACTGTCAAAGCATCTGACAGCACCCATATGTATTTCCAGTCTTCTACCAGCCTAGACGTGCCTGTAGCGGGGGCAGTATCTGCAGTGTAAATTGGAATATATGAATATGATAAAGTACAGTACATCCATACATGTCAATATTCATTTTGGCTTCAAACTGTTTTGTGGAACTCTGAAAACAAACTTTCCCACAGAAGCAAAGCTTCTCTGAAAATGCTGGAGGCGAGCAATCTTTAAAAAACGTAGAAATGAAAATGTGTTCTCATAAAGTCAATTAAAATGGTTGAACCCTTGGGGATTTTGAAAGGTTTTTCTCTGTGTGTGCAAGTCAGGTTGTTGGCATACTGCCTTCAGTGATAAAATAAATAGCAAAAAATATATACAGACTGAAAGCAGAGGGTTAAATTAATTAAATACGAGTTTGAACCTGCAAAATGAGCATGATGTGTCTCCTTTAAACAAAAGTCTACAGGTCCAAGGTTCGTTATTTAGTTATTACAGTTCATCCTGAGGGCAACATGAATGACCAACCAACAGACCATTGCCATCCCAAGAGCCAGGCTGCCAGCGTGGCTAAAAATGGTCATCCTTGTCTAGACAAATTAAACAAACATGACATCCTGTTGAGTAAGCTTATGTTCCTGGCTGGATGTTTAGTCATTTGCATTATTACAGATGTATGGGATTTTCAAATGAGGTTTTCTTACTTCTGGAACAGTTCCTGTTTCACGAAGGCTCTTTACATGAGTGACATTTAAAAAAAAAAAGTCACTGTTTCAAAACCACTCAACATTTTCTGTCATACCGTTACTAAAGTATGAGCTGTTTGAGTCTTCAAGGACAGAAAGTGCAGTTTAGAAATCCATCTCCCTGCCAGTGTGCATTGTGTTTCAAAATAAAATACATTGTATTCAATGGGGGAAAAAAGTTGTTGTTTTTTACCCAGACATTTAAAAAATATTACATTCATAGCTGTAATTGCAATACCATAATACCATGAAACCATGATATTTTTTCTGAAGGTTATCATACTGTCAGAACAACCCGTTCTCATTCCGAACTCGTAAAATAAGGACGTTTGGAAAGTGGCTGTCAGCGTCTGATGCGACGAAAAAGGTGTCTTTCAGCGTGTTTGTGTAATGCACCGGGGAGAGCAGCAGTTAGATAGGATTTAGAGAGTAGTATGTAAGGGTGAATTTCCGCACTGGGGTGGTGGATGGGTCAAAGACAGGACTTTCACCCATGAGAGCGGGGTTCACGTCCCGTTTGTCACGCTTTGTTATAGTTGCTTTTTTCTTTTCTCCCGCGTGTCACAGAACCGTACGGCCACCCACGACCCTTTCCTAAACCCAACCATCCCGTAGTTCCCGCGTGTCACGGAACCGTAAGCCCACCCACAACCTTTTCCTTAACATAACTGCATCACAAGGGACGGCAATAGTCCCGACCAAGCACGTTTACTTATAGCGCTAAAGGGGCCGCAATAGTCCCGACCAAGCACGTTTACTTATAGCGCTAAAGGAGCCGCAATAGTCCCGACCAAGCGCGTTTACTTAAAACGCTAAAGGAGACTTTTAGCGTCAATAAGAACAACAAAGGCACCTGACCAGACGTCCCTATTTTACGAGATGGGTGTGAGAATGTGTTGGTCAGAATCTCAAACCGGCCCATGCCTAGTTAACACCCTCCAGTTCGCCCTGATTAGGTATTGATCGCTCCCTGTTAAAGGTGCTGTAGGTAGGATTTTGAAGATCCAGGACTTCGACATGAACATCGACAACTTCTCAGTCCCTCCCCCCTTTCTGCTAAAGCCCAAAACGGTCTCCTAAGGCCCTCCACCCACAAGGGAGAATGAATGCGTGTGCATGAGCAGTGATTGACACGCAGTTAGACACTCCCCCTGGCCCTGATTGGTGCATCTGAACAGGGAGCTGTGGATTTTTGCAAATCGCACTACAGGCTGTAGGTGGTGCCAGAGATGCTGGATTTATTTTTAAATTACCTGCTTCATGTAGTTCTACTCAAACTTAGGGTTAGTTTCAGCAAATATGACAGAAAGTTTTATAAGTCTTACCTACTGCACCTTTAACATGTCTTAGTAAAGGTCAAAGGCCAGGGAGAGCTGAAAGACATGTTGCTTTTTAAACTGTAGCGTCTATGCGTGAGCAAGCGTGCATGTTAGAAAAGGTTAAATATATCCATATTCCAAATATGAGATAGAGGCAGTGAAGGTAAAAGGGGAGATGTTTTTACAGAGGGATTATTTTCAGTCTGCTGATTCTCTGTTTTCTTACCCCCGGCGAAAATGGGCTGATTTTATCCTCATGGGATAGGAAAAGAGGACAGTGTCACTGCTTTTCTTAATATGCTGTGCTGTTACATAATATCTATCCTGGGGAAGACTGAGTCTGTGGTACACACCGATTTTTAACCAAGGGAGTTTATTTGGTTCCATCACATGGTATACATTTACTTTAAAGAGTGGAAATGGAAGGAAATAAAATGAAAGGACAGAAAAGGAAGATTCCTTAGCCCCGTGAGCGTATAGCCTTAGCTCTTTATGTCTTTCTCCCGTCTCTCCAAATGTCTTTTCCCTTCCTCTCTCCCTCTCTTTCCCTGGCAGTGAGGATGGAAAATACTGCACTGGAGTCTGGAGTGCTCTCTGAAAGTAGACCTGATGTCTTGGCCCTGATTGATCTGTTCCCATTTCCCCTCCTCTGACTATTTCCTTCACCTCTCCACCGCTTACTTTTATTTCCTCCTTTCTTCTCCTGCCATTCTTGCCTTTAGTTCACAAATGAGAAAGGTCATAGCATTTCTTTTCTCTCTCATGCAACCGTTTTCCCTCTCTGTTCCTCCAATCAGAACACCTACATTACATTGGCAGGCATTGTAGCAGGTCTCCATGTATTTAGCCTGCATTATAAAGGTCAGTTGCATTGCTGTGTTGTTTTAAATTAGGGATTGACCAATACCGAGACTGATTATTAGTAGTTACTGAAATCGATAACCGATATTTGGAACCAATATGCATTAACAGTGAAAAAGAACATCTTTAATTTTGGAATGTTACAAACTCCAACACAAAACTTTGTTTAAATGCTTTAAGCAATTATTTAATAAATTAGAAACTTTTAACATAACACCCAGTAAAAGATAGTCAGATAGGGTTGTGGGCGGGACATTAAGTCAGACTCTGAAGCAGAGGGACAGACACAGAGCTGCAGCCGAGCCAAAGTAACGCACTTTTTAATTCATTAACTTTATCGGCTGTCAGGCAAATAAAACACTTACACAGATAATCTGCAAAATGCCAAAAAACGGCCCGATAATCGGCCAGGGCCGATAATCAGCCTATCCATATTTTAAATATCTCTAAATGAACCAATTTGAGCATGCACTGTTAGCATGTGGTTGGCATGTGAGTGTGTGTAGCCTGCCTGTACAATATGTTTGGTGAAACATATCTTTATATTTTCCATTGATTTCTTTGGTAATGACTTTAACTGGTTGGTAGTTGTTTGGTTATCCGTTCTTACTGTTCATGCAGGGTGCGGTTTGCCGGAGGGGGATGCGTGGGAATTCCCCCTTTCTGGTCTATATAGCCCTGCCTCTGCTGAATTATTTGTATCACTGGTGGGGACTAAATGTACTGTTTCAGACAAATCGCACACTGTGTATATGGTGATAAGGTGGTTGTTTTGACTGATAAGCAGTTCAACCAATTATATGGAGAGGTGATGATCTTTGTGCCCTGGGCATCTAAATAACCCCTCCCACTTCACAACTCCATGAACACACATGTGAAAGTTACACGCAGATGTGAACACAATCAGCTAATTTACATCCAGTTAAGATATAGAAAGCCATCTTTATGCCTGTGTGTGTGTGTGTGTGTGTGTGTGTGTGTGTGTGTGTGTGTGTGTGTGTGTGTGTGTCTGTGTGTGTGCGTGCGTGCTTGCCCGTTGAATACTTGTTTTGCTTGGACTCCATGCACTCGTGACTTCCCTCGTCATTTTCTGACATCATAAAAAGCTCTGCCAACATTGTCCACTGCCTGCCAGATGTACACAGACGGTAAATCAGCCTGCACACATTCACACAAAGTGCTGCATCATGAATGTGCACACACACAGTGATAGGGCACTTCACAGCCAAACCAAATAAACACACATTACAGTGATTTGTGAACAAGTACGTCACTCTGATGTCTCAGTATAAATAATTAGCATTAATAATTAATCTGCGTATAAATACTACTGGAGAGATGAACTGTGTGTGCATGTGCCTGTGTGTGTGTGTGTGTGTGTACCTGCGTGTGTGTGTGTGTGTGTGTGTGTGTGTTCTCGTTTAACTGTAGTCGTGGGGTCCAAAAACCGGGAGTCCAGTATACTTGTGGGGTCTGACCAGCTTTGTGGGGCCCAAAATGCTGGACCCCACAAGGTTAAAGGTCTGTTTGGAGACTTGGTTTTAGGATTAGAGTTAGAATTAGGTTATGGTTAGGGTGAGGGTAAGGGTTAAGGTTAGGCATTTAGTTGTGATGGTTAAGGTTAGGGTAAGGGGCTAGGGAATGCATTATGTCAATGACGGGTCCCCACAAAGATAGTGAGAAGCACTGTGTGTGTGTGTGTGTGTGTGTGTGTGTGTGTGTGTGTGTGTGTGTGTCGACATGGTAACTGATCCTCAGTGACCCTCTCTGCTTCCTCCCTCCTCATGAACACTTCCTGGACTGAGCATCCTGAGCAAGGGGGTAATTGCCAGCCTCCACAAAGCGTACCTCCCATTTGATGCTAATAAGCCATCAGGCGCTGTTAGCATTCCATTGACTGCCATTCATTTTGGCGCCACTCTGACAGCGAATAACTTTACATCTGAAGCGTTTAAAGACTCTATTTGTCCATTGTTTATTTCTAAAGAAACACGAGAATGTATAAAAGGCTCCATTACCTTGTACCTCACGTTATGGCTCCGTAGCAGATGTTTTTGTAAAAATAAGCTAACGATTGTGTCATAACCACGCAACTTACTGTCGCATAGTAGAGGAATTACCGTATAGTACAGAAGAAGCTCGCAGGCAGTTTCGACTTACATTAGCTGTTTAAGTTTAATTACTAATGTTAACTAGCATTTTAGTTAGCAATAATTAGCCTGTGCCTATGTTATCTCTTGGCACAGCTACCAGAAGACTTCCAACTTTCAGACAGGTTGCTCACGTCACATCTACGTCGCCAGCATTGGTATTTTTGCTTATTGTGATTTCATTTCTTGGAATATCTTTAAATGCTTGATATCCCTGAAATCTGTACAACCCAAGCAAAATACAAGTCAATAAAGTTATACAAGTCAATAAACCAAGTATTGAAAGTGTGTCGTAAATAAAGACAATTACAAAAATCGCATGTGTTTTCATCGCATTTTACTAAATAAACTAAGATTTCTAAATGTAGAAACATGAACAAAACATTTCTTGACACTCCATAAGTGATTTGAACTACGTACATCTTTTTTTGGTTTTTGAGAGTGTAAAGGCGTTTTGATACTTTCACCTGCACTAGATATGGTGTCACAGGGTTTTGCACTTAACGTGATGACGTCATCACAAGTGTACCACGTAATGACACGATCATTGATCGATTTAAACAAAAATACTTACATTATTATTTAAATACTGACAGACATACAGTCACATATTTGAATGTAATCCTTCACAATTAGAGTTTTACACATTAAAACACAGATATTACAGAGCATACCCGTGACAAACTGTTCACATAATATCTACACCTTCTTCTCCTTTTCAACGTGTTAAAGCCAGTCAAAGGTTCCACTGTATTTCCAATGACAGATGTGAGCTAACGATCATAAAACATGCAGAGGTTCTTAAAAAGTGGGTTGGGGGATCAAATGTGCAGCACTACTGGAACTCAGTGTCCCGCCAAAGTGCGAGTCCGGCCAAAAATGGCGTAGCCGTGGGAATTAGGGGCATAATTTCGGTGTTAGTTCCACATCTGTTGCCGTTTCCATCCGAGTACCTAACGCTCAAATGGAAACAGGCCGCGCTGCTCAGCACCAAGGCATGGGATGGGTGGTGTGATGTAGAAATGATAATATGATATTTTTTTTAATATTGGACAGTTTTTTCACTTGCAATGTAATGTGATTTAAATGCAGTATAAGACTATGTCATTTCTTATCCTGTGGTGATAACGTGACAGTGGTATTAATGAATATCCAGTACTTTACAGTGCTTTACAGGTGTTTCATGAAACTCACCACTTTTTACGGTGTCAAATGTTAAAGGACCAATCCGGCGCAAAATTAACCTAGGGGTTAATAACACATGATTACCGAGTCAACTGTTCTCTGGGATTTGTTTTCATACTAATTGAATGTGACCAGTTTTATCGCAAACCGCTAATTAGCTTATGACGCTAGTCGTCGGGGCACCCTAAAGTAAAAAGAAATCGCTATTTCTACACCACTAACAAGGCTCAAAATAGCACCGCACTTCAATGGTAGCATAATGAGAGTCCCTACATGTAAAACGAAGCATTGACAACTTTGTAAGTGTACAGACAGTTTATTAAAAAGATACATAAATATAGGGTTAGGGTTAGGGTATATACAGGCTGGCGCCATCTTGGGAAAACAGTCATGAAGTCGAACGAACGAACGAACGAACGAACGAACGCCGTGAAACCAGTAACCAGTAACATAGGTCAAGCACGGTGTCATTCGACTGGTTAGGGTTAGGGTTACGACGACTAGCGTTATAAGCTAATTAGCGGTTTGCGATCATGGTCACATTTGATTAGCATGAAAACATATCCCAGAGAACGGTCAACTCAGTACCCATGAGTTATTAATCCCTAGGTTCATTTTGCGTCAGGCCTCTAAGTCCATACCTATTGACAGACTGTGGAAGGTGGAGCTAGCTTTAGGCTACATTTACATTGCTACGTTTTAGTTTTTAAGCAGAGTTTTTAGCCTAAAGCGATGTCCGTGTTTTAAGCTCCAGTAAAAGAACAAATCTCCATTTAAACTAACATGCCCAGACCGCATGAACATTCTCGTATACTGGGCATGTGCGTGCCGGGGTAAGCAGGAGGCAGCATGTATCAGAACTATGAGTCTCAGAGAATTAGACGTCATGACCCAATCAGGCGGCGAAACATTGGCGTCAGCGTCGGTGATGCCAAAGGTCTCCGTTTGCGGCCGTTGAGACTGTGACACAACCCCGCAGATTCCAAACCAAAATGGGTCAGAAGTGATTTCAAATGTCTCCGGTTTAGGGGCTCTGAAACAACAGAGCAGTGTGAATGTGAGCCAAAACGTAGCAAAAAAGATTTTCGTTTTTAAACCAAAACGTAGCAATGCAAATGTAGCCTCAGATAGGTCTGATCTGAACTCTGGAGCTCATTCAGCATAACATCAGACTATCCCTGTGCCTGACACTGTGGGCCCCCACTCAGACAAAATCAAGACACCTGTGCCTACCCAACACACCCACTCCCCCAAACTCAACTCCTTCTTCTGCTTCCAAAAAACTGGAGAGAAAACAAACATTTTTTTAGGGATATTTGTTCCCCTTTAATATAGAGAAGCTGGAGAATGACAGGAATGACACACAGCAAAGGGCAGAGGGCTGAATCTGAACCAAGACCACTGTCAAGGACTTAACCTACATGGGGCGCAAGCTCTACCGGTTGAGTTAGAGGTCGCCCCCTTCAGTGCATTTCTTTGTGTGCAGAATTGATGCCTACAACTGCAGTATGTTGGCCTTAACACCCACATCACCACGGGTGTTTTCTGGCTAATTAGATCTCTAGTCAGATTGAAGCTGGGTGGAGCTATGCTTGGAATTGTACACGCACACAGTAAAGAGATCTAATCCAGCAACATAGGTGAAAGCACCAGAGTGGGTGTATTGTGGTTGTGTACAGGCTTTATATGCAATACCACTATAAAATACCAACTTTGAAGTAAACAGCTCCACCTAAATAGTTGCACTAAACACACACATGCATGCACAGTATGTTCTGCAGATGCACACACCACACCGCAGAGAGCACACACCCAACACACACACACTGAATGACTTTACTATAGTGTTGCCTGCCGCAGCAGAACTCTGGGAAAATACAGATTTCATGATGTGCTGCAACACCTCAGGCTGCAGGCGTGCTATGTTCTCTGTTTCCCTGCCTACACACACACACACACACACACACACACACACACAACTAGGTAGCACTGGGCTGCATAGAGGTGGTTGCTAAGCAACAAGCATCTTCTGGCTCTTCCTATACATGGAAAAATGTGCTATTCACGCACCGAAAGCACGACGATTCAGAATCACATGCAACCTTGCACGCACACACACACACACACGCACGCACGCACACACACACACACACACACACACACACACACACACACACACACACACACACACACACACACACACACACACACACACACACACACACACGTGACACACACACACACACACACGTGACACACACACACACACACACACACACACACACACACACACACTATTCACATCGCCGTAATGAGAGCGGTGACAGTGTGAGAGTGTAACATCCTTACTTCCAGACTGTGTGAAACAGCATCTGCTTCTTCCAGAGAGACTCCCATTGAACATGGAGACTTCATGGAGACTCCTCTGCTCAGACATGCAGCTGACACCCGTACACCCAGATCAGCTGAGCTCAATGCGGTCAAATAGCTTCAGTTCATTACCACAGTTCACTCATTAATTACTGTAAGTATAGACTAGCTCGCCCCGCCGCCGACCCATATAGGATGTGAGTAGTAAACACACTAATTGTGTAATTCAAAGCAAAGCAAAAGGGAGCACTAAGCCATTAAAACAGAAGGCAGTGCAGTTATAATCATAGCTGGGAAAACACAACGCAAAGCACTGAGACACCAGGGATAAACAGCGGCATTCATGGTACAAATGAGTGATTCTAATTCGGGTTTCGGTCACGGATTACTTCAGTTAACTGCTGCTAAAAAAAAAAAAAATGATTCTCATAATTGCGCATTGATTTGTGGAGTGTTGAAAACTTGTCCCTCCTGTAGAGTAATGAGATGATCTATAATGGAGTACTGCAGTGCACAGGTCTGTAGATCTCATTTATCAAACACAGTAGTGACTGATAGTATGCTCGGATAGTATTTAAAACGTTATATGCATTATAAATGAAAAATGTCTAGGATACATCCACAGAAGGTTGATGTATTACATCATAGGTCTTCAACGTTTTTGAGGCCAAGGACCCCTAGGCTGAAAGAGAAACAGAGCAGGGACCCCTACTACATATATTGTGTTAAAAAATTGTTGCAAAGTAAACTGGGCCAGATGGATGAAAGTGGATGGATGGATATTTATATATTATTTAAACATCATGTTTTAATTTTAAACATACATGTGGAAGGCACAATGTATCCTTAAGTTGAGTCATCTTTGCTAATAATATGTTGGATTTATGTTAATGTATATTTTCAGACATATTTACGTTTAAAAAAAATGTAATTATCAAATAATAATAATTTGGCGACCTTTAACTCTGAGGACCCCTGAGCAGTTACGGACCCCCTGTTGAAGATCTCTGTATTACATGACCAGTGTTGGGGTAGTTACTCAAAAAAGTAATCGATTACACATTACTAGTTACTTTATAAAAAGTAATGTCTTACTTACTACATTACTCACTGCTGAAAGTAACTAGTTACACTACTAGTTACATTACTTTTGGATTACTCCATAACATCACCTGAGATGCACCATAACTTAGTTGCCAAATAACAATATAAAGTTAAAGGTGCAATATGTAATACTAATGTATACTATGTAATCAAATTAATTAACTAGAGATTAGAACTGGATTAGATTAAAATAGATTAGAATTGATGACCACACTGCCTATATAATATCTCTCTCTCTTGCTACGTAATGGACCCCCAGACCATTTGTGTCATTCAGAGGGCCTCCATGGGACAATTTCATTGATTGACAGCTGCATTATGGGAAAGCAACAGTCAATAACTGCATGCTGTCAGACCGGACGACATCGCGTGACGGATGCATTGCAACACATAAACAAAGCAATGGAACCACACGTGCATGCAATGTCGAATGTGTAAACATCACAAACTCATGCACGAGCAAAGAGTGCATGCAGCCAGTACACACAATAATGTGCATGAACACACACACACACACACACACACACACACACACACACACACACACACACACACACACACACACACACACACACACACACACACACACACACACACACACACACACACACACACACGGGTATTGTTCAGAGAGTGTGCCAGAGGAAGTCAGAGGGGCAGCCAGCTGAATTCATTAACTATAAATACACACGTCATATCCTTGCTAACTCTCCACACACACACACACACACACACACACACACACACACACACACACACACACACACACAATCACAAGCACACAAACACTGTGAGAAGCTCCCTCACACACGTGTGATCCTGACGCATCTGTTTCTGAAGCCTCAGAGAGGGGAGGGAAGATGAGAGTAGGAAAAAAAAAACATTGGATGAAGGGGGTGTGTGTGTGTGTGTGTGAGATAAACTGACTCCCACATGAAGCCCACAGACCAAGCCATGTTACCTATTCTATTACCTGATCAATTACTCCTGTTTTCCTCTCTCGTCTTCTCCTCCATGTCTGCCTTCTTTCCTCTCCGATTTCCCTCCTCTTCCTTTCCTCCCTCCTTACATCCTCTCTCCCTCCCAACCGCTCACCCCTTGGCCTCCTCGCGCCTCCCTCCCCTGCGATTTTTGCTTCCCCTTTTTTGACTGCTGAATCAATCAATCATACAGTGCAAAACAAACTCAGACAGTAAACATACAATATTGTTCAACAAAAAAAAAACTAAAAAAAACTAAAATTTCTTATAAAATTATTAGTGTGCAAAGTGGCATAGTGTTAGTGTGGGTGTATGGGTCATTACTTCTTACTTAAGATGTTTATGGCAGTGGGAATAAACAAGTATCTGGTATATAAAGGAGTAAGTGTTTTTCTTGGCTAAAGGGACTTTATAGCTGATGGTAGTAACTGGAAATAGTTATGCAAGTGGGATCTTTTGTAATGTGATTGGCTTTCCTTTCAACTGCTTGGGTATGAAGTACTGATAATGAAGTTTGGGTTTGGCCAGTTATTTTACTTGCTTGATTCATGATCCAGGAAAGCTTAGATTTATTCCCAGGAGTCTTATGTTCTTGGTATAAACTAACATATTAAAAGATAGGCAAGTTCAAATTGCAAACGAATGAAGGTTTGAATCATTGATCTTTGAATGATTGCTGAAACTAACATTGTAAAAGATTGGTAAGTTCAAATTCCAGGGAGATGCAGATTTCAAATGCAGTTTGAATGGTAAAAATCTCCACTGTGGCGATATCAATGTCTAAATTAAAAAGAAAAACTATCTTGCTCGCACATTTGAGGGAGTGTCTTAAGGAGTATAACATCAGTAGACTATGAGCTGTAGGTGGGTTATTTCAACATTGGACTTCATCAAACAAACATTGCTGGAAACATAAAAACCTTTGACAGGGCTCGTTAATGTGTCATGTTGAGAGGATATTAATCTGGGGAACATAGGACCCTGGGAACAAAGATAGCTATAGCAGAACTCCCCTACGAAATATTTATTTTCCTTGGATGGCGCAGGGATGGCTAACCTTACCGGCAATTTGCGGAACGGCTCCGTGCTCCGCCGTCCCTCAATACCCACCAGGTCCGGATTTGTTGCGGCACGGCTGCGGCCATGACTGACAGCTGTAGTCACGAGGACCCACAATATCTCGCGAATTCACGTAGAATAGAACCACAAAACCAACAACAGTTTGTTTCCATCCAGAGGAGTAGAGGGGAAACAACTCTGTGCTGTGTTTTCAAGGTGTAGTGAAGGGAAATATGATCCGCCGTGAGCATCGTGGATTTTACTTTGAAAATTAACCGGATTTTTATTTTGTTTCTGTGCTCGACTTCCTGTCACTATCTGCCGTGTGCTGAATTGCTGTGGAGCGTCCGTCAAAAATAGAAGCTCTGCGTATCTGCTCCGAAAGACTGCGGACCGCTGGAGCTGGGATGGAGTAGGGGCGCAGACTTTCCGCAGTGGGTGGAAATACACATATTGACTTTAATGGAAACCTAATGACTCCGTCGACGTTCCGGAGCCGTTCCGCATCCAGTGAAAATTGCCTGGTTACTCTGCCTCTGATTGGCTTACCCAGGTATTCTTAGCCTAACCTTAAAGAACCCCCCCCCCCCCCCCCCCGTCTTTTAGTGTGTTGTATAGTTTTTTTGTGTATGTAATAGATGTATAAAGTATAAAAAACACATTTCACTCTAAATGGATCTTTCTCTCCCACAGACAGCACTTTTTCACAACTGCCTGAAAATGGCTCATCCACATTCCTGTTTGAACTTCCTCAACTAGTGATGTCACTGATTGAGAAAGCCAGCCCAGTTTTTCATATGTGCTGCCCACAGGTGCTGCCTGAGCAAACACAGCACACCCAGTGGCTTGTTTGAATTTGGTTGACCAATCACAACAGAGTGGGCCAGCTGACCAATCAGAGCAGACTGGGCTTTTCAGGAAGGCGGGCCAAGAGTTTCTGCAGCAGTGGGCAGTATGAGAAACATATTGTTTTTTGAATGTCAAAGCATGCAAACCTATTTTAGTATACCCTAAGAGTGCAAATATATCGCTGAAAGGAGTATAATAGGGGGCTCTTTAACCAATGTCACTCCTCATGCCTAAACCTAACCAACCTAACCAACAAAGGCCACAAGTAGCCAATCAGAGGCCGAGTAAGGCTGGTCATGACGTCGCCATCCGCGGAAAGAAAATTAGACTCCCCGACTACGTTCACACTGAGCTACAGTAGGTTTGAACGTACACGGAGCTGGTGCAACAGCTTGCAGGTTCAGTTTGAATGAGACATGTCTGTGCATGTGTGCACTAGTGTGTTTCTGTTTGTGTGCACAACAGTTGGCAAAGTGCACAGGACAGGATGACAAGTGGTGATTAGTTCCGAACTCTCGATCCATATTTGCTCAGCTGCGCACACACACACACACACACACACACACAGACAGACAGATACACACACACACACACACACACACACACACACACACACACACACACACACACAGGTAAACAGGAAGTGGGTGATTGAATTAGTAAGGAGACACTTTCCAAACAGATGCTAGGCCATCTGACAGAAAAAGACTTATAGAAAGATTAATAAAGAGGAAAGTACAAACAAAAGGTGGGACGGGAAGCACTGATGCAGAAAGTGATTATGAGTTCAAAGCAGGCAGCCTTTACTGCAATACACTGCATTACTGCTGTGTCGTTTAACGATGTTACGAATTTGCACCGGTTTGCGGCTATGCAGGCTGACAACCTGGACGTTTTCATCAGTATCTATTAGTGTTTTTGCTATTCATCTCTTACAGTTGTTCAGGAATCTTATTCCTTATCTAAATTTTATTTTTCTAAACCATTTAGCAACATTTTTTTTGTTCATTTCTTACACTGCACTGTGACTTTTATTCTTGTATTTCATACCCGTCTTATTCTATTTGAGCTGTTTTAATATTCTCTTTAATGGATGCCTGTAATTGTTTTTAACTGCTCTTTCATTTTTTTTCTGTAAAGCGCTTTGAATTGCCTTGTTGCTGAAATGTGCTATACAAATAAAGTTGCCTCGGCCCCGCCTTGCCTATATGCAAATAAGCCTAACTGTAAACTGAAAGTGAAATGGAGACAGAGTGGCAGTGCTTTTAATCTATAGTTGCTAATTGGCTGTTGGCTAAACCCCTCCCCTGATCTAATCATAGTTTAGCAGCTGTAACTTGGCACGGCAGGTCTGTTAGGTAGGGCTGCACGATATAAAGGAAAATATGCGATTACGTTGTTGAATATCACGATATGACTTGCGATAAATTAACAGATAGTAAAGGGTACACAGTTCTGCATTTCTGCTGCTTCCAGTATTATGCTAAAATACAACTAACTGCTTGTTGAATTTAAAACAAATGAAAGGAAGCCATTTCCAACATTCTGAACAAATTGAACGTTGACTTGGACATAAAAGGCACCACTAAAAAAAGAATGAAAGTTACATGTTAAAGTGCAGTTTTCTACTGATATTTTCTTGCAACCGGCACAAAAGTTCACAAAAAGTGAAGAGTGTTTTTTGCGATATGTCGCAGCCTTTCGTGATGTGTTTATTGCGCCAGTTGATACTGTGATGACGATAAAAAAAATGATATATTTTGCAGCCCTACTGTAAGAGATGTGCACTCTTTAAGGAAGTGGAGTAATTGGCATTTGTGTTTCTTCCAAGGAGCATTTTATTAACAAACTGCCTTAGTTTGTGGGGTTATGTGGGGGTTCCACACTGTGTAGTATCCCCGAAGCCTGCCCTGGGTGCTATCAGAGTTTAGAGTAGCAGCTCTGTGCTGCTCTGTATTGTATTCTGGGACGTTTACACTCCTGCACTACCAGCCAACCTTTACTGAAGTGATATTCCGTTGCCAAACACATCGGTTAATCTCCACCCCAGAAGCCTTTCATCTTGTAAAATTAAAAGTGAAAACATACCGTTTGAAAATATGAACGAGTATGTAAGCTAAGCGGCTAAACAGGATTATGTCAGAACAGTACAGTATGATCTTACATTTTTCCATTTTTTTTATGCCAGGAATAACTAGCTCTACACTGCAATACAATGTTATTTTAATGTTATTTTTATTTAAAGTAAGATGTTTTCCAGATGGATCATCAAGTAAAGATGATGGTGACTTTTTGCATTAGCTTCAGTCCTTTAGAGTGAAATTATGTATGTAGCAATCAAATGCATATTCAAGATCCTTTTAAAGTGAGATAATTGTTTAAAGAAGCTAGCGTTGCCTTAAGATTACTAGCTATAACCATGGATATATAAAGATCAGTGCTTCCGCACTAGAGCTCCACTAGACTCGCATTGCCAGGCCTTCCTCCACAGCACTGCAAAGGAGGGTCTGGCTAGTCCACACAGCATTCTGAGATCTGTGAAAAAGTGCTCTGGTTTATTGGCATTTCTTTAAACCAATCACAATCGTCGGCGCTAAGCCCTGGACACAATAACGGCACCACTGCAAAATCGCCTCGGTAGGGAACTTGTGTTGGTGGAACGTGTACATTCGAAGGTTGTTCTAGTCATGCAACAGAAAATTCTGATTCAGATAGTCTAGCTAGCTGTCTGGATTTACCCTGCAGAGATCTGAGGAGCAGTTAACCATAGTCCTCAGAAATCAGCCAGAGCGTGTGGGGTCTTAAAAAAAATGTGTCTTTCAGCACATAAATCTACGGGGAAATGTTTCGCCCCATGGCATCACGTGACGGACCCGGAAGTTGTTATTCCACCGTTTTAGCCGCTATGTCAAATTCCCTTTAAAGCCCGGCTCACTTCATGAGAGCATGGCTACAACTGATAAAAATCTGCGACCAACAGTCATTTCAGCCACAAAATCGACGGTCACTGCTTAGAAATGAGAAGCTGCTTTTGTCCAACTCTGTCTGAGACCCATTATTTCAAAAACTATAAACCTTTTTTTTTATAATTTTTTGGGCATATTTAGGCCTTTATTTTCACTGGACAGATGAAGACATGAAAGGGGAGAGAGAGAAGGAGAATGACATGCAGCAAAGGGCCACAGGTCAGAGCCGAACCCACGGCCGCTGCGTCGAGGAGTAAACCTCTATATATAGTATGTGCGCCTGCTCTACCAACTGAGCTAACCCAGCCACACTATAAACAATTTTTGATGGTAAATTTGCCACCGTTATCATTATAAGCTGCATGGTTACCGCATGAGAACAAAGTGTGAAACGTATCTAAGGCGTGGGGCTAAGCCAACAGTCCAGTCCAGTGTTATCTCTGTTTACTTCATGCTCACTTGTAACCTTTTCAGTGTCTTGTGATTGCAAGTTTGTGTCCCAATTTCAATGTCTTTAATTAAGACATTTGTTTTTTTTTCTGTTTTTTTTCATCACTATGTTAAATTATAGGAGGATTTAGCCGGAGGAGCATGTGGTCGTAGTAGTAGTAGTGCACTGTGCACAGATTTTACCAGGACGGGGGATTTGTTGCCATTATAACCTGCTATTTATACACACGGTGAAACTCTAACCCCTGCTTTGACCACACACTCACACACACACACACACACTCAGCTAACCATGGGAGGCTGTCTCCATGGATACAAGAGTGCTCCTTGATTAAACTCACACTGAAACAACTCTTATTATCTTATAGGGCTGCATGACATGAGGAAAACCTGCGATATTGCGATAACGTTGTTGATTATAGACATAATGCTATCACTTCATATTATAATCAATATTACTCAGGTCTGCATCTCTGCTGCTCTCAGTGTTCTACAAAAAAATACAAACAAATTGTTAAATTTAAAACGAATGAATTTTTTTTCCAACATTTCCATCATTCTTTTATTGAAAAATTGTGTCTTTCGCGATATGTTGCGGCCTTTCACTATGTGTTTACTGCGCCAGTCGATATCGCGATGACAATAAAAAGACAATGTATTTTGCAGCCCTCTTATCTAACCGACACTGTTGTCCAAAAAGCCGGCCCCATTGAAAGTTGACCACCTGCAATCAGAATGGGGGGGGGGCGCCTCGGGTCTCTATCTCGGAGACGCAGAATGAAGCATTGCAATGCAGATAAGCAGAGCTGAACACACAGCGTGGAGCGGAGAGGTCACACATCTGGTTGACCTCCACGTGCAGTAGCAGAGTGGCAATCGGGAGAGTCAGGACTTTTCCCGGTGGGCCGGTAGTGTTTCGAGGCCGCGAGGGCCGGTCTGATAATAGTTATACATTGCAAGTTCTTAGCAACAACGTCCAGCTGCCTGCTGGTCAAACTGTGCAGCCTCTGCTCAACCCGTACAGCGGGCCACAGCAGCCTCTTATTTCAACACTAACGAAGTGCAGGTCACAACCATGTCTAGGATTTTCAGAAATATAGGGGGATCAGTGAGCGGCCCCTCCCCAAATGGCATAGCCCTGGTCGGCCTATGACGTAAAGCCAACGAACACCTCTTTCTTTCGGTAACGTTAACAGACAGTGTGTGAGTCTAATGATGGAAAGCCAAAAAAGAAAAGGGAAAGAAGGTCAGACTCAAAAGGAAAAAAATTATGGAGGAGGAGGCAGCGAAATGCTCCAAAATAACGGACATGTTCCGGGCATCAACGAGTAAAGATACTACAGGTGAAATAAGTAGCTGTGTGTAGCCTACTGTCTTGAGCAACCAAAGCTAGAAGTACACACTGGGTTATGACAACATTCCACCTAATCAGTTTAAAACTCGGACCCTCCACTCGCCTTGTCTGGAACCTGTAAGGTAGGTCAGTGGCTTTCCTTTTCTCAATTTGGCCAACTGTGGCATAAGTCAGCTTGGCAGTCAGTTCCAGTCACTTTCTAACTCCATATGTAATTAATAATAGCCAATTATGTGTTAAGACCTAATGTGGATAATAACAAATCCTGCTGCTGGAAAACAGCAGTGACGTGGTGTAAACAACTGCGTAACCGTCACTGTTACAGGAATAATCAGTGTGATTATTGTCTCTGTGTCGATTAAGTCTCTGTGTCACCCACAGGAGACTCACACAGACAAGGAAATGAGATCCATGTTTCCTTAATCATAACTTCTATTAGTAGAGCTTGGCAACAAGCACATCTAAAGCGCTTTAGGCTCCATCTGTTCGTGACTGCTTCATCATTTTATCTTACTTATATTCCAACAAGAGTGGTATGAAATGCTTCAGCAGAACAGGGTACAGTGCAAATGTTTTAAATGACTGACTCTGTCTCTTTAAGCAGCTGCCACCAAAACTAAATAAAGTGTTTGATGTATTGATTATCATTGCCCGTAAGACCTTGGAGTGGAAGTGTTGCAACTGCCACAGTCGGAGAGGTACACTGGCGCTCCATAGTTACCTAGCAACAGCTTTCTCACCCGCTATCAAGGTTATCTGCCTGATGGCTAACATGTCTTGTCAGAACCATGCACCCACAGACACACACACACCCACACACACATATATGTGCACACACACACACACACACACACACACACACACACACACACACACACACACACACACACACACACACACACACACACACACACACACACACACACACACACACACACACCCAGAACATGTTTGAATGCTATACACATTCCTGAAAACAAGAAAGCATCTGTTCTGTGTTGCTTCTTGTTCATTTTTATTTATTTATTTTCATTTCTTGTGTGACCAAACATGTGCTATCAAATTGAATGGCAATTTTCCATTCAAATGTTACAGTAAATTGCCTTTAAGCTGTCATCAGACAATTTAGACTAAAGAAGGTTCACAGATGTGTTGACAATATAAAGGTTTTAACGCTTTTGGGAGCATCAACGGGCTCAATACATTTAATGGCTTTCTAGCCACAACGTTATTTATATTACCATGTTAGCGAGTTCTAAAGACATTAGGAATCATCATCTTGGGACCATTAACATCCAAAGCAAATTTCATAGACATTTGAGGCGTAGTTGCTAAAATACGTGGTGCTGCCTCGACTTCGTATGCGGAAATGTTTGGATCACATGGGTCATAAACATACTAGCCACCACTGGAATCTAATTCTGCAAATAGTACAATACTGATAATACTAGTGTAGCCTAATCTTTATGTGCAACTGTGCAGAAATACCGGGTTTAAACGGAATGAATAGATTTCAAATGAATGAATTCAAATTAGAATGTCAACGTTAAGAATGCAGCTTCAGAGCTTCGAACTATTACAGC
This sequence comes from Zingel zingel, assembly GCA_023566125.1. NCBI lineage: Eukaryota > Metazoa > Chordata > Actinopteri > Perciformes > Percidae > Zingel > Zingel zingel. The sequence continues at coordinate 26,271,134 of CM042325.1, forward strand.
CCTCCGTTGTTACTCAGGCAGAACTGGTTAGTATGAAGAAGACCAAAAGGGTACATCACTGATAGACTGATGACAATGTTGATGGTAATGCAATATATATGATTTGGTGAGCACTTTCAATCAAAGTGTCTGAATGCACGCAATTGTAGAACCGGCTGGAGTGGAAGCCTAAACCCTGGCTGCGTTAAAGTCCTTGTTTGAACTTTCAATCCAACAAGTCCCCCAAACCATACGACGATCTGAGTTGTTTGTTCCCTACCCTCTAATACTACCCACAGGAGCGTATTACCAAATAGCGGCAGGTGGCGGAAATTTAACCCCATATCTGAAACAGAGAAACGACGGCCGCATTTTGAAAGTAAAGGTCGCGAATTTAAACATGTCTTTAACGTTGTGAAATGGTTGCAGTTTGGTAATGTTTAGGCACAAAAACTACTTGGTTATGTTTAGAAAAAGATTGTGGTGTGGGTTCAAATCACACGTTACTTCACTTCCTAAAGGTTACGCACGTGACACTGAACAAAGTTCATCAAGTTGACAAACACTCGTCGTTTTCTTATATTTTCAAAATCGGCCTTGAACCTGGCTCTTCCGCGTGAAAGTCCTGTGTTTGTTTGTCGGGTGAGGACTAGTCTAAATTGACGACGTTTCATTTCCGGGATTGTTCAGGTGCCACCGGAAATTCCGCCGGTTGTCTCTCATTTTCAGCCGGATGTCCGTCACCTTCCTCTTTCTTTGTGTTGGCATTCTAAACTCTCAGCAGGGTAAATCCAGACAGCTAGCTAGACAGATCTGTCCAATCTGAGTTTTCTGTTCCACGACTAAAACAACTTTTGAATGTACGCATGTTCCACCAAAACAAGTTCCTTCCCGAGGCTATTTTGCAGAGTCACCGCTGCGCCGTCCGGCGCTTAGCACCGTCCAAGACAATTGTGATTGGTTAAAAGAAATGCCAATAACCCTGAGCATGTTTTACTCCCATCCTGGAATGCTGTGCCAGACCCTCCTCCCCAGTGCTGTGGAGGATGGTCTGGCAATGACAGACTAGGGGAGGACAGTTTCTTTAATCTAGGACCAAAACATGCATTTGCTGCTGGATTTTTTTGGCCCTTCCCCTCCATTTTAGTCTGATTGTCATTTCACATCTGAGCTTGTTTGCCTGGAGAAATGCAAAACACAACAAAGTCCAAGTGCAGACACAGACGCCACTTCCATTCTCTGTATCCCTAACGCGCTGAGACACGCAGACGGCATGACGACACCCACGCAGACAGCCGCGCAAAGAGAGACTTATAGAGGACCACAACACACCCGGGGGACAGTACCATGGCTCAGTGATCAATAGAGACCATGTGTCTGCTGTATAAAGATCTTTCTCTGCCTTCTCTCGCTCTCTCGCTCTGTTTTCAATGCTTTCCTGAACTCTGCTTCCTTTTACATTGCTCTTTCCCTGACCCTCCACCGTTCTCCAGTTTTGGTTATTAAATTCGCCTCATTATCATTCCAACACAATTTGTTACCTCTTCAGCTCTTTGTTGAATGATTTTTCTGTCTCTCTCTTCTGACCCGTTTTTCTCTGATCTTCATTTAGGAGAATCTAATCATCCCTGGCCGCTCTTTTGCCTTCCGATGTGAACCTGCACAAATACTTCTTCACATCCAATAAAACATAAAAACAGGCCACTTACAGTACCAATCTTGCATGTACTCTACGATTAACCTCAGTTCAACACCCGATCTATCTTAGGAAAATAGGATTCACAAACACAGTGTGTTGGATGATGCTTGAAATGAGAACCAAATGTATGCCATTTTCAATTTTTGCAGATTAGCTACGGTAATAAGGCATGGTGTCTCTAACCCAAAATCCTTGCACTGTGTGAGATAGTCCAACAATTGACAGTAAATCTAGGCCAGTATGTACTAAACCGCCCAGAATAGGATTGCTGATCCTGCAATACTCAGTAATTCATTCATAAGGATGAGAAAGGAAGACTTTCTGCGAAGTCAGCACTCCTGTTCTCTGGTAACGGTTACATTATGGGCATTATGGACCCTGGTTTATCTATCTATAAATCGGGATATCTCTCTGCGTGTGTCCCCACACATGCGCGGTACAGCAGCAGGGGCGGGGAGTTGCTGAATCCCTACAAGGCTCATTGACTGTGATTCACCGGCTGTAGCTGTCTTGCCAAAAACTGACCATCCGTCAAAAACTCATTGCTGTCTACCCTCCATGCAAATGATGAAATAGGGGACACCCTGAATCTCTAGATGAGTCGCAGCCGAGCAGCGACTGATTGAGCCACGCTGCAACGTTCTCTGTCAGGTAAATGTATGTTTTCCTCTGAAGTACAAGTACACAGTAAGTCAGTAGGCCTACAGTTGGATTAATAAGTGCTTTGGGGGCCTTCTGTAAGTTATTTCGGAGTACAATGGTTCTGGAGAAAGCTGCAAGCAGCAATACAGGAGGCCAAGCAATCAGCCAATTCCAAACAGGCATGTTCGGAACGGGCACTGCACTAGTATCTTAAAGTCCAGTATGACAGTACAGACAGAGACATGTTTGTTCCAAATGTGCATTTGCAATGGCAGAGGCCTTTGAGACAGCTGTGCAACACAACAACTGTCATCAGTAGTTGGATAATGGAGTTTAATGTCTGACCTATAGCAAGACTAAATCTGCTTCTTGGGTAAAAGCCATTACAGGCAGAATCATGAGAGGCATTTGGAGGTAATTGACAACAGAAACACTGTCTTTCAAAGGCTGAGTATTAGTAAATGGGATAAATACAAGGCAAACAGAAAATAGTACTTGTTAGCAAATTTTTGTTTTATCTAACTGTTGGTGTCGTTGAGAAACGGGATTAAACTGATTCTACAGCCATGCTGTGAGGCTGGACTTAGGCACAGCAGATGATGTCGATAAAAGAAAAGTTAAGGGGTTAACCAAAGTTATTATAATCCATCCTGAGGGAGACATGAATGTCCGTACCTAAGTTTATAGGAATCCATCCAGTAATTGGTTACAGATATTTTAGTCTGGTCTAACCCAAAGTGGTCAACATTGCCGTCACTAGAGCAGAATATGAAATAATAACAATGTAAACGCTACTGGAGAAACTCGCCGAGGAAGTTCTATAAGACACGAAGAAGTGTTGTGTGACAGGTCAAATGCAAAGCAAGATGTCTTAACATCTGTCGGCTGTTATTATCTAGTATTATCAGGTGTAAATTACTCCTGGCCTAATCTATATCCTTGACGTTACACTTCTGGGTGGCTCCAGTGCCGCAGGAAATTCCGCCAGATGCATGTATTTTCCTTCCGCTTTCTTTCAGTTGGAATTTTAAATTTGGTGGATTAATGAGGACTATTTTTGACTGCTCCTCAGATCTCTGCAGGGTAAACTGAGACAGCTAGCTAGATCTGTCCAATCTGAGTTTTCTCTCGCACGACTATTTTGCAGCGGCTTTGTGCGGAGCTTAGCACCGCCCATGACGATTCTGATTGGTTTAAAGAAATGCCATTAAACCAGAGCACGTTTTCCTTTGCCAAACGTGGGTTTGGCAAAGCGAGACTACTCCTGGACCAATACTTTGGTATCTCTAATTCCATGGCTGTGTTTGAATGCAAAGTGGGACAGCGCTGGAGGAAGCAACATATGACGATTTCCTCTTTTCTCTTTCCTGTCTGTGCTGATTTACATCACCCCGAGTCTAATACTGTCTACCACAGACATGTTCTTAAAAGATGAACATGGGGTCAACTGCTGCCTTTCGGTTCTTCCTGCAAAGAGCAGAGTGCATAACACTTGAAGCTATACCCGGACACACACACACACACACACACACACACACACACACACACTGTGTAATCTGCTAGGTATCTTTTGAGGGACCGAAGAATAAAAAGGAAATCTCGTGAAAGTTCTGATGTTCGCAAGTTCTTGTATGACCTCATTTAGGACTAGGGTTCTTTTTTTCTCAATACCGGTACTAAAGCGATACTTTTGAAAACGGTGCCGGTGCCTAAACGGTGCCTGAACCGATACTTAAAAAAGAAGAGCACAAAACAGTCAGAGAGTTGGTGACAATAGAGAATGGCTTGTTCATTGATAAGGCCATATGGTCAAACTTATTTCACCAGTCAATTGCTGTTAAACAACAAAAAGAAGAACCACTAGATGCAAGAAGGGTACTTCTACTACTAGGGTACTACTACAAAAAAGCTAGTTTCTCAGGTTACACTTTAAATCACCATGAGCTTACAAGGTGCAATTGAAGGCACATTAAGTCTCGTCAGTGTTGTTTCTTCTACAACTCTAACTCCAGCAGGGTCTCGAAAAGTGCAGCTAGGCTACAGTGTGTCTTTAGCTGCAGACTGTTGTACATCTGGGTGTTGGAATCCTTTTGAGTGAAATACAGCCACACGTTAGACCGTTTAGCTGTTTAGCATTTTAACTGTGTTTAAGCTAGCTACTGGCTACTAGCTAACAGTAGGCTAACACAACCTGGTGCCAAGTGTAGTGTAAACTAGCGTCACATGCAGTGCTTCTGTTGCCTGTATGTTTTCTGAGCACCAGAGAGCAGCGCAGGCATTTAAATGTCACAGAAATCTGCGTTGTCATTCAGTCCTGTAAATACCGGTCGTTTTGGGTCACCAGGTTTCGGTACCCAACCCTATTTAGGACTCAGTTCTCTACAGCTTCGAAGAAAAAAGGTTTTAGTCATTAGTGATTGTATTAATTATTAGGACACATTGATGTGCTAAGTTAAGCGTCCCTTGACAACATAGAAGAGCGTAGTCCTAGGTACCGGGCTGAGCACCAGACAGCCCTGAACCAATTTATCCCGATGTCCACGTTTTGTAAATGACAAAAAGCTACGTCACGTGGAACCCTTACGGCCACACAGATGCAGAACTCATTTGGACTTTAGTATTTTGGTTATAGGATGGCCTATATTCATATTGATTGATATGCACAGTAAATATGGCCAAACACACACACAAATACACATACTAGTAAATTAAATCTAGTGATGTTGATTGTGCAGCTATCGACTTGAGAGGATCTGAACACAGTAAAAGTATAGCCCTACAAGCCCATGGAAACGTCACAGACACAGAAGACGAGACAACAAGACAGGAAGTGATTTAGAGAGGATAGATTAACAAATGACGTCATGTTTTCTGGGTTTGATGCCAAAACACAGCTAGAAACCACAGAAAGACATGGTCATATTCATGCTGTCTGATTTAGTTTCATTTATTGATTATTCCATAAATCACATTGTGTGTGTGTGTGTGTGTGTGTGTTATGAAGTGTATTCTCTTGTAGACTTAACTTTATTTTGCCAGGCTTCCCTGTGAATTGTGCTGCTTAGTGTGTGTGTGTGTGTGTGTGTGTGTGTGTGTGTGTGTGTGTGTGTGTGTGTGTGTGTGGGTTTTGTTGAGTGTGATGATTGACTTAGTGGCCCCTCTTTGGTGCAGACCTCAGGGCAGCACTGTGAGGACTATACTGAACAGACAATGACCACCGTACACACACACACACACAGAAATTAGGCTAACCCACCAACAGAGTGCAATTTTCACTCTGTTAACCCAAAAGCCATCAAATAACTGTCATTTACAGGAAAATTTACACTCTGATTACACACACACACACACACACACACACACACACACACACGCACACACACACACACACACACACACACACACACACACACACACAGAATAGCCTGTAGTTACAGTACATGCACAAACACCCACACAAATGCACACATAAGGGTTGCCCATAACATGATGCCTTTGACAAACATGCAAACAAAACAGGCAGCCACCCACACACACACACACACACACACACACACACACACACACACACACACACACACACACAGAGAGAATGGAAGTCTTCCACATAGTCAACACCTGGAGGACATTTACACTAAGTCACAGGACATCATTATGTGCTCCCCTCTCTGGCTTCCTTCATCACAGGAGCCATGTTTGTCTTTGAGCAAAAAGGGAGGGAGGCGGGAGAAGAGGAGGAAGAAGAGAGGGTCTACAGAGTGGTAAAGTATAGGTTCCACTGTAAGAAGGAAGAGAAGATGGAAAAAGGAGGATAACAAGACTTACTAACTAAACAACAAACTAAGTTGAGCGTCATTGCCCTTTTTAAAAAAAACTGTTACAAACGGCACAGAGAGAACTTGGTTGAGGTTCCAGAAAGATCATAGTCATAGCTTAAATGATGAGAGAGAATGCAAACAGCTGTCTCCCAATAAGGAGTGACGATTAATGAATAGTCGGATAATCACCATAAATAATTGAATCACTAAACTCATCAATGTAAGAGCTTATTGTCTTAAATAAAACTACTAACACTGGAAAAGACTGATGTAACTTATTTATGTCCGAAGCAGATGTGAGGGTGAGGATCGAAAGGCCAGGACAGCTTTTCTCCAACTGAAAAATATATGGAGATCAAGGGACATGTCCATCAAAACAAAGATCAGGGTCTTCAACACCAATGTGAAGTCAGTCCTTCTCTACGGCGCCGAGACTTGGAGGAAAACCGTCACCACCACCAAAAAGATCCAGACATTTATCAAAACATGTCTGCGATGCATCCTCCAGATCCGTTGGCCTGATCCCATCAGCAACCAGGAACTCTGGCAAAGCACAAACCAACTGCCAGCAGACGAAGAGATCATCCAACGACGCTGGAGATGGTTAGGGCATTCTCTCCGCAGACCGGCTTGCAATATCACCAGACAGTCCCTTTTATGGAATCCCCAAGGGAAAAGGAAGAGAGGTCGACCCAGAAACAGCTAGTGGCAAGACCTGGACGCCAATGAAGGATGAAATAACACATATTCACTTTCTTGCTAAGAGCTAGATGTAAAGATCACCGCTATCATATCTGTGCGATAAATATGGAGCTATAGTCAGCAGCTGGTTAGCTTAGCTTAGCATAAAGACTAGCAACGGAGAGAAAAAGCTTGCCTCCCGTAAAAAAATACAACTTGTCCTTTTTACACTTCGGTTTTCGCATGGATTAAGCAAACGAGATATAACATGTTAATTAGTGAGCTAAAGAGGAGCTGGTTGAGCCCAGCTAGCTTTTTTCTCTCGGTTTCCTGCTAAGCTAACAAGCTGCAGCTTCACATTTACTGTACAGATACAAGAGTAGTATAAACTCTCAGCAAGAAAGCTATATTTCCCAAAATGTCAAACTATCTCTTTAAGTGAAGGCATTGTTTTGTTACTATAATTTAAAGGTGTAATATATAATACTGACAGCTAGTGTTTAAAATAGTTACTGCCGTACAAATTCAAAATACAGCTAGCAGTTAAGCGGCGTTAGCCAAGACCTGTTGGGATCACTTTACTAGCTGTGTCTCAATTGTATTTGAGAGTAACCAACTTGTGTACTCTAGCTATATAATTCAATGTGAGTACACAAATGTTGAAATTACATAAAATGCCCATCCCTTGTAGCCATGATAAATTACCCTGAAGCTAATGCTTACCTGGTCATGACGAAATTAGCCAACTCAGCGTCCTTTTGGGCTCTCAGCTGTCTCCATCTTTTAAATACATCTCCAATATTTACCCAGGGTTTGTTACGTCTCTGGTCAAGCAACTGTTAGAAACATGCCTTTTTTTTTAGGTCGGGTAGAAGCTATCTCCGTTGATCCCGTTAGTTTGTTTGCTGCTTCCATGGCTTTACTAACCGTTACAGCTGTAGCGTGCTGGGTTTACGTTTTCACAGGTATATCTGGCAACGGACTGGCTGTCTGTACAGTTGATACTAACACACAGGCCAAAACACAAACAGAAATTCCGTCACAGAACGGAAATTTCAAAAGGAGAAAATACTGGCATTAGCATTGTTGTCAGAAAAAATAGTATTTTCAACTTAGCATGTTTCCTTAATATCTGATGACACATTGGGGTCATTTTTGGATTTATTACAGTAAATATATTACATATTGGACCTTTAAATGTTTGTTAAATGTATTACTCCAATCTTAAATGTACTAGGATTTTGCAGTGATTATGGACCACATCAGTAGTTTAGAAATGCTGTAGAAAAACATGAACTTTGACATGACACAAACACTGTGTTTTGTAATTTTTCAACGATTAACCAACTATTTATTGTTCACACATGTCCAATTATCAATAACAGAAATTGCTGAATTGCAGGAATTTAGCTCCCTATCTCACAACCAACAATCCCACCCCATATGTTTATCTTCTGACTGATAACATTATTCGCACGGCCACAAGAGGTCCTTATCTGGTAAATGTAAACATAGTTCCTTTTAGACATGTGGACAAGCCACAAATGCTATCGTCGCTACAGTGAGGACAGTCTAATGAAAGAGGAACTGGAAAATCTTAGTGTAGGAGTGGGAGAAGACAGATAAGATATAAAAAAAAATAAGAAGGAAACAAATAAAAAAAGAAATGTCAACACCACAGAAAATAAATCTGTGAAATAAAGAGAGAGAGGCCAAAAGCATGAGGAGATGGAAAAACTACGCTGCAGGCTGTTATGAGTGGAGTGAAAATGAGGAGAGGAACGAGCGACTGAGGCGACAAATTCATCACTAGTGTTGTAGTGATCATGGGCAGGAATAAGCCAGCGCTCAGAGCTGCAGGGTTTAACACAACAGCAGCACAGCCAACCACCTCATCCTGCTGCTTTACACTCCCCCCCACCCCCCACCCCCCCACCCTCTCATCTTTCATCATTTCTCTCCGCTCTGTCATTCATCACTTATCAATATCTCTTCCATCTGACTCTCTCTCCTTCTCTTTCTCTCTTTTGCTCCCTGTCCCTCTATTACAACCCAACGGCGTGGGCTCAGGCTATTACGGAATATTGTGATTGCTCGCTGCATTTAGACTGTGAGAGGAGGAGAGGGGGAGGTGAAATAGAGATGCAGGGAGAAAGAAAGACAACGATGGAGCGAGATAAAGAAAAAAAAACTTGTACAACCTTTCTAGTTAGCCTTGGGGCGTTAATAAAGCAGAAGGTGTGTGTGTGTGTGTGTGTGTGTGAGAGAGATCCGTCTGGCCTTGCAATGCTGCAGTAAAACTGCCCCTATGCAATAAAAGGCCAAGGGCTGGGTGGAGAGGAGAGGAGAGGAGAGAAGAGGAGAGGTTTTCAAAGTCCCTTTTTGGACCATTGTCAGAGAAGAATAACAATCCCAGAAATCAAAAACAAAATCAAGAAAAATTAAAATCTAAATAAAATAGAAAAAAACGCAACAAACCCTGTCAAACAAATAAAAATGTGCTTCCTTAATCAAAAATTAACCACCAACTCTTCATCCCCACCCCCCCGACACACACACACACACACACACACACACACACACACACACACACACACACACACACACACACACACACACACAGCCCACAAGCGACTGTAGTCCAGCAAATTGTCCATCATCCGGTAGTCTATATCCACGACATTCCACTTCCGGGATTGCTCTCATTCTGCCGGAAATTCCGCCGGATGTCACTCTTTTCGAATGTCCGTTTTCAGATGTCCCTTTACCTTCCCCTTTCTTTGTGTAGTAATTTTAAACTCCGGTCGAGGACTATCGTTAACTGCTCCTCAGATCTCTGCAGGGTAAATCCAGATAGCTAGCTAGAGTTTTCTGTTGCACGACTAAAACAACTTTTGAACGAACACACGTTCCACCAAAACAAGTTCCTTCCCGAGGCTATATTGCAGCGGCACCGGGGCTCCACTCGGCGCTTGGCACCGCCCAAGACGATTGTGATTGCTTTAGAGAAATGCCAATAAACCAGAGCACGTTTTTCTCCCATCCCAGAATGTTGTGTGGACTTGCCAGACCCTCCTCCGCAGCGCTGTGGAGACCAGTCCTTACAGAATTTTTACTCTATTTTGGACCAAAAATAAAAGAGGAGAGGAGAGGAGAAGAGAGGAGAAGAGAAGAGAAGAGAGGAGAGGAGAGGAGAGGAGAACTGTTGTGTCCCAGTTTTACTTTAACCTCTATCCATCTATCTTTCCCTCTTCTCCCTGATGACACCACACACATTATGTGAAGCTCCAGAAGGCCTTTGGATGCCTGGGACTGTCAGTGAGCTGTTCCCCAGCGGCACTCCGCCTCCCTGGGCATGACTCATAATGAACCCCCCCCCCTACACATCACCTCTACTCCTCCTTCTCCCCGCTCTTCTACCAAGGGTCCTCCACTCACCCGCTATTCTCCACTTCAACTCTCTCCTGCTCCCATCACACCCTCCTCTCCTCTTTCTAATCCTCTCTTCTTTCTTCCGGCCCTCTCTCCTCCTTCTGCTCCTGCACTCCCTTTTCTTCGCCTTCTTTTCCTCTCTCGTACTCTTGCTCTCTGTCATCCTCTTATTCCATCCCGGCTGGCCTGTAAACTCCCATTTCCTTTTCTCTCTCAGTTGCTTTTTCGGCTTCCCTCTCTCTGTCATCCTCTTACTCCCCTTCCGAGCAGTGCTGTGTTATCTCCAGCTTTCAGGCTGAAAATTGGCTCTGGAAAAGAGCCCCCCACCTCCCCACCAAACACACCCACAACAAGTCAGACACAATAAACCAGTAATGCAAACATGACGTAGAACTGAAGCTTTTTCACAAAAACGCAAACACGTGTGCAATTGATCATTTGCACAGGCCCTCTTAGCTAGTGTTGCTAATGTTATACTTTCCGCTTTCGCAGGGTAGATAACGTTTTAGCCACTTGAATTTCTTAGAAATGTTAAAACATTGAGTCCTTAACTTCAGACAGGGTTCGACAATTGCAGGCTTCTCGTTTCTAGCTGACGACCATCGTTTTCTTTTGCTAACATGACAACTTGTCACTGGCAAATTTTATCAGCTGTAGCTAGATAACTTATTAAGCTAACGTTAGCTCCGTGTGTTAGTTTAAAATATTTCCAGGTGATTTTAATGATTCCAGCTGACTCACTTTAAACTACTATCTTGTAAAAGGGTCTTAAATATGCACTTGGTGGCTACATGTTATGCTAAAAGACTGAGGATAAAGGTACATGTCCCAGGCAAAAAGTCAGCATCCTCACCAGTTGATCCATGTAGAAGACAAAGGACCGGCATTTTCCTTGTATTTTAGTGTAGAGTTTGTTAGTTGTGTGATAAGAAAAAATGTGAGACCATACTGTTACCATATTTAATTTTAACATAACCCCTGTTTGACTGTTTAGCGTGCATACTTATATACTACATATTTTCACATCCCTACAAGAGAAAACTCTTTCTGGATGAGGACAAACCGATGTGTTTGGCAAATGTAACGCTAAGTTGGTAACACTGCTGTGTTTGCTGACTTCCCCAAATTGAATACAGAGCAGGACAGTGCTGCTAACATTAGACTTAACTCTGCTATAGTTGCATTCAGGATTGGCTGGGGAAATACAACATAGTGCATATGCTAGTCATTAGCAGGGTTGTTTTTACGTAACATAACACCATAAACTAATATAGTTAGTTAATGATGTGCTCTTTGGCCTTGGAAATAACACTAGAATACTACTGTAGGCCGTATATGCTAACAAATGTAGCTTTTGTTTACAGAAAGCAGATAAACACGCTGTTACTCTCATGTTTTTGGTTTTGGAAAGGCTTTAAAAAAAGACATCACCCTCTTTGAACACCACATATCTCTTTTATTACAGCACCATGACCGCTGTTTTGGCATGTTGAGAAATCCAAATCTTGACAGAGGCTAAGCTATGATTTGGCAATGTCAGGAGTGAGCGAATGGTCAGTTAGGGAAATGTAATCACTTGCATACACGTAAAACACACACATGCACATTCGCTTACACGTGACACAGACATTAGGTCCCTGAACTATCAGAGCGTCATATTCAGCAGAGAGGGACTCTCAAATCTGACTCCTAATATAGCTCATAAACCAGGCTGGCTGCACTGATTCAACACTGGATCACTGAGTCTCTCTCTCTGTGTGTGTGTGTGTGTGTGTGTGTGTGTGTGTGTGTGTGTGTTTCAGAGTGTGTGGATGCAAAAATGAGTATCTCTGATTATTGTGCAGATCAATTACCCAGCAGTAAATTACCCTGCCGCTATACTCACATAATTATCAAAGACACAAACGACAGCTGAGCCTGCGTGTGTGTGTGCGTGTGTGTGTGTGTGTGTGTGTGTGTGTGTGGGGGGGGGGGGGGGGGGGGGGGGGGGGGGGGGGGGATGTCTTCACATATTGATTCTTGAAGCATCAAATTAATCAAATATTTTAGTATTACACCTTGGTAGTCGAGCATGTAGTTAACGTTTAATCAAGTCAACAGCGTGTGACTGGAAAATGACATGTTTTCCAAAGTGAGCTACTGTAAGTCCGATGAGGGTGTGGATCTAATGCATATAACATTACCTACATAATGAAATCTTTTAACATTTCATAATACTAATTGAGAGTTTTTCTTTCTCCTTGAGAAGTCTTATGCTGTTCGGATGTTGTGTAGACAGAAGGCAAAAATATAAATATTTATTAAAAAATAATATAGCAGCAAATCTTAACATTTGAGACACTGGAACATTTCGCTTTTTGTTTGCCACAGGTTAATTATTCTGATTGTCAGTTTATCAACTAGTCGTAATTTAATTGTTTGGTAACATGCACATTCTGAATCATACTAAATCCTAAATGCTACAATGTAGCGTAACAGAAGCACAAGTAGAGATGAGAGGACTAATAAAGTCAGCAACTGACTCAGTAATAGCAGTAATACAACAAGATGTATATCTAACGTTTGCTAACAGACCGAGTAAAGCTGTAGAAGCAAAGCCCCTGAGTGTATTGAATTGAGCAAAGGTGTGTTTCATTGCTTATTGATAAGGTTTTTATTTGTAAAATAAATAATGTATGATTTCCTCTTACAAAAATCACATAGGCTCACTTTAAAATCTACATTGGCTAACAGAGAGAGAGACACAAACATGTAATGATAAAGTATGTAATAGGGCTGTATTAACCCACTCGAGGGTAGGGATGCCCCAATCTGACTTTTCTTTACTCCCGATACGATACCTGGGCTCTATGTCTCACTTTGTAGAAGTGACTGGGATCATTCTTTTTTATGTGTAAGACAACATCATTACGAGGTGCACCTGAATACACAATGAGTTTACGAGCGGCACCTGAACACAAGTTCGTTATAACTTGCAGGGAAGGCAAAATGTTGCCACACCGACTGACCCTGCCCCAGGCTTTTTCTATGTCAGCCAGTTTATTTAATATGGATATGTTCTATTTTATTTACTATAGTGCAAGAGCTGCCTTAAGACCTGTATCATTAGTGGTAACAAATTAAAAAATGATATCAATTCCACCAAATTACCCCAGATTTATACAAAGTAATTGCTACACAGTGAACCTATTAACCGATGGGACCCCTGAGGTTGGTAATTCTGCTGTTTCGTTTGCTAAAAGGCTGCTTTGGAGAGAAGAGGTAATAGAATATGTAACAGCAAATACTGAGTGCAGAAGTAGCAAGAAATCTTGCTACAGCAAGATAACAAAAATCATTTACCTGAATATTTCAATATAAAAGTAACCGTCTAGGTTGAAAAAAAAAACATGCATCTCTAACTAGCAAACGTCTGGTGTTAAAATTAACAGAAAATGTGTGAGAGTGTGTGTGAGAGAGAGAGAGAGAGAGAGAGAGTGAGAGCAGGGGAAGAAAGGCCAAGTTTAGGAGGGCTTTGATGTGCAAGATGGTGCATCCGTCTCAGAGTGTAAATGTCAGGTTTCTAACAGAGAACGCCCATGGAGAAAGTCTAACCCTGTTTGTTTGTGTGTGTGTGTGTGTGTGTGTGTGTGTGTGTGTCTGTGTCTGTGTGTGTGTGTGTGTGTGTGTGTGTGTGTGTGTGTGTGTATGTGATATTAGTAGTACTGTAACACACACATCCAGTGAGGTCCTGGTATGGATCTATTCCAGTTGACTACTGGTACACACAGGGCTATTTCTGTCTGACTGCTGGGAAACAAGGACACAAATGGATAGACGGAGAATGAGGGAGGGAAGAAGGGATGGAGGAGGATGGGTGGATAATTGAAAGGAGGAAGGACAGAAGATGAGAAGAGAAGTGGAAATTAAAGCGGTCACTGATAGATCGGCTCAACTGATGCTTGACGTGTTACATTTAAACGTCAATAAGTCATTATCACAAGTGTTTTTGAGACTTAACATGACAAACACAGAGGACTGGCATACTGACTGACAGTGCTGTTATAAAAAACTCTACCTACTGTACTGTTTCAACCTAAAAATATCAGAAGCAGCCCTAAAAAGCCCAAATTCGGCCAAAGTCTCAAAGAGTAAAAAGGAGGTTAGAAGGGAGGGAGAGAGACATGTAAGGAAGGATAAATGCAGAGAGGTGGAGGAGAAAAAGAAAGCAGGGGAGAGTCATAGAGACAAGCAGGAAGCAAAAGGGTTTTTAGGGAAGATACTGAGATTTTTTTTGTTTTTAGTTATGGTCATGGTAAGAGTGGTAGAAACAAGTAATACCGACTTTACACCAAACGACTTTTCAAGTGAATCCACTGTCCACTTTTAAACGATACCCAGCCCTACTCTGTTGCTTTACTAATGGAATTAATGATGAGGAATCTACTTTATACTGAATCGATAAAGACTTGATGTAAACATATAGTGATTAAGGGTTGAGTTGGCATTAACAGCAAACAGCAGCAAATCAAAATGGAAGCAGATGAGAAAACAGGAAGATGTCCTCAAAAAACCTGATAGAATATACTGGGGAACAGGGCGAGGCCTGTCTCTAATAGAAGACATGAAAGAGAAAACAAACAGGTCAAGAGTTTGATGTGCTTCTCTGAAATTTTGACGACACACCCTGATCTCTCTCTCTCTTTTACACACACACACACACACACACACACATCCATTACACAGCAAGGGGATAGATTTACAATCACAGGAAGCCAATCCCACAGACACAGAACCACCAACCCTCCCTGGTCTGAACCTGATCCAACAGACAGAAGTCTAGGCCTACTAATAATACTGCTCTCTCTACCTCCATTATCTGTTTCACTCTCATATACTCAATGCAAAAAATGCTTCTAGATATCTGTAAACGCTGTACATGCTGAGTACAGTACACACATACAGGTAGGGCTCTGCCATTAATCAATTTTTGCAATCTGCAACTTGCAAAAACAATGTATCGAGAAAAACGATACAGCCGATAGTCAGCAAGGTCCTGTTTGTGGTATCTGGTGGCAGGAGAGGAGAGGAGAGGAGAAGGAGACGAGAGGAGAGGCGGAGGAGAGGAGAGGGGGAGGAGAGGAGAGGAAAGGAGAGGAGAGGAGAGGAGATCAGAGGGGGAGGAGAGGAGAGGAGAGGAGAGGAGAGGAGAGGAGAGGAGAGGAGAAGGAGAGGAGTGGAGAGGAGAGGAGAGGAGAGGAGAAGGAGAGGAGAGGAGAGGAGTGGAGAGGAGAGGAGAGGAGAAGGAGAGGAGATCAGAGGGGGAGGAGAGGAGAGGAGAGGAGAGGAGCGGAGACGAGACGAGACTAGAGGACAGGAGACGAGAGGAGAGGAGACAAGACGAGAGAGGAGAATAGTGTATTTAGAGTCCAGTGGGGCATGTAATGAACTGATATCATGCAGTGTCAGCAGCAGCCCCCTAATTTACTGCTATAGATTAACCCTCAGAGAGCGTTACACATTGAGTCAGACAGTTAAACGGGGAAGAACAAGCAGAGGTTGTTTTTTTTCTCCTTCAAAAGGGTACAGGTGAGAACTGTATGTGTGTAATGTACTCCAGGTACAGTACTTTCAGTTCTGTTTCCCCTCAAATCAGCATATACTCACAATCCGAGGCTAAAATGTACTGCTCACCTCTTCAGGTGAGGCGTGTGAACTCAAGGACTGTCCACTAAACTGTCTACTGTGTGCTGCTGCCATCCTTTATCTCTAAAGAACTGTATGCATTTTATTGAACTGTATGCACTTTACCTTATGGACCGCTGATGCACTTTATGGACTGCTGATGCCCTGAAATACTTGTCGCTTTGATTGTTTTTAAAGAACTAATAACATTTTATTTCTTATCCTATTTATTCTATATTTAAACCTTGTCTTTTTTTAATCAAAGGCTAATGAATTACTGCCACTACCATATTGCTGGTCCTGAGAGCGAATTTCGTTCTCTGTGTGTCTAACATGCTGAATGACAATAAAATTGAATGGAATTGAATTCAGACTTCAATAAAAACAACACATGTTGCTGAATGAACTCCCAAAGAAGCAGCCGTTTCCCACCATGGTTTGATGGACAGGAACACATGCTAACATGCATACTGTAAAATGACAATGTTAATGTAACATGCTGATGATTAGCAGGTATGGCTAAGAAGATGATGGTTATAAAAAAACAAAAATAAATCGCACTTACTATGTTGCACGTAGTGCATGTGGCTCTTTGTAGTTTGGCTTATTTGAATGAATGTACTTATTGGAAGTCGCTGGATAAAAGCATCAGCTAAATGAAATGCAATGTACTGTGGTGTATAATGTTTACTGTGATCGGCATCTTAATTTATCGTATTAGCATGCTAACGTTTGCTAATTAACACTGAAGACAAAGTACAGCCGAGGCTGATGTTATTAGCTTTGCAGGTATTTGTTTTAATAATCAAAGCACTGGATAGAAAAGTGAATAGATCAGTATTCATCAGAAGGTGTACGCGTAGCAGCAAGTGGCATAGCGATCTACTGCGCATGTGTGGAATCCGTCCTCCAAGCGTCCTCCAGAAAGTAGTATAAACAGAACATTTGAGAGTATAACCAAGGCTTTAACCTACTCCAAGTTGGATTATTCTATAGTTTATACTGTCACAACTGACTAACAAGGGTCAGTGCTGCTGACTATTTTGTTACCCGTGCTGTGACTGATACAAAAGGAGTGCTGGGGGTGGTTGAAGTGGATACCTCTTCGTCATGGTTTTCATTGTGATCAGGGGGAAAAACATGTGACTCGTGTATAAAAATCCTGTAACTGTCTTAACACTATCTAATGACACTAATTTAATCATAAAAAGTCAGTTGATTTCATATCATTGAGAATGGGAGTTTTGAACTTGAAGTTTTAAGGATGCAGCAAACCCTAAAATAAAATGTCATTATGACTTTAAATAAGAGATTTTGATGCCTATGCATTATTTATTTACATTTTTTTTTTTATTTGTACTCGGAAGCATGTTATGGGCCTCGACGCAAACAGAGGCAGATTTTAAAGAGCCTGGAGTGCAAAGACGAGAGACTGACTTTCTCATTTGAATTTTGGAGCGGTGAAGGTTAAGGAAGCAGGCTTTTAAACTGATATATCCAGAGTTTAAAGAGCACACACTGAGATCGTTGAAACCCAGGGGCTCTCTTTCTTTCATTCTCCCTCTCTCTTAATTGTCAACCTATCAAATGTCTCTTTGTATCTCGCCTATTCACAAACACTAACCAATGGAAAGCTTTGGACTGTTTCTGACAGAGGGGTGTGTGTGTGTGTGTGTGTGTGTGTGTGTGGGAGAGATCAGGGTGTGTCGTCAAAATTTTAGAGAAGCACATCAAACTTGACCTGTTTGTTTTCTCTTTCATGTCTTCTATTAGAGACAGGCCTAGCCTTGTTCCCCAGTATATTTTGCATGCATGTGTGTGTGTGTGTGTGTGTGTGTGTGTGTGTGTGTGTGTGTGTGTGTGTGTGTGTGTGTGTGTGTGTGTGTGTGTGTGTGTGTGTGTGTGTGTGTGTGTGATTGAGACTTGGAGGGAGAAAGAGAGAGAGAGACTAGAGTTACATTGAGAACAATGGCCTTATTGTAGCTGTGTCTGCAGCTACTGTCTGCCTGCGACTGATAGCCCTGCCCTGCCCTGAGCCAATTGGCCTGATTGTCTGTATAACAGATCATTTTTAAGATTGGTGACCAGATATTTTACCTCAACGAGAATAAAGTTAAAAAATGTTGTTATAGTTTGTAACACAGGTTTTCTGTTAAGAAGTTTAAAGCCCAGCCTACAGTAACCTCATCATCATCAGGGTTATTTGCTCAGACTTCAGAAAGCTCACAGACATCATACAACTTATACCAGAGCCTGAGCAGTCCTTGTGACCAGTAAACTAGAGCTGCAAAGATGATCGATTTGAGTCATGTTTTTATGAAGAAATGTCAAAATTCTGTGATTCCAGCTTCTTAAATGGGAATATCTTCTGTCTTGTTTGACTCCCTGCCTTGTGTGTTTTCCTGCCTCTGTGATTGTCTGCCCCGCCCTGATGTGTTCCACCTGTTCATCAGCCCTCTAGTCAGCTGTCCCTCGTTACCTTGGGTATGTAGTCTCATACCCCGTTTACACGTACACGGTTATTTTGAAAAACTGAGTCATTTCCCTTCGTCTGTGCCCTTCGTTTAAACACAAACGGAGAATTCTAACTTCTTTTGCATGTAAACTGAGACAAACGGAGGTTTAGGCAGCCGACATCAACGCGATGCCTGGCGCCATCTTTGTTCAAAAGAGAAAGAGGAAGTGATTCGTTGCTGTTGTTGCTATTTTCGGGATTCTGATTGGCTAACGTGGGCTTGAGCTTCTCGTTACACTGCCACCTACAGGTTTGGCATGCTCTTGACGGCATACATACACAGGTTTGTGTAAACGAACACTTTTCTGAAAACTGAGGGGTGTGCACGAGGGTGAGGGTGAAATGTCCTTGTGTGCTGAAGTTTTGCCTGTTTCCCTGTGTTACTGTTTTTTGTGTGTGTCTGTTCCCAGATTGCCCGCCTGCCTCTGGACACTTTTTTGTAAGCAGTTTTCATTTAATAAAAAACTTGTAAATCTTCCATTGCCTTCTCGTCTCTACACTCTGCACTTTTGGGTCCAGGCCTGCAATTCCAAGTCGTGGCAAATTTAGCTTGTATATGAAAGAGATTCTCAGAGAACTTATGCTGTAAATTATACAAGCAAGAAGCAACCCAACGTGTTTTCTAATGCACCAGTTAATGTTTATATTAAGAATTGACCGTTAAAGTACGTTTAAAGTACTTTTTACTTACCATACATCCATGGTCAAAAGGCATATATTAAAAGACTGATTTCTGGATTTTATGAATCAATATCAATATCACTCAAGCAAAGATCGGTTTTAATTGGAGAATCGATTATCTTAACCCAGCCCTAGATGAATCTGCCAATTATTTAAATTGCTTAATCATTCAGTCTATTAATTGTAAAAAAAATAGAATTTCTTAGAGCCCAAAGTGGCATTTTCAAATAGTTGTTCAACTAATAGTCCAAAACATAAATATTACATTTACAACACAAATCCTTACATTTGAGAAGCTGGATCCAAAAGTGTCATTCATTATCTAAATAGTTTCAGATTATTATTTTGTCTATGTACGACTAATTCTTTCAGCTCTGCTTGTACTGCCGACCCTGTCCAGTATATTAACTCAAGAATATACGTGCAGTGCAGAAACCTGTCGTTGCAAATTTCTCTCCTGACATTTTAACGATCCGTGGACCTGCTACAGTATGTTGCATCTTTGTGCAAGCAACCGGAACTAAAGAACGAAAGAAAGAATGAGCAACTGCGCTGAACTGAACACAAACAAGTTTCCCTTTTGCTACCCACGGACCCAGCACAATCTGTGCCCCCCCCGTGTTGGCACTCGGCCCTGCAACCATAGTAGCATGCAGACAGGGGCCCAGGGTTCCCCCGGCAGGGTGAGTGGGGTGGAGTGGGGGGGGGGGGGGGCGGGGGGGCAGCAGAGAGAGGGAGAGAAGAAAAAAATGAAAAAGAGATGATGCAGGCAAAGATAAAAGCCTCGAGAGCTGGAGTGATTAGGGAGAAAAATAAACGTGTGAAAGGGAATTTCTCCTCTTCGAACCCATGAGAGTTTAGTGAGAGATTTGGATGAATGAGAGATGGGGGGGGGGGGGTGGTTAGGCAAGGAGGAAAGAGGGAAGGAAGGAAAAGAGGACGAACAGCGGGATGAGAGTCCAACTGGAAACTGAAAAAAGGCAAATGAAGCGAGCAGAGAGAAGGATGTGGCATAATGTGGGAGGCATACAGAAAGGGGTGGGGGTTAAAAGGATGGATGCAGGGATGATAGATTCAGAGATGAAAAGGATGGACAGGAGGGAGAGATGGACGTATCGGTGGGCGCATGAATAAAAGAATGGGGTGGGAGGAAAGATGGGAAGGGATGAGACGGGACGGGGGGGGGAATGAGAGCAGAGGACAGAGACCAAAAGAGGGATGAGAGAAGCTGCCGCCGGTGGAAAATGATTACGAGGACGAGAAGAAAGAGAAAACAGAGATGGAGGGATGATGATGGCGATGATGAAGATGATAATTGTTAACAGAGAGAAAGAGAAAAAAAAGACACTGAATGTATGATAGCCAGTGGGCCAGTAGGTCTGCCTGTGCTAATCCATATTGTCAGATTATAGTGTAATCCCATGCTAAAACGCACGCACGAGCGAGCGCGCGCGCGCGCGCACACACACACACACACACACACACACACACACACACACACACACACACACACACACACACACACACACACACACACACACACACACACACACACACACACACACACACGCGCACACACACACACAGCGCAGGACTAAAGTGTCCAACCGGACCCCGGAATGCTGAATTGGAATAACCGTCGGTGATCCAGAAATTTCCTGGCCAGCACTGTGTGCTTGTTGCTATGGTGATGGCTCCAGGAAGAGGAAGAGAGAGAGAGAGATAGAGAGAGAGAGAGAGAGAGAGATGGGGGGGAGAGAGAGCAGGAAAGTGAGGAAAGATAAGAAAGGACAAGAGGGGGAGGGATGGAAAAAAAGTGAAAGAAAACTGAGACCAGAATCAGGCGGGGCCACAGCGGGTTTGGCACAAGGTATACACACACACACACACACACGCACACATGCACACACACATATATTGATGCACACACACTCACCACACACAATCATGTGGAGCCAAACCACATGTTCTGCATGTGTTGAACAGCTGCATACAGCCAGCCCATTAGCTAGAACATACAAAACAACAGTGTTCATTGGCTGAGGAACGCCACTACTTCTCCTCCATTGGTTGATGTGCTGAAAAAAACAACCGTCTGATTGGCCCGAAGTAACACACACCTACTGTAACAGAGGGATCAAAGGAGTTGAGTTAACTGAACATGGATGTTGGTATGATACTATATACAACACACACATGCTGCACAGAGGAGCTCATGTCTGCTCACAGTTTTTTTGGAACTGTCTGCTTTTTACATTCATGCCACTTTGTAAATGTCAACTTTAAAAGTGAATGTTGCCCAAAACGATTGCAAAATATGAATCATTATAAAGTTGTCTTGGAAATTAGTTTGTGAAACAAAATGTCTTCCTGCAGTGTGTGCTGTGAATTTAGCCTGACAATGCTTTGATGTTGGATTTACAGCAGCAGCCGCCCCGCATTTCTTTGGTCTTGACTCAGGTGACATCAACTGTGATCTAATCTAACAGGATTTAGAGTTTGCAGCCATGCTAGCAGCTCTGTGAGGCTTTATCTAGGCAAAAAGCCTATGATAATATAAATGTCAGCATGCTAACATGCTCACAATCATGGATGTATAAAGAGAACTGGATACAGCGTTGGAGGCGGGGTCCCGTTCATTCCTATGAAAGTTGCTCAGTGGCGCATGAAGCCAAAAAAGTTTGACTGCTGTGTCTAAAATCACCCGGATGGTCGGCGCTGCTTCCACACTGTGTGGCCCGTAGAGCAGTCGCACTGAAAACATCCGCTGGCTGCATATTTCCGGTTTAGCGCGCCGCTAACTTGAATGGGAATAAAATGATTAAATTGTACGGCTCTTCTAGACTTTCCAAATTTTATCGGACCGAATGGATCAAATTCTGATAGTGAAAGGAGTCATTTTGCGGGGGTTATGACCATCGATATGAAACCGTAGATGCTACACTATCTCATAACTATTGGGATACCTGTCCGCCATCTTACCTGGGTACTGTTTACAATCGCCACCTATGGGCAACAACTGCAGTATATTATCAACTCTGCAGCACCTATTGCTTTACCAAAAGGACCAAAGAGACCAAGGAGGCTGGCATCACTTTCCACACGTCAGTATAGAGTAGATGAGAGATTTATTTTTTACACATAGGTCAACTAAAACTACAAAAAGGTCAGTGAACTACGAATCTGTACCAACGGACCAGCTGAGTTCTAATCCAAAGCTATTGCTGATTGCTAGCTCTCAACAGCATCGATCTGTTTAACAGATCATTTATGACCAGCAAGCATTGTTTACTTAGCTACGCTAACTTCGATCACAAAGGTTACGTTTAGTTAATGTTATTGCAAAGTTATTAATACTACCCTAACATTTGACCGCTAATAACCTTAGGCAGCTGATTGCACGTCAACCAAGTGTAAACATACAACTTGTCAACGTGAAGACGTGCTCTCCTAAATCCCATAACATAATATTTCAAGACAAATCCAGAAAGCAACGTTACATACAACCTACACAAAGAGTAAAGCCCAGGCAAATCAACACAGTAGTAACGTTAACCACATCCTGACAGCAACACGGAACACTAACCAAGCACACAATCACACAAACCCATACATAGAGTACAGTAAATACATTAGAGGAAGTTGTATAGACAAATGCATGTCATTTTGCACGCTATTTGTAGCGTAAGAAGCAACACGCACTCATAACGCACAAACTCATGCTCTTCTCTGGGACAAAAAGGAAGGGCAGATGTTGGACCATCGTGGTGGCTCATCTGGATGAAAGTTGTACCATGTTAGAATCTGACCTGGGACTTTCTATGCATGTGTCCTTTTTCACCCCCAGCTTCCCCTCTCATTCCCACCCTGTCTTTCCACTGTTAACGTTTAAATACAAGGCAAAAAGAAGAAGTACAAAAAGAGAAGGGGGCAGCTGTTGCTTTGGTGGAATCTTTCTGAATCTCTTCTTTCCTGTTGTCAGCTCGGGCCGTCCAGATCCTGGCCCAGTTTGACATGACTAATCGCCGTCACCGGCTCCCTGACAGCAACACACAGCCAGCCAGACTGATTCATTGGGCGGACGCGGAGGAACGGGGGCGGGGGGGTTGCCAAGAGAAAGAAGGAAACCGAGATGTAAAAACGAAAACACAGTGCAAATGACAGACCTTCCAGGGATTTATGGTGTGTGCACCCACACAATACAAATGTAACCAGTCCCTGCATCTTTTTCAAAAAAACATTTGTCATTTTGGCGTGTCTTTCTTTGCATCTGCCTTGATCTTTTCACAGTCCAACAAATGAAGACGTGCTTTCATATGTATTCACATATTAAGGATGAACTGTAATAACTTTGGGGATCCCTTACCTTTCCATTTAGAGCCACCAGCGGGTCAAAATGGTAGTTTCCCCAATACGTTGGACAGGCTAATGACATTCAGCCTCAGGTGTACTTTGTGTTTAGCGCTAACTAGCAAATGTTGGCATAATAAAGCACTATAGACTGAATCACTGTGACGTCGTGCTAACACAAGAATCTGGTTTATATAGTAAAACACCGAGGGCCGACCTATCTGACGGTTCTGCTGTGCTTATTTTCTGTACTGTGCGAAATGACTTGCGAAAAATAAACAGATATTAAAGTGCTCAGTTCTGCATTTCTGCTGCTTTCAGTACTCAACAAATTGCTTGTGGAATTTAAAAGAAATGAAAGGAAATCCTTTCCATCATTCTTTTATTGAACAAATTGAACATTGAGTTGAATATAAGTCACCACTAAAAAAAGAATAACATAACATTTTAAAAGTGCAGTTTTCTACTAATATTTTCTTTTAACAAACACAAAAAAATCTCTGAGTGTCTTTCGCGATATGTCACAGCCTTGTGCGATGTGTTTATTGTGCCAGTTGATATCGCAATGATGATTAAAAAAAAAGATATATTGTGCAGCCCTAGTGTTGGGTGGTGTCATTTTCTTTAGGTCTTTACAGTAGGTCTCCAACTGAATGTGAGTGAAAGTATGGATGTATGAAAGCATCAAACATGCATTTTAGATGAATGAGATGAGAGTATATCCAGTTGTTTGCTCAGCGCCGTTAAATTGTATGCAGGGGTTTTCTACTCGGAAGTTATTGTAGCTGTTGCATTAATCCAGTCTTATTGCCAATTACTTATGACAACCATTGGGATTTGGTCTATACAGTAATATATGCTAGCAGCTCTGTGAGGCTGTATATAGGCACAGCGGCACTTTGAACATCAACATTAGCAACATTAGCAGGTATACTGTTTACATGTTCACCATCTTAGCTTGTTAGCATGCTAACATTTGCAAATTAGCACTAAACCCAAAGTACAGCAGAGTACTGTCAAGATAATGGACTTCAGGGTCTACAAAAAATGACATGGCGCCGTGGAAGAAATCAACTTGATGAGATTGGAATAAGTTCAGAGTGATTAATCACTGTGTGTGTGTGTGTGTGTGTGTGTGTGTGTGTGTGTGTGTGTGTGTGTGTGTGTGTGCGCGTGCAATGGATCACGTGTCTTAGCATGAGCTCTGCGGTGACAACGCAGACAAACGGGAATGTTTCCGTTTAAAGAGAGAGAGCTGTGACACACTAAAAGCACCTAGGGCAAGATTCACTCTGAATACACTTTTCCATTCTCCTTTCCATCGTTTTATCTTCTTTCTAGTTGATTTGTTCCTTTTCATCTTTTCCTTTTTTTTTTTTTCATTAGGGAGGATGGAGGCTACACACTCCCTCAATGTGCTCACGTTTTCCCAGCTGCACTGAGGATTGGGTTCAGATGGTCTGAAAGTCCTCCAGTCTAAAGTTCCCTGATCATCTCCAACCATCAGTCTATGCACATATATTTCAGACAAGCTTCTGGAGAGAAAAAATCTGACCCAGATAGCTGCCTCCAAATCAGCAGGAGAGGCGTCAATGAGACTACACAAAGAAAAGTCTGAAATATGTATTAGTTAGGTGAAGGGCAAGCTTCACATCGTGCTTTCAACATTAGTTATATACTGCAATTGTGTCCAACCTTATACGTGTGCATTATGACCTAATAACACAACCTTAACCATACAGATGTGATGTTGAGTTAACAAGTGGTGTTAGGAACATCTTCTCCTTCAACAACAAGAGAGCACATTTCACTCAATAATGCAACCCAGGTTTGCAAGGCACACGTTTTAAACTCAAGGCCCGTTGGCCAAATGCGGATCAAGCCCCCATTTCAATTTAGGCTCACAATAAATTTTGGCCCGCCTAATTTTTGTCACTTTTTACAACGTTTTTGATGCTTTTTTTTTACAACGTTTTGGGCATTTCTTTTCAACATTTTTGTTGACCAAACTGTAAGTGAGAAGACTATATGAGACATGCAGTAATACAATCAAAGATATTTGACTTTTTCCATGACATATCTGGCCCTTGATGTGATTCTCATTTTCCAGTGTGGCACTTAGCGAAACTGTGTTTGACACTCCTGCTTTAAGGTAAGATAGATTCATATTTTACAAAAGAAACGAGCTGGTATAGAAATCAAATTTCATCCTGAATTCCTTCTTCTACATCCTCTAACTTTTGTAAATTAAATATTGGTGATGTTTCACAATTCATCAATTTCCTTGACATGTCTATCAGTAGGCTAACTGTAACATCGTTCCAAAAAATGTTAAAGTAGGTATTGAAATACTTTGCCTTACTGAGCTGGATCTGCAAGCAACCTAGGTAGTAATACACTGGTGTTTCACTTTGAATTCTTAGTGTTACTAAAGTTGACAGTGATGTCTTGAGATATTACCTTGGATAAAGTGATCTGAACACACCCTACTGTTCTATGAAGGTTTGAAATTCTTCCGGTTGATTCAGGCTAACCACACATTTCTTCTAGCTTTCTTAACTTCTTTCGTAGCCTCTCCCTCGTTTTCTCTCACCACTGGAATTCTGTAAAAAACGTAATTGCCTCGTTTTGCTATCACTGGACTTGTTGTGACCGCCAAAGATTACACAGGTAGAGACCATTTTCTCCACAAAATGACATATTTTTGTTTAACTCGTGAAATACTATATATCCATGGTGCGATTTGTGAAAAAAGCAGAGGGCGAGTGTTTTTTGATCATGCACAACAAAACATGCAAAAAATGAAATCCCCCTTTCAAAACCATGGATATAGTGCCACTCGGCCAGGAATGCCAAAACACTTATTTATGAACTTCTATATCCAATGGAAAATAATGTCAAAATGAAATAGCACAACATGGTGTCAACATCAAACACAGCGCGTTCAAGCCGGAGAGCAGAGTTCACTTTGCGGCAAAAACTAAAAACTTTCACCCAGGAAACGCTCGTTCGTTCCTCGGGAGTGTTTTAACCACGATCTTTTTCCTAAACTTAACTAGTCGTTATGGTGTCTAAACCTAACTGTCAGTGCCGCATGACGCTCACTTTTTCTGGCTAAAGTCCACTACCATAAACGTGCTATATAAATAAATTGACATTAACCATGGTCCCTAAAAGGACCGTCATCTGGCGGTGCCTGTAACCGGCTCACAGTCACCTATCGGCGGCTAAACAACTGCCGCTGGTAGCCGGCATGCCGGAGCTCGGTAGCGGCGTAATACAACCAGCAGCTGCCGCTCAGATTTTATCGTTCTATCGCACTATACACGTTCACATTACAGCGCTTTACTTAGTTTCAAATACTTCTATTTTAGGTATACTGCATAACATATGGTCTATTGGTGAAGTAGCATTGATCACTTTGAGGAGGGGGGGGGGGGGGGGGGGGGGGGGGGGTTACATAAAAGTAATTCAGTAGAGGCAGGGATATATAGCCCAGAAGGGGGGAAATCCCATCTACCCCCCCCCCCCCCCCCCAGCAAATTGCACTCTGATTACATCTTTCATTAACCTATGCTGTTGTGCAGTTGCTGCATGGCGCATAGCGGACAGTAGCGCTTATCCATACGATATGGCGGACTTATTCGCGTGACATCATCGATATACTACCTATAGAAACAACTGCAAAAAATGGAACTATTTTGAAAGAAGCACTACAAGTAGGCTGAGTTTACATTTTCTCTGAGAGGTATCCAGGGTGTTGCTGTGATCCTAATTAACTACTCGGTTTATATTTGTGTTACATTTGGATGGAAACCTGACTTGGCAGCAGCAACAGCTGTAGCTACTTGTAACACACTTGCTGCCAGGCTGCTGCAATTATGTTGCAATCCAAAGATGCTTATTGAGTCAGATCTTGCAGTGCTAATGCAGGATGGGGGGGGGGGGGGGGGGGGTTCTACAATAACTATCAGTGCGTGAAGACGTAGGTTAGGGCTTTCCCCTTTCGGTCGTTTTGGTCTTGGTCGACTAAGATTTCTTAAGTCAATTAGTCAATTAATTTTTTATGCTTTTTGACTTATTTTGAAGAAACTTGTGAGCACATCTCTGGTATAACACAATATTTGAAGTGGTGCTTTTGCATGATTCTTTGGGGGAGAAACTCAGTTTTACAGCTCTGTCAACAAATAGATTAGTCGACAAAATCATGTGAGTGTTATAGTCGACTTAGAACTTTTTTAGTCAGTTCAGTCAGGGACTGAAGAAGGTTGATATGGGAGAGAGTGATTTCACAGTGCTAACTATATGAGATGGAAATCATCCAACCAAAGCAGGCAGAGAGAGGGAGAGAGACACAGTTAGTTACAGAAAATGATAAAACTGTGATTAAATAAAGGATAAAGGAATAAAGGATTCTAGATCAAAAGTGTTTAATGACCTTCGATAAGTAAGTATTGTAAAAGCTGGATTTGTAAACACACACGCACACACACACATACAAAACACAAAATACTGCACAAACTGTAAGTGCATGTATCAGAGGTCAGGTACATTAAATGGAATCTTTTGCAAATATGCAGCTGTGTGGGCAGAGATCCAACACCAAACATCTGTTCAACTACTGGATCACACATGTATGGCTATGTATGGACACACACACACACACACACACACACACACACACACACACACACACACACACACACACACACGCTAGGCCAGACTCAACATCTGTCCAGCTGGCCAGTCCCTTCTGGTCTCTGGTCATTTCCTCCTGAGGACGCACACACATACACACCCACCATGCATTTGGGCCCTTATAGCATTTTCCCGTCTGTTGATAACGGTATCAGCCGGTATTTATCAGTATGGCAGCTACATGGCTTGACAGAATGGTCTATCCGCAGCCCACACATTAGAGTGGGATGTGGAAGTGAAGCATTTTTGGATGTTGTAGTGCTACATTGCATACAGAAAATAAAACAAGTAGAAGAGCAGAGTCATATAGACCAGGGGAAGCAGAATAGAGATTCTACTCCACACACACACACACACACACACACACACACACACACACACACACACACACACACACACACACACACACACACACACACACACACACACACACACACACACACACACACGCTACAAAAGACAGTCATGCAGATATTTTGTTACTCCAGATGGTGAGCATACAGTAGCATTAATGGACAGCTACCTTTTTATAGAGGGCGAGCCAGAGCAAGTGAAAGGAAGGGGTTGAACAGTGTGTTTATCTGCTTTAATGTAAGAGTAGAGAGAGAGTGTAGAACGGACATTGAACTGTTTGCCGCGGTCATTTGACTAGTTAGTAGAAAATGGCGCTCAGCACTGTGGATTGACCATAGAATGAGTTAGCCCGCTACAACGGTCACAGTTCTTTGAAATGTCACGGTCAAGACACAATGTGAGTCCCCTACATGATGTGAGTCGCGCATGTGCAGATCGGCCGCCATCTTTGACAGCTAGCTACAGCAACACCACTAAATACTCTCACCCAGGATGTGTTTTAATCCAAATTTTTTTCCAAAACTTAACTTGTCTTCTCGGTGCCTGAAGCTAACTGTTGTGGCCAAATGACACTGACTTTTTCTGGGCTAAACTCAACTACCACGGCCCCTGAAAGCTCCGTCATCTGGCGGTGCCTGTACCGGGCTCACAGTCACCTATTTGTGGCTAAACACAACTACCAACAGCTGCTGATACGAAGGAGTTCTGTAACCGGCGTCGCGGAGCTCTGTAGCGGGCTGAACACAACTACCAACTGCCCATTAAAAACTATA